>QEOT01124311.1:310281-473538 GCA_003123785.1 Pterocarya stenoptera | reverse complement strand
GCCCTTACAGAACGCAAGCACCAACACATCCTCAATGTGGCGCGCACACTCAAATTTCAATCTGGTTTACCCATACAATATTGGTTTGATTTTATCACCACCACAGTCTACCCAATCAATAGATCACTAACACCAATTCTTAGCAATAAAACCCCTTTTGAGGTCCTCTATCAAACCAAGCCCTCTTACTCCCACCTTAAGGTATTTGGGTGCTTATGCTTCACCTCTACGCTATCACATTCCCGATCCAAATTCGACCCTCGTGCCAAGAAATGTCTCTTCCTTGGATACCCATACGGTGTCAAAGGATATAAATTACTTGACCTTACCACCAAGCAAATCTTCATCTCTAGAGATGTCATATTTCATGAAGAAATTTTCCCACTCAAACATCAAATACATTCTCCCACTAGAACCATTCCACCAATGCTCACTGATACCCTCTTCATCAACACCTCTTTTATTCCCTTCAATTTTTCCAACCCACCCACCCATACCAACGAACACATGGCCTCACCTCTTAGTCCCTAGACTGACGATTCCAGCCCCACCAATGATTCAATCCCCTTACCTCCTACTCTTGCCACTCCCAATCAATGTACAGATGATCAGACCCCAACACTCTCTCAATCTCCTTCCAAGCTCCCTCGCCGAACCACACATACTCGCAAAGCTCCTACCTACCTCCGTGAATATCATTGCCAACAAACCTCCACATCTGATGTGCACCATTCGGCATCCACGATGACGCCCCCTGAATCACATGCCCTCTCAAGTAATGTTCTTTTCCCCATCTCTTCTATTATGTCTTATGCCTCCCTCTCACCTCAATTTCGTGCTTTTACCACCTCTGTTTCCCTCCATTCCGAACCCATCCGATATAGTCAAGCCATCAAACACCCAATTTAGTGTGAGGCAATGAACCAAGAGCTCACTGCACTTGAGCTTAATGAGACCTGGACCATAGTTGATCTCCCTTTGGGCAAGACACCAATTGACTGCAAGTGGATTTACAAGTACAAATTCAAGGCTGACGTCACAATTGAGCATGCTAAGGCTCGACTAGTTGGAAAGGGATTCACCTAACATGAAGGTATTGACTTTCACGATACATTTTCACCTATTGCCAAATTAGTTTCAATTCGTTGTCTTTTAGCAGTTGTTGCCATCAAAGGTTGGGATCTCCAACAACTCGATGTCAACAACACCTTCCTATATGGCGATCTTGATGAAGAACTTTATATGCGGCCACCTCCTGGTCACTATGTAGCCAAAACCAAACAAGTCTGTTGTTTACAGAAGAGCTTGTATGGCCTCCGCCAAGCTTCTCCTCAATGGAATACAAACTAGCCTCAACCTTAGCTAAATTCATTTTCACCTAATCAAAAGCGGATTATAGCTTATTTACCAAATGCACATATGATTCATTTGTTGCACTCCTCGTGTACGTTGATGATATCATCCTCATGAGTTCAAATCCCAACTCAAGCTCTGTAGTCAAGCAATTCTTGGAAACCAAGTTTCGCATCAAATAGCTGGGTCCCATACGCTACTTCATCGGCATGGAAATCGGACGTTCCAAAGCAATCATGCAAATTTGCCAACGTAAATATGCACTGGACTTACTCTCGGAGATAGGCCTCCTGGAAGCAAAGCCCTCCCCATTGCCTATGAAACCGAATAGCAAACTCAGGAAAGATGAAGGTGAAATTTTCCATGATCCTACACTCTATCGGAAGTTACTTGGCAAGCTGCTTTATTTGACTAATACACAGTCGGATTTGAGTTATAGTGTCAACTTGCTAAGCCAATTTATGGAAAATCCCCGTGTCCCACATTATGATGCTGTGATCAAAGTTCTTAAATACATTAAAGGAACCTCTGGCCAAGGTATTTTTCTTCCTGCTAGCTCGAATTTGGAGCTTGTAGCCTATGCTGACGCCAATTGGGCAAATAGCCCAGACACGCGAAGGTCCACCACCGAATTTTGTGTATTCATTGGGACCTCTCTTGTTTCATGGAAAAAAAAAGAAAAAGAACACAATTTCCAGGTCCTTCATCGAGTCGGAATATAGAGCAATGGCTGTCGTCGTATGTTAACTCACTTGGATTTGCTACTTACTCAGTGATTTGCGCTTCACCATTGGCACCCCCTTTACTCTTTACTGCAAAAATCAAGTTGTTCTGCACATTGCCGCAAACCTTGTATTCCGTGAATGCATGAAACACATTGAACTAGACTACCATCTAGTTTGTGATAAGATCTCCGAAGGCCAAGTAAAAACTGCTCATGTCTTCTCCTCCTTCCAGTTAGTGGACTAGCTCACCAAGCCATTACACTCTCCTACATTCAATCGATTATTGCTCAAGATGAGAGTCATCAATATTTACTCTCCATCTTGCGGGGGGCTATTGAAGTTACAAGAGGAATATTGTCAAACACATACAAAGCCACCAGACTAACGTATCATGAAGAAATTAAATTCATTTGATGAGCTGTAAATACATATTGTTTATTTAATATTTCGTTAACCAATTCTCTGTAGCTACAAATAGCTATTTTACATGACATATCAATACACATAAATTATTCCCTCAAACTACTTTATGCGACTCTGGCATTCTATTATTTCCCTCTTGTCTACGTGTGTCCAAGGCAGTTAGATCATCTTCCTCCTTGCGTCTGTGTCATTCTTGATATGTATATCCGTGCTAGCACACGTTAGGTACTTTTAAGCTGGTGAATTTAATTGTCACAAAAAAAATCAATGCATCTCCTGATCGATCATGTTGATCACTTTTTATTGAATTAAATTAGATTCATTGCATGCATGTCTCAACGAATTCAATTTTAATTGTAAATTAGACTCAAATTCTTTTTTTTTTTTTTTTTTGTAGTCATAATGTTTATTTTGTATTTTGCAGCTTGGGCAACTCCACGTTATTGGCTCTCGGAGATTGGTCTTGTAGAGATGGAGAATGTTAAACTTGGGGTTCGTGGTACCTCCGAAGCTTAAGTCACTTTTGGTGTTTGATGAAGGAAAGCATATATCTTAAGGAAAGCATACATCTTGAGGAAAGTTGTAGTGGGAAAGTAAGTAAAAGTTAACCTCTTCATTGATTATGGGTGATGCCTATTTATACCCAACAGTCTGGCCTTCACTGTAGTGGGGTGTCACTTTGTATGAGATTGGATACTCATGTTACCCACCTGCCATGCTACAGGACATTCAGGTCTAATAGCGCCTGCTCCTGACACAGGGCTTCATGTTGAGCATATCGAGCCCCAGGACGCATTGAATGCGGGGTGCCCTTTCCTCACAGCTCTCTTCTCTCCATTAATGCAATATGGCTTCTACCAAGTATTCAGGGCATTTTCCCTTAACACAGGGACTCACATAGTGCGTATTGAGTCTCGGGCCGCATTGAATGCTGTATACCTTATTATCTAAGTTTCTTCTACCTCATTAATGCAGCATGGCCTCACTCAGATATTCCTACCTTCCTATCATGTCTGGGGGCCGATATTTAGAGTTGGTGAGCATCCCATGTCCGTCGGCCAGGGGGATGTCAGGCTGCCTTCCTTGCCATGGTTTCCTATCTAACCATTTTCTTTAGTTAGGCCTTTGAAGTATGCTCGGCCTAGCCCATACCTCATATTTGGACTCAGGCCCGGGGCTCTTTAGTGTGCTCAGCTCGGCCCAAACCTCACTTCTAGGTTTCAACCCAAGCCCGTCTCCTAGTCTGGCTCTTGACCTAGGCCCCTCTCCTGATCTGGTCTAGGGGACAACACCCCTCTCAATACCCCATAAATTTCTAGCACCTTTTGGGAGCTGAAAATTATGAAAATAGTCTTTTCATGTTCCTCTGAGTTTAAACCAAGGGGTTGTTATGGCTGTCTTCGCCACGTGTCAGAATGATGGAGGGCAGTGATATCCGCATGTGCACATTTGCCTGTTCATTTTCTCCAGGTTGTTTGGGATACGAAACGGTCCCGCTACTCCTTGCCTTCCCTGTGCATAAAGTTAATGATTGTCACTACCCTAAATAATTGAAGATGTCCCCTCAGAGGGACTTCCATGCTCACACTCATCGTTCGAAGTTGGTCCATGCAGGCCACGCGCCCTGCTGGTGCTGCTCGGTTCGGTTTCCCATAACAGTCACACCTTTTTGAATACTAAGCTGCTGTTTCAGAAGTCCAGCCATCCTCTCATCCCTATTTAAGCTCGTCACTTCTTCCTTTTTGTCCCCACTGCCACCCTTTCGTTTTAGATCTCTCTCTTGTCTTCTTCCTTAGATCTTTGTCTTCTTCCTCTTTTATTTTCGAGACTTTAAAATTCCTTTTCCTTCTGCCATGGCTAACCAAGATGATACTAAAGCTCGTTTAAACTATTTCGCCAGGAAATGGTGGTTGTCCACCGTGACCAGTGATGACCTCCGTGGGTATCATAGGTCATACAACATCACTTTGGAGACTGTTATGGAGATTCCTGGTTCTTGCATCAATGTGGTGGATGCCGACAGACTAGCTGCAAGAGTTGCCCTTTATCCCCTCATGCCTTCCAAAGGGCTGCGGTTGTCGTTCTGCTGCCCTGTTAGGGACATTCTGGACTTCTTGGGGTTGGCCCTGGCACAACTCAGTCTCAACGCCTGGCACCTGATGATGGCTAGTTGGATAGCCTTTCGGATAGTTCTTGTTGTAGACTCAGAGGTCTATCCAGATTTGACAGCCTGAGAGTTTTTATTGGTGTACCGCATCATTTGGCTTGAAGAGAATCTCTGCAGCTTCCAATCTCGATCTTCAAAGAAACGCTTCGTATCCTTGGACAAGCGTTATTTTTCGATTAAGGACTGGCAAGGGTGCTTCTTTTTTGTTTTTGGCTTGGGCTGGGAGCTCCTGGAAGAGGGGTTGGTTGGCTGGGAGTTCCCCGTTCGAGCAGTTTGGGCCAAAGTGCCAACTCCAAGTCCCTTTCCATCAAACTGTTGGAAAGAGAAGAACTAAGGGTAGCCACCGTGATGTCTTGGGAGGTTGCTCACCCTATCCTTTCTTAGTCTGAGATGTTGTTGATGGACACCAACATCCGACATTACCAAACGCTTCCTTAGTGTTTGCATGTGCTCGGTCGGGAGTTCTTATTGCTTCCCCTTTCTCCTCGTAGGAAAAAAAGTAAGGCCACCTTTTCGCCAGAAGTTGGTTGGGAGAAGCAGCCACGAATAGACGACCGGTCCTTTGGGTTTGCTTTTCACCCCAGGGCTGGGGACTCTCACTCTCGTCTTTCCAGACCACCCCACACTGCTCCATCGGCTCGTAGTCATGGTGAGCCTTCTGGTTCCTCACTTTGTCCACTGGCGGGATCTCCCTTCAGTGAGTATGGTGGTGCTCCATGCTCGGCACCTTAGGTCCCACGTCATAAGGCCCCCAAGGGTTCTCGTTCGAGTCCCTAGGTCCCAACACATAGGGCCCTTGGGGGTTCTTCTCCTCCAGGCTCCCAGATCCTAGTGTAAAGGGCCTCTAAGAGTTACTTGCATACGTCTTAAATTTCGATAGACTATGACATTATTTTCCCTTTGTTATGCTTTGATGTCAATTGTCTTTTTCTTTCAGGTTTTGCAGAGGAAGATAAGGAGGACGACATTGCTATTGCCTCCCTATTTTTCAAAACCTTTAGTAATCCAGCCCCTTGTGAGTCTGGTCCGACGATGGGGGCCTTTCCTTCATTTGAAGAGACACTTAGCCAGGTGGAGGCTCCTCGGCGTGAGTTACTCATCGGTGGGCCAACCCTTTTTGAGGAAAGGTTTGCCCAAGTGGAGGCTACCTTTGGCGAATGTTTGACGATGCCCTTATCCTTCCGTCAGAGTCCTCGGGTCTTACTCCCTCGAGCCTATTTGTGATCCCAGAGCCGATGGGTCCTGGCTTGGTGACTCCCCCTGTCATGAGGCCGACCCTTCCAGAGGTCGCAATAGGTCATGTAGCCGACCCAAGGTTGTGGAGTCGCCCCCCGTAGAGGTCGTGGAGTCAACCTCTTTAGAGATCCTAGAGTTGACCCTTCCCAAGATTTCTAAGTTGGGCTTGCCAACGATCCCAGAGGTGACTCCTTCTACGGTTTCTAAACCGATCCTTCCAACCGCTCCGGAGGTGGTCCCTCCCCCATCGATCTCTCAGGTAGTTGCTCTTTTATCCTTTACTCGGACTCCATCATCTTCTAACGTTGTCTCATGCCTTGTTGTTGACAATCTATTTCAGGAATTTGTGGCTCCCCAAGTTTAGGCACATTCTTCGACTAGGATAGACCTCATCTTGGTGGAGGATAGCCTTTCACCTGCATCCCCCCTAACTGTGAATGGTTCTGGCCGTCCTAAGGTTCCCCAGGGTGAAGCTTCTGCTCAAGGAAGGACTTGTACCAAAAGCTTCTTGATTTGCTCAAACCCACCCCAATTGTCATCTTCGTGGGTAATGTGTCCTTTTCCTCTCTCTTTGACAGCCGCCGTGACTGGCTAGTGAACAGTGGTGCCACTGATCACCTATGCTATGACCAAAATCTCTTCTCTTCTCTGGTTGCTTCTTCTCATGATGAAATTGTCACTTTACCTAATGGCCACATGATTAAAATCAAGGGTGTCAGCACATGTACACTAGCTGAACACCTCACTTTGCACTATGTCTTTTTTGTTCCTCAATTTCTTTTCAATCTCCTTTTTGTCCCTAAGCTCACTAATACTACTTCTTGCATTGTTTCTTTTTTCCTCTTCCACTTTTCTTTTTAGGACCCGCACTCACAGAGGCTGATTGGAGCGGGTGAACTTTGCAATGGAATTTATGTGTACACCCTAACCAACATGGCTCTTTCTACTCAAACCACTGCCAATAAGATTTTATGGCACCAACACCTAGGTTATCCTTCCCGCTTATTTATTCCTAATGTTTTTAATAATTCTTGTGTTATCTCTGATTGTTATATTTGTGTTCATTCTAAGCACACTAGACTACCTTTTCCCTTCATGCTAATAAAAGTGCTACGGCTTTTAATAGAATTTTTTATGATCTATGGGGGTGTTATCATACTTGTTCTATTTGTAGTGTTCATTATTTTCTTACCATTGTTGATGATTTCTCTCACACCACTTGAATCAATTTCATACGCTATAAATCTGAAGCATACACTCACCTCATGCATTTTTTGCTCTTATCCAAAATTAGTTAAACACCATGATTAAAATTATTTGAATTGACAATGGCCAAGAATTTCTTTCTCACTAATTTCAACATTATTTCCACAATCACAGCATCATTCATGCACGTACATTTGTTGAAACTCCATACAAAACGGTGTTGCAAAATGTAAACATCGGCACCTCCTGAACGTCGCTAGTAGTCTGCGTTTTTAGGCTTGCTTACTTGTAAAATTTTGGAGTGAATGTGTCATCATCCCTGCCTATCTCATCAACCGCACTTCTATTCGTATTCTTCAAAATAAATCTCCTTTTGAACTTATCTTCGATACCCCACCAAACAATGACAACCTACGAGTGTTTGGTTGTCTTTGTTATGCCCAAACTCTCCATGCTTCTCGCGATAAATTTTCTCTCGTGCCTCTAAGTTTCTCTTCCTTAGTTATCCTAGCACTCATAGAGCATACAAACTCTACAATCTAGATACTCAGATAATTTTTTATTCTTGTGATGTCACCTTTAACCAACATCAGTTCCCTTTCCAGGACATTCCTCATCCTTCACCTACATCTCTACTTATTCTTCCTCTCCCTAATCCTGAATCCATCTTACCATCCCCTCTTCTTCTACTACTATTTCAAAATCTTCCCCTTCTCGTCCTCGTCCTCGTCCTCGTTCTCGTTGCACCACTACTCGACCCACATATCTTCAGGACTATATATGCCCGACCATACCCGCAGAGCCCACTGCATCTTTACTCATTGCATCGACCTCAGTTACTACTCACCCTTAATTTGCTTTTCTTCTTATTCTCGTTTCTCACCCTTTCATCTTATTTTTTTAAAATGCTCTCACTGTTTCTGTTGACCCTTCCTGTTATTCCGGTGCTATTCGTCACTCCATGGGCGAGACGCCAAGTCTGGCGAACTTCATGCTCTTGAAAATAATTCCACTTGGATGCTTGAGCCCCTTCTCTTGGCAAGAAACCCATTGGCTGCAAATGGGTGTTTAAAACTAAACTCAAATGCGAATGGCTCAATTGAAAGATACAAAGTTTGGCTTGTCGCCAAAGGCTATACTCAAGTTGAAGGCCTTGACTACCATGAGACTTTTGCTCCCATTGCCAAGATGACTATTGTTCGGTACTTGTTGGCTATTGTTGCTTCTCAACAATAGATTATCCACCAACATGATGTCAATAATGCCTTCTTACATGGCGACTTTCATGAGGAAGTTTACATGACCCCCCTCTTGGTTATTGTTCGAAAGGGGAGACTCATGTCTGTTGCCTCCACAAATCCCTCAATGGCCTCAAACAAGCCTCCCGCAACTAGTTTTTTAAAGTAACTATTGTGCTTCTTGTGTTTTTCTTAATCTCAAGCGGACCATTCATTATTCACCTTGGTTACTTCTTCTAGTATCACTCTTGTTCTTGTCTCTGTCAACGATATTTTGGTTGCCGGCAATGATCGCTCACAAATTGAGGTCTTCAAAAATGTTCTCTCCACACACTTTAAAACGAAAGATCTTGGTCCTCCAAATATTTTCTTGGTCTAGAAGTTGCTCGCTCACCCCAATGCATCTTTCTCAACTAACACAAATATACTCTTGACATCTTATCTAATAGTGGCCAACTCGGTGCTCTGACTGCTTCCTTTCCCATGGAACAAAACCTGAAGCTCACCAATCACAACAGCACTCTCGTTCCCGATCCTTGTACTTATCGATGACTTGTTGGCCGTCTCATATATCTTACTATCACCCGTCCTGATGTTGTTTTTGCCGTGAACATTCTCAGTCAATTGATGCATGCTCCTCGTGCCCCTTACATGCAGGCTGCCACTCAAGTTTTTCGCTATATCAAAGGCAATCCTAGGCAAGGCATTTTTTTTCCTTCCTCCAACACTCTCCATGTTACTGGCTACACTGATTTTGATTGGGCCAATTGCCTCACTACTCATCGATCTACAATAGGTTACTTTCTTCAGATTGGCACCTGTCCTATTTTGTAGCACACAAAAAAATAGACCACAGTGGCCCGCTCATCTACTGAAGTTAAATATCGCGCCATGGCCGTTACCACCTGTGAACTCACTTGGTTGAAACAGCTTCTCGCTGATCTTGGTGTCTCTCACACCGAGCCTATCAACCTATATTGTAACAATGAATCAGTTCTACACATCGCTCACAATTTTATATTTCATGAGTGAACTAAATATATTGAGATTGACTACCACATCGGTCATGATAAAATTCAGTATGGACTTCTTACCGCTTACACTTCCTCTCATGAGCAAGTTTCTCACATCTTCACCAAAGCATTAGGCCAGGATCTCTTTCACCATTTTCTCCGCAAGTTGGGCATTACAAATCTCTATGCGCTAACTTGAGGGGGAGTATCGACAGATCATTTCAACAAATCAAACAAAGATCCCTTCCATATTTGCAACAACATGATTTTAGGAAATTAGCCATTAATTTTGTAATTGTAAATTCATACCATACTCAATCAGGTACCATAGATAGATTAATTCATTGTATCTATTTATTTCACTATTCTCTCAATGTAAAAGTTAAGTTTCAGAAATACAAAGATTGAATTCTTGACAATTTTATCATAAAATAGAGCTAATAGATCACATGAAGTCACGTCAGTTTGGAAGATTACTTTTGTATAATATTTTTGTATCTATAGTACTTCTCATATTCAAATATTTGCACAATTTTCACAATCCAATACATACATACGAATAAATTTGGGAACAAGTCAAACAAACAATTGATGAAATCGATAAAGAGAAAAGGGGGGGAGACAAAAACCATTCCCAAAGCATTGTTTTATGTTGGTTTACTCTGGTTTCAGTTCCCGATCTCCACCAAATATGGCATGGTTTCTACCTAGAACATGAATGAATCAAACATGCACATCCAACAATACTATACAGGTGTCTTGCCCATCGGTTTAACTTTTGGCTTGAAAATTTTGGTCAACAAAATCTCAGCTCACGCAGAGAAAAGTTTAAATATTGAAAGTTGTATGTTTGAGAGATCCAAGTCACGGAAAAAGAGGCACGGCAAGTCGGGACAGGTTCGTCATCCCCATTGAATGCGTGTGGTTAAATTGTGACAATTGTCTGCTCCATTTTTATCCATTTTCTTTTGTATTTTTAACATTTATTCTGTTACCACTTTCAAAATTTTGATCCGTGCACCCTTTAAACAAGATCAAAATTATGGGTTTAGATCCTAAATACACTTATTGTAGTTATGGTACTATTTAAATTAATAATTAATAATCAATTAGTCAATCGACAAATCTACACGTCAATTTTGATAATGAAGTAGAAATTCAATTGAAAAACGTCTTCAAAATCTAAAATCACTCAGGATGTAAATCATCAACTAAAATTTATTTTAGAAATTTAGTTTGTTAAACTAATTTAGAAGCACTTACAAGACTCTTGAAGTAACAAAACCTGGCTTACAACATCACGAGTATCTCATTCGATCTTTGCATCCTGGTAGTTCTAGACTACTGGTCTTTCTATAATTTCACTATGAGGCACCAACTCGATCTCCGTACTCAAGTAGTTTCCGAAATCTTTCTGGCCAACGAGTATGCACAATGATGAACCCAATAATATTCGAACACAAGTACAATATGTTGAGGTCTGTTTATCAGGAGAGAATCGATATTCAATGCATAATGGATCTCTTTAGGATTCTCTTTCCAGAATAAAATGAATACGACAGTTCTAGCTTCGTTATACATATTTATACATACTTAGGATTTGAGTAGACCGTCCAAAGCCTAGTCAAAAAATGTTTCTTGAAAGTTTTAGCAAACTGTTTCTGTCTAGTTTTTAGTCTTGTAAACTTTTGAATTTGAGGATTTTTGTGAAATATGAATTTGTAGATAATTGAGTTAGCTTTCCCCACAGCACCAATATTACCTCAATTCGATATGGAAGTCGACATATTATTTTTACGCTAACATGGTACTTTTGTAGCCTAAGGAGAATTTGACGAGAAAAAGAAACTGAAAAAAAAGAGATCTTTAGAATTAATAGTTAATTTTTTTTTATTGTAGATCTTATAATTGTTGGTTTTATGCAATTTACATAAACTTTTCATCAAGAATTTTAATTCAGCGTTTTCAAGAAAGTAGACTCGTTTTTTTTTTTTTTGCTCAAAGCACTTTTTAAGTTTATCATACGTAATCTTTTTATTATTTTATAAACTTCTACACTCAAAACCAAATAAACTCTTAAATTCAAGCTCGAATCTAAAGGAATTTAGTTATTCAGCGATAAATTCAAGCTCGAATCTTCTATACACGTCGCACAGTATAGAATAAGAATTTCATTAAATTTAAATATTTAAAATATATAATACTTGTTTAAGTTTTGTCATCTCAGTCATAATATTATATAATATAATTTAAGTGGCTGCCGTTTAAATACTGATAAAGTATCCTATGAAACTATTTAAAATACTATGTTAAAAAGAGTGAGGTTAGTGTGTCGTCCAGATGTCGTTCATTAGTATAAATTTTACATTTTATTTTATGTTTTCTATTTTTTAAATATTTTTAAAAAATAAAAAAGTACACCTATATAGTAAAAGTCATTTATTTAACCATTAAGCAAAAAATAAAAAATAAAAAAAAAAACATAAACAGTTAAAATAAAAAGACAAACTGACATTAACATTTTCCTATTAAATATATACCACGTATAATGATTTGGAAAAAAATTATTATTACATTGTTGTTGTTCTTGTTTTTTAACCTTGTTTATCCAAAAGGAAGCCGACAACATGATTATATTTTAGGGAAAGGAGAAATGATATTGTCTTAGATTGTATCTAAAATTACTCTCTAACAAAATTCTTATTATTTTCTGACAACCCGAAATTTTCCTGAATTTTCTTTTGGCATCAATTTTCGCAATCTTAATTGAAGTGTTTGATAAACCCAGTTAGTCAACGTAATTTGGCAACATCTAAATATTCTTTAAAATACCAAATGAGGCAATGCATTAAATGGTCATTATTGCCACTAAATTTACATCTTCCAAGCAGCCTTTTCCTCCTCTATATATAATTTTCAAATATATTAATATTACCACCGTCTTTTCTCTCTAAATTAAATAACACCTGGATCTATATTTTTTTGATATTTTAATTTTTTTAAAACATGTCTTTCATTCCATTATGAAGTTTAACTTCTTGTATGAGTCCAGAAAATGCTCGAGGAATGAAATGAGGTAAAACTTTTATAAATAATAGTAAGATAATTTATGAATAATAATAAAATAATTTAAATTAAGTCTTTTTTGAGTTTGATAAAATGAGAGAAAAAAAGTTGAATATAAAATATAATAAAATTAAAATATTATTTTTTAATATTATTTTTATTTTAAGATTTAAATAATTTGAATTATTTTTTATTTTTGTTGAAAAATTATAATAATTAGTTTAAAAAAGACTAGTGAACAGAACACCGCCCTTGATGGTTGGATTATAATGAAATGTTTCTGCATAAAAAGAAAGAAGCAGGGATCCCTGCAACCAATCCATTGCAATAAACAAACATATTACATCAAATATATAGCAATTTAAAAAAAATATTTGAGCCCAATAAATTGATTACTACCGTCGTTGTTTGATTAGTTGTAAATAATACCATATAGATGGATGTAGTGATGGGATTACACCAAATTACAAAGATAGTGGTGATATTAGATGTACTGTAATTTACTAGCAGTTGAAGAGAACCACCTGCACTTATAGATAGGGCGATGCTAGGGCCACTGAGAGTGGCCCCCCACTATTTCTATTGGAGCAGTTCTACATCCATCGAGGATTCATCACGAGACCGGTCCGAGAAGAATAAATTTTTTTATTCATTTTTTTTCTATTCTTATATATTTAAAAAAAAAAATTCACAACATCATTAAAAAATACTTTGTTAATGACTAAGTAAAAAAAAAATTATTGGGACCCAAATGTTGCATTTTTCTTTCTATTGAAAAGTAGAAAATGTAATTTTTTATTTTGTGTTTTTTTTAAGCATTTTTTAAACCCTTTTAAATATTTAAATAAAATCATAAATTCATTTAAAAACATTTCCTTAACAATTAAGCAGAAAAAAAAAATTGGTAGCTTTATAAAGGAGTATGAAAATTTTAGGAAATTCTGTCGAAAACATTGAGGAACCACCTTCGAAACACCAGTTTCCAAATTAAACATCTCTGTCATTGGGTAACAAATGACATGCATTTTACACTGATTGGACCAAGCCAAGCCCAACATTTACGGCCCAATGTTACATCAACCAATAAAGCCCACAGATGGAATGGATCTATCACTATATTTGTAATTTTTTAAAAATATTTTTTAAAATATTTTTTAAACTATATTTTTAAACAAAAATATATAAATTCACTAATAATCAATTCCTTAACCATTAAAAAAAATTAAAAAAAAAAAAGCATCGGTCACTTTTTTCTGTAGCACGTATCAATTTGTTTAGCATTTTCCAAGTGAAAGACAGATGAATTTCACAAATTAATACAACACCAATTCATGACCAAATTCCCAAATCAAAACGTCTTCTGTTTTTAAAAATCTATTTTGGTCCCCGTTTCGAATATATATATATATATATATTTATATATTATATACATGTGGTTTAAACATGTATATGCATCATATAATAGTGATGGCTGAAAGATATAAAAAATATATTTGCAAGCCGGGGTAGAGAGACTCTCTGTACCTTTAAACTTCTAACATGTTAGATTAGAAAAGTCTAGAATTAAAATTTTAAAATTCTTTCACAAAGCACCTCTTCCTATGTGATGTATCCTAGGACTCTTAAAATGAATTTCTTTGTATTGATCAATCTAAATGAAGTCATTGATCTGTATTCAGCTTTAATGGTATGATCATGAAACGGTACATTTAGTAGTTTGGGCCTCAAGGTTTTCAGCCATTATGGGCCTTTTCTTATGTTTGCATTTTTTGGAGCTCAATTAATGTCGAATTTGATATTGTACATTTTAAAGGACCTTTAAATATTCAAGTTCTATTTTAATTTTAAAACTCCATTTTTAATGTTAGATTAATAAAAAAAACAGCCTATAAATTGTATTTACTAGATATTTCAAAAAGAAAAATGCAAAAACATCACCCCTATGATAAACTTTACAAAGCAAGCTCTCAAGTCTCAATCACAAATAAAAATTGTCATAAGCATCATACAAATATTAGTAAATAGAAGTTTTACAACTATAAAACCATAATGTAAATAAATATCCTTGAGTTTAGATGCATCAATCTTTACCAAGAGTTGAGACATTTAATTGTGCACCTAACTCTATATAAAAACATAGATAACAAGAAAACATCAAATATTAGTGAATTTTGATCATGAAAAACATTTAAAATATATTTTAAAATCAAATGAGTATTGAATGACTATCATAACATAACGCGATGCTACCAAGAAGCTCTCCATATTATCTATGGACTCTCGAATAACAATAAGCATTAACGGATGTTTCAATCAATTTTGAGGATAAATAAGGGCGTCCATGATTCTTAGAGCTAATGAATTCCAAAATGATCAAACATGACTTTCCATACTAAATTCTGACTCAATGTAACAATGAAAACATTCATAGCCAACAAGTCTTTTGCAATTCTCACAAGTATAGGATAGTTAGTCTTATTAAGTTTCCCCAAAATTAACAAGTCAAAAGAGAGGGTTCGGATCTCAAAACTATGTCATAAATACTTATCCACCTCTATTTTGGCAATAGCATATCCTAAGGTGGGGGATGCTTGATTTTATCTATTGTATCATCATTTCTTGGTATAGTCATTACCATCATTTATGATTGTAGAAGAGGGAGGGGGCTCATGTTGTTGGCCAATCATGGTAGATACGAATGTCACCTTGTTTGTACTCTACATACAAGTTCACTAATGATTGGCTTACACTCGACACTAATGTCTCATTTGGTTATACAGATGAGATAAAATGAGAAATCTATGTATAGTAGTGAGATAATCTGATAATAGTGAAATAGTTTAAGTTTAAATTTTTTTGAGAAATGAGAGAGAAATAGTTGAATAAAATATTATAAAATTAAAATATTGCTATAATATAATTTTTTAACATTATTTTTATTTTGAAATTTGAAAAAGTTGAATTGTTTTTTATGTTTCATTTGGAAGTTTGTGAAAGTTGTAACGATTAGGTAATGATTAGATGAAAAAATTAAAATTTTAAAAATTTAAAATTGAAAAGTGTTCGTGTTTGAATGGTGTTTGGATGTTGAGATGAGATGAGATAAGATGAGATGAGTTAAAACTATTTGTGAAACAAAACGGGACCTAATTCTTCACCCTGAGTCTCATTAGGAGTTTTCTTCAAGTAGAAACTAAGAAGCCTTAACTTGCTTCGAGGATCAGGTACAATTGCAATTAATATTAACAAATTCAATCTATTCAAGGTCTGACAATTATTTTTATATTTCCTTTTCATACTTGTGCTCATACTCATCAAACAATTATAATCACTCCGGCCGAGGCTAATAATTGTCTTTTGAAATTCACAAATCTCCTGAAAACTTGTATTGGTTATGACATATAAAGAACCAGAAAACTTTACTGTCACATGAAAAAGAATTTTTTAAAATATTACAAACATTCGCATTGTCTCCCAATCCTTAAATCTAGGAGGGCCAGTGTGTCCATCAATGAAATAAGAGAGAAAATTGTAATCCTTATTCTCCATCTACCTAAAAGCCTTCTCAAACATTTCAGCTACCTCCACCATGATATATAGGGGTGTAACCGGTCCGGCCCAATCTAGTTTTGGACAAAATTTAGGACCGAACCAATATATATCAGTTTGACATTTTTTAAAACCGATTACGCACCGATTATCCTCCTAAACCGATACCTCCGGTTTTACCAGTTTTCGGTCCAGTCTAGTCGATTTTTCAATTTTTTAAAATATAAAAAACATATAATAAAATATTACTTCTTATGATAAAATGTTATTAATAATTTAATATATAATTTTATATTTAAAGCATATGATCAATTAAATTTTCATCTTTAAGATTAAATTTTTATTTTATAAATTATAATAACATTATCTTATAAATAATCATATTAATAACATATTATCAAACAAATTACAAATGTTGATATTTAAGATTAACATTTTATGTTATAAATTATAAATTATAATATGAAATTATATATAAAATATATATTATAATTATATATTATATATAAAACTTATATATTTAAGTATTTTATATAATATATAAAATTAAATTTTATGTATCTTTTTTTTCAACCAATCCGGTCCTGGAAACTATGAAATTGAAACCGAACTGGATCCAACCGGTTTTCATAATATTGGAACTGGTCCTGGACCGGACCGATTCAAAACCAGACAAACCGGTCTAGTTCAGTTTTTCAATTTTCGGTTTAAATTAACACCCCTAATCATATATGTTGAGTTCCATCAAATTAGTATATCAAGGGACTATGATTTCTTATAATTAAATTTATCTTATGCACGTCTTAAACTGATATAATCTTGTGGGGGATGATTGGACATATCTAAAAGTATTACAAACCATTGTCATGGCACCATCATACTCCCTCAGATCCTAATTCACAATAAGGCTCAAAATATGAACAAAACATCTCATTTATAATACTTTCCCACAACACAGTAACTATCCAAAATTGCCTCAAATAGTCAATTACAAGATCATTGTGGGACCTCAGCTGAAGAGATCAACACGCCTTCCTAAGCCCTTGTCTTTTCACAATCCTAAATGGAATCTCCTCTACAAATAGAATATCTGCAATTGCTAATTTCACAACCTCTACATATTCTTGTGGGTTACATGGACCTTCGTGATGCTCCCAACACTATTTCCATCTCCTCCTCGGGTTTTGCCCCACCTATGATTGTTTTTTGATACTTATCTAACGACTCACGTTTATTAGCATTTTTTAACCATACACTTGCCACTCACACTTGGCCTTGGCCACATCCACGGGACAACTCACTGCCTTCATAAAAAGACAAAATCATCAACAACCTAGTGGGCTTCCTCAATATTTGAATTTAATGATACCTTCGCTTGAAGACTGATTGCTGTTGTTGTAATAACTATATAAGGTCATCAAGATCACTTTTTAATACTCTAATAAACTTATTAGACTTCTCATCATTGACGACATCCCGAATCCAAATATCTATAATAACCAACTTATATCGGGGTTCAAGAATTGCAGCCACAAATAATAATCTATTTATCTTCTCAATATCTCTCAATATTTATTATATTTGGATTTCATCATCATAGTCATACTAATCAACAATCTAATAGTGTCAGAACAGCTCTATTGCAAGTGGTCATAAAACTCCGAGAGATCCTCGAAGTACATGTTCACAGTATAATATTTGGAACCAAATATGCACACAGTTATGTTATAAAATAACTTCAAAAATTGAACAAAGTACCTTACATTAGCCCAATCAACGGTGCCCGATGCACCGGGCCCCTTTCTTCCCCTACTGGCTCCAGGAAAGTATACCTTAGGACCCCATCCTCTACCTCCATCCGTTCAAATGCTTTTTGGTACTTTTGCATTACATTCAACATCGTATATGTAAAATTTCATCTAGTAGGAACGTCCAAACTCAACATACTAGAAGATAAGATCTCAAGTTGTTCGGTTATAGCCTTAAACTTGCCAAGTCTTTGAGGGAAAGCCTTCACATATCTCATAAGGTTGCAGACTTTGATAATTGAATCATCAACCTCCTTCAACTCTTCAACAATTATGAGATTAATAATATGAGCACAACATCGAACATGGATATACTCGTTCTCACGAATTGTATCCTCTTTTACTGTTGTATTACGCCTGAAGCAATCAATTACAGTGTCATTGACACTAGTATTGTCAACTGTGATACAAATTACTTTTCTAATCTCTCAATCATTTATACAGTCATTCATATCTTTTTCAATGGATGAATCCTAGTGATCCACAATTTGTTTGAAGACAATAATCCGCTTGTGCAACGTCAACTCATTGTCAATGAAGTGGGTTGTGATACACATTAGCTGACATTTTGTATGGATGTCTATATATCAATTGTAAATAATACTATTTGGCCAGTGGTAATAAGCATCTTATTCATGCCCACCTTATTCCTAGTATGTCTCTTCAAACAATCTTGCATCTTTATATACCCTGAAAACATGAAAAATTGTGGCTCAGACACTGCACAAATTTACGGAAGCCCTTTTTTTCAACGGTGATAAAAGGCATATCATCTGTAATGATAATTTCTGCAAGCAAATCCCGCAATATCTTTTCACTGTATTGAGGGATTGACAGTTTCTTTCTCTGTGTACCATTAGTGGCTGTAACCATTTCGTAATTGAATTTCGTCTAATCATTGGCCACTAGCCTGTTGTGTATCTTATACCGTTGGCGGTCTGTAAGATCTGCTATTAATACAAAAGAGCATTGTTTCTTCGAATGGTAGCCACAAAGTTGCCTACAGTAGTGGCATCTTGCTTGTGAGTTCTTACGATCACCGAAAATTTTGGTGAAATATTTCCATGTCCACGACTTTTTTTTACTAGGTCATGGTGTTTGATTGACATCAATATCCAACTCCTCCTAATTAAGCATACCTTCATCTTCTTTATCTATTGATACTTGACTACTTCAAGAGGAAGTAGTTGCTCTAGATGTGAGTCTAGGGATGGAAGTACTTATTGGTGGAAGTACTTATTGGTGTAGGAACTTTGACATTTATTGTGGACGAATGTCTACAGTAGGTATAGCATCCATATTCAGATCAACTGTGTTAAAAAAATAAATTGGAAGCAAAAAATTTAGAAGAAAAAAAATATACTGCAAATATATATAGCCTATAATTGAGATTTGCAGCCATGTTAATCATAAAACAAAAACAAAACACTAGAGTACATATGGATATAAAACAAACAAAACAATATGGATATATATAGCCCATATCCATGTTTTCTTGCCAAAAACACTAGAGAACCTGTTTATACAAAAAATGTATGTTATTCATAAAAAATAAATAAAAAATAAAAAATAAATAAAAAAAAAACAAAACAAAAAGGGAAACAAAATTAATAGATTTTACTTCTTACAAATAGCACTTTGGGCTAAAAATAACTAAATGAGGAAACTTTGCATGCTGCCTATACCATAATGCCACAAAAGGAAATAAAACCTAGTTTTGGCAGAATACCCTAGCTAGATGCATGTTGCAGGCTACTTCATCACTTCACATATATATATATATATATAATATGGATATACGACATCTCTTTCCATGAAAACATACTTTTGTCCATGGGAAAATATTTAACATAATAACTATTCAATTTTAGAAACATGAATGATTGCGCAAAGCTAGCTAGCTAGCTAGCTAGGTATTCTATACATACAAGTTACTAGTTAAAAAAGGTTCATTGGCTAACTAGCTCGAATATAGGGTTTTTGATCAAGCTGGTGTGCGCATGTGTGTGTAATTTGGTAGTAGTAATAGTAGCATATGCTCAAAAGAGTGAGGGGGAAAATGAGGCTCATGCATTTTGGACTTCAGTGAGCAGAAAACGATGTCGTTTCACTTGAAATGGACCAATGCCGTTTAGTTGCCTTCGTGAAAATGAAATCAAATGTAAAACAACACCATTTTACATCTCATTTTTCTTTTAAAAAAAGTCGAAGGTCAGACTCCGACTCTGAACTCTGACATAAAATTTCGAAGTCATCTGAATTTCCACTACTTTGACTCCCTCGGAGTTGGAGCCGAAGCAGGAACTAGCTAGAGTTGGAGTCGGCGAAGGATTTGCACAGCCCTAGTCATTGGATTAAAAGGAAGATTATCGCCTTTAGGCTCTAAGGAGTCTTTGTGTTTCAATTTTGAAATGAAGAATATGGGCGAAGCTAGGAGTGGGCAGCGGGGCCCCGCCCCGTCCCGCCCTTGTGTGGCGGGGCGGCTCCACCCGTCCGGCAGATGCGGGGGGCGGGGTCACCCGCCCGCATCTGCCACCAAACCCGGGGACGGGGGCGGGATAGGGGTGTCCCCCGCCCCGGTTTGGATATATATTATATAATATATATTTATATAATTACATATATATTAAAAAAAAATAACCCAGGCATGAAACGGCGCTGTTTCATGCCTGGGTTATTTTTTTTTCCCTCCCAGGCATGAAACGACGTCGTTTCATGCCTGGAATTAATTTTAATTAAACCCAGGCATGAAACGGCGCTGTTTCATGCCTGGGATTAATTACCCCCCCCGAACCACCTCTTCGGCCCCCTTCTTCCAGACTTCCAGAATCCCCTCTTTCTCTCTCGACTCTCGCCTTTCGGTCTCTCTCTCTGTGTGCCGTCGCCGTCGTCGTTGTCCCTGTGTGCATTGCTGTCGCCGTCGCCATCACCGACCGTAACCAGTGACTCGTTCTTCATCCCTTTCACCGAAGGTAAGATTTAAGAAATCCTAAATTTAAAATTTAATTTTTTGTGATTTATGTTATGGAATGGAAATTGGAGGAAGGATGGGTTTAACCGGAGATGGAGGATGAGATTTTGTGAATTGTGTGCTGTGGAGACTTGATTGTGCATGTGGTTGAATTTTTTATGGTTGATAACTTGATCGTTGATGAATCTGTATGTCCCTTCCGTGTGTTTTTGAGGAATTTTTTTGTTTGCATTATTTATTGTCACTAATGTGTGTGAATGATGAGTTAATTTGTGTTTATAAAATTCGGATTGGAACCCTAAATTAATTTAGGGGTTTTAAAGATTGAAACCCCTAAATTAATTTAGGAGTTTCAAAGCCTAAATTAATTTAGGGGTTTCAATCAACTCATAAATTAATTTAGGGGTTTCAAAGATTGAAACCCCTAAATTAATTTAGGAGTTTCAAAGCCTAAATTAATTTAGGGGTTTCAATCTTTGAAACCCCTAAATTAATTTAGGGCTCTAATTCGAAACCCTAAATTAATTTAGGGGTTTCAATTTTTGAAATCTCTAAATTAATTTAGGGGTTTCAAAGATTAGTTGACTTGTCTATGAATGTATTTGGGATATGACAAATGAGCTTTATAAAAACACAAGCTAGGCAATTAATATAAATTTTTAACTATAATTAAGCCATAATACAAGTCAAGCAACCATCGATACAATAAAATTGTTTTGATTAGGTCTATATGTTTTCATTTTATTATTATTATTTTATTTTATTTTATTTTGGTGACTTTTCTCTAGGCTGGCCAAATTAGTTTATTGATGTGAATGTTGTAAGAAGAAATTGGTTACTTGAAAGAAATTAAACAGATTTTTAATAAAAGAAATTGATTAGGTCATGATGTTATTGGTTATAATTGTCCAAAAATTAATCTTTGAAACCTCTAAATTAATTTAGGGGTTTGAAAGATTAGTTGGCTTACACTGTTAATTGATTAATGTTTGTTGGTTTAAAAAAAAAAATTATTTGATGTTTGGTTGCTATGTTTTCTATTAATTCAAATTTATTGTTTGCTTTAGTTTATGGATATGCCAGCAGATTCTAGTGCGAGCTCTCCTTTCCAAACCAAGGGCACCCCTACCCCTACCACTACACCTCCTACTCATACCCCTACCCATACTCCTACCCCTACGGCACCTTGCCCCGCCCCTAAGCCCAGCAAGAAACCTGCTGCAATAGTTTGGAGTCATTTCACCAAACTAGAGGGTGGTGACCCAAGTAACCCCCAAGCCAAGTGTAACCATTGTGGGAAAAATTATGGGTGTCACTATAGAAAACATGGCACCTAACAATTAAAGGTGCACTTAGAAGAGCAATGCAAAAAAAGTCCAATATTAAGATCACTACAAGAGAAAAGCCAATCTAGGCTAGAAATTGGACATCAAAAAATGGCTGATGGGACTAGTGGGGGTGCAACTTTGAGGGGGTATACTAAGTATGATCCCGATGAGTGTAGAAGACATCTAGCTCGTATGGTCATTATGGACGAGCTACCTTTTCAAGTTGTTGATGGGAAAGGGTTCCAAGCGTATTCTCGCTACTTGGAACCAAGGTTTAATATTCCTTCTCGCCACATGGTGGCAAAGGATGTAAAAAAATATTTTTACATTGAAAAAGAGAAGTTAAGGGGTTAATTGGCGGATCAATTTGTTTGTCTCACCACTGACACATGGACATCGGTCCAAAATTTTAATTATATGTCTTTGACTGTACATTTTATTGATTGCCATTGGACATTACAAAAGAAAATTATAAAATTTTGTAAAATCACCGATCATAAGAGTGAGACAATAGGAAAGGCTTTGGAGGCCGCAATAAAGGAGTGGGGGTTGACCCGAGTTGTTACAGTCACAGTCGATAATGCCTCGTCTAATGATGTCGCATTGGGACATCTAAGGACCTATATTAGAGAGGCAAATAAGACATTTATGGGTGGTGAATGTCTGCATGTGAGATGTGCGGCACATATTCTGCATTTGATTGTCACTGATGGCTTGAGGGATCTTCATGACTCGATTGCTCGGGTTAGGATTGCTGTGAGATGGGTGAGATCTTCTCCTTCGAGGTTGGAGAAATTTATGGTTGCTGCGAGATCTGCCGGCCTAACATCTAAGAAAGGCTTTTGTACTGATATGCCTACACGATGGAACTCAACATTTTTGATGTTGGAGGCGGCCCAAGAGTATAAGCTGGCACTTGCATTATTGGGTGACGAAGACATCCAATATGTAAAGTATTTTGATGATCACGGGGGATTGGGGAAACCCGTAGAGGATGATTGGGAAATTGTAACTGTTTTTGTAGAGTTTTTGAGGCTCTTTTACGATGTCACCACGAGACTATCTGCCACTTTGTACCCTACATCCAATGTTATATGTAAGCAAATATGTAGGGTAAAAGAAGAATTAGATGACATGGTTGCGGGTGGTCATATTAGGCTGCGGGAGATGGCTTTGATTATGAGGACAAAATACGACAAGTATTGGGGAGAATTAACTAGGGTTAATATTTTGTTATATGTAGCTTTCGTCTTTGACCCGAGGTATAAGTTGGATGGCATGATATTTGGATTGGGCCTTGTGTATGGGCAAGTATGGGCGGAGCTTATTGCAGCAAGGGTTCAAGAAACCCTTGGTAAATTATTTGATGAGTTTACCACCCTGCGAGGTGGTAATATTGCGGCACCTACACCTACCCCAGCAGTGTCAGGGGTTCCAGAAGTCGAGGTTGGGAAAAGACGTAGATTGGAGTGGAATGAGAGGTATGAGCAAACTCCCTTCCTTCGGAGTTCTGTAGAGACTCGGTCAGAGATAGATAGATACTTAGCAGCAGAGCTTCTACCATTTTCACGAGACTTCGATATATTAAGTTGGTGGAAGGTGAATGTCGTGAAGTATCCCATCCTTGGAGAGATAGCCCGCACACTTTTGGTCATCCCTGTTAGCACCGTAGCCTCAGAGTCGGCTTTAGCTCCTACCACTGTGGAGGCTTTGATTTGCACGCAGAATTGGATCAAGGGAACTCCAATTCATGTTCCGGATGTTCTTGAGTATGAGGAGGCCGACGTCGAGGAGGAAGGTGATGATCAGCCTGGATCTGGTATTTATTTTAAGTTTATTTTTTAATTTCTTATTTTAATTTATTTATTTTCATTTAATTGGTATTTATTAGTTTGATTTCAAATTTAATTGTTATAGTGATACATGAGACGTCTACGGCTACCTCTGATGCAGTATGATTTTGTATTAGACCTACCATTGCCATGGTTTGCACAATTTCTTCCTTAATTATTTTTTGCATTTAAAATTTTGTTTCATCCTTATAATTTTATAATTCTCATTTATTTTATTTTTAACTTAATAATATTTCAACTTTTAGAACTTATTTACTTTTATGGTCTTCATTTGCAGTCTCATAGCAATCGACACAACTCACTATTCAGTGAACTCACCGCCACGACTCCACCCCAAAATCAAATTGAGAAGTTATTATTTTGTCAATTTACAATTAATTGTAATGTTGCTACAATAGTTAATTGTACAATTTGTAATATATTTTTTTTTAGAGGAGTTTGTAATAGTTTATTAGTTCTCTTAATTTGTATTTTGTATAATTGTAAACTACTTATTTTAGCTTAATGCCTTAGTGATGATTAGTGATGATTATTACTTAATTAGTTAATAGTTGAAACTTAGTATAATCTATATATATTATATATTTTTATTTTCAGTTTTTAAATATATAAATTAAATTATGGGCTCAAAATGGCCCAAAAACAGATTCTGGGCCATTTAGGGCCCAGAAAAATATACTGGGCCAAAGGCCCAGTAGTGGGGTGCGGGGGGTGGGGGAGGGGTGGCCCCGCCCCGTAGGGGGCGGGTATCACCCCTAGGCGAAGCATAATATATTTTAGGAGTTACAATCTGTATAGATTGTTTAAAGAGATCAAGGCATTGATCGAAAAGTTAGATGCATCTAATATTAAAACTTCTTATAATTTCCTTCCCAAATATTAGTCAAAGACAAAATACTTTTCAATTTCATATTTTCAACATTTTCATCAAATCATTATTTAATCATTACAACTTTTTCAAAGTTGAAAAAAAATATACATTGTTTTCAAGTTTCAAAATAAAAATAATATTAAAAAATTTTGTTCGAACAATTTTTTAACTTTATAATATTTTTATTCAACATTTTTTCTCTACTTTTCCAAAATCAAATAAAATATCTTAAATTAAACTGTTTACTACTGTTCATAGAATTCTCATTTCATCTCATCACCCAAACATGCTCTAAATGTTTTTCATCAAATGTACATAAAGCATGTTCTTGAACACTTTCAAATGTATGAGTGTGAGACTAATTGACACCCTTATTTCCAAAAGAAGGAGTTTGTGACAATAGATGTGTTCCAAGAGTCTAAGATAAATGAAAAAGATGGTCTATGCTCCCTACACTATTGTTATAGCTAGCTTGATGTATATAATGATGTATACTTAGCTAGATATATGATATACAGCCAGCTGGGTTAGTAGATTCCAAGCTAACCTCATATTGGTTCATTAGAAAGTAGTCAAAAGGATTCTAATGCATTTCGAGAAAACAGCAAACTATATATTATACTATCAGGATTTGGATTTGTACTTAGGAGGTTAGAGTGATGCTAAATAGAGCAATGACCTAGACTAGGGCAAATTGAAAATTGGATATGCTTTATTGCTTAACAATGACACCATTACTTATAGCAGCAAGAAGCAATTCTACGTGGATTTGGCCGAATACATAGCTTAATTATTAGCAGTTTAGGAAGCTATTTGGTTGAAAAAGTTTCTATAACATCTAAACATTAGCATAGATACTTTTGATCCAGTGATGATATTTTGCAACAACATAGTAGCTATTATATATGCCAAGGACCTAAAGTATCATAGAAGAACCAAATACGTAGATATCAAATATCACTACATCAAAGACATGATAGTATAAAAGGATATTCCTTGAAATATCTTTATATGAGTCGCATGGTTGCTAATCTTCTTGTGAGGCCCATAGAGCAAGACATTTATAAGGCTCATGTTAGGAGTATAGGATTAACTCACATGTGCAATCACATTTGACGCTTTGATAGAAAGTAGAGATGAAGCATTGTCTCCCTTAATACTTGTCCAATGGGGTATGTCACCTTTAGGAGTGTACAGGAACCAACCAAACTGATCGCAACCGACTGGAACCGGTTGCCGGAGTCGGGAACTAACTGGTAAAGAACTAGCTGGTGTGCGGCAGATATTTACTCAAACCGAAGTTGGCTGGTTTGGTCCCGGTTTGAACCACTATCAAACCACTGAACCGGCCCATGGTATAATATTAGTTTCAATTTTATATGAAACGACGTTGTTCCAGTTTAAGTGGAACGGCGTCTTTTATGCCTGTAGTTGTATTTTAAATACAACTAAAACAATGCCGTTTGGTATGTATGAAACCAAACGGCGTCGTTTTATCCTTTATGTATGGAAAGAAAATAAGTGGAATGACGCCGTTTGATTTAAAACCAAATGGCATCGTTTTGATATTATATTGTCTTCTACCTTCTTCTTCCCAAATTGATTTAGTTTCTCTCATCCTCTCTCTCTCTCCTCTGCAACTCTCTCTCTATTCTCTCAGACCATCATCGCCGCTAGATCAAACGGTGAATTGATAGTGAATCGCTAGAGTCGATATAGCCGATTTTTCTCCTCTCCATCGATCAATTATGGTTGGTTGCTCCTCTTTATTTCCTCTCGTCGATTTGGCCCAAAAACCGTGCCGAATGTGTTGGTTTTCACCCCTAGTCACCTTAGTGAGAACTAAGATGAGATCTCTAATATTGAGAGTACTATGTATGGACATTCGAGAACCCATGTAACTTATAGTTAGCCAAATGCAAGACTCTATCTAACACCTTGGAGTTAGGCAAAAGAAAGGGTTAGACTTAGTGTTGGGGTCTAGATTAAGTTATGTATAGAGTTTGATATGGATATACGCTCCTTGAGAAAGAGACACTGTGTAATGTATTTCATATTGCATGTACTTACTCAACCAAATGTAGAAGCGAGTGGATGTTCTCTGCATCTCACTGTGTGAATCCAATATTTATTTTAGAGTCATTCTTTTACCTTTGACTATGTTATAAAATGATATTTGTAATGTCTGTTACTCTAACATGTTGTCTATGGTTAGGATTGATGTGACCTAAGAAGTATTGAGAGAAAAGTGATTGGGTCAAAATCGAGTGACATGAGGGTAGGGGTGTAACAGGTCCGGTCCAATCCGGTTTTGGACAAAATCTTAGACCGAACTAGTATGACCGGTTTTGCTCCAATTACTGTAACACCACGATTTTTACGTGCTTTTTTATTGAAGGGTTTTTTAATTTAATATTTGATTTGAGCTATTTAATTTAATTTAAACGTATTTACGCAAGATTATTTTACGATTTTTAAATTGAGAATTATTTTAATGTGCTTTAATAATTTTAATTAGTATTCTACAATTAAATTACTTTTTATTTTAAAGAGTAATTATTATTGGAGTTTAAAATTTTATTTTAATTAGTTTTAAGTTTAAACTGATTTATTAAATTTACTATTTTAAAAATAGTTATTTTGAGGATCAGTTGTGACTCAAAAGTTGTGAGAATTGGATCTCATTTCTTTTTCTCATATTTTCTTTTCCTCTTCATTTTCTTTTCTTTTTTCTTCTTTTCCT
This sequence comes from Pterocarya stenoptera, assembly GCA_003123785.1. Lineage (NCBI taxonomy): Eukaryota > Viridiplantae > Streptophyta > Magnoliopsida > Fagales > Juglandaceae > Pterocarya > Pterocarya stenoptera. The sequence goes on along the minus strand of QEOT01124311.1, from coordinate 445,988 downwards.
TCTTTCTTTCCGTTCGGATCCTTTCCCCAGCTCGACCCTCTCTCTCTCCCCTCTCCCCACGCCGTTCAGCTCTTTAGCATCCAACGCCGCCGTCGGCCGTCCTTGGCTCACACCGCCGGCACCATCAACTCCCCAACTGTCGGCGAGTCTTCCCTTTAAATCTCAGGCCGACTAACGCCGTCGTTAGCCGCCGTGAGCCGTGCGAAGCTGTGAGCTTCATTTCGTCCACTGCCATCGTCCGGTCACCATTGGCCACTATTTCTTTACCACTTTATCATCGGCCTCTTGCCGTCCTAACCCACCCAATTCCAGTTCCGATCCGTTGCCGGAGCCACCTCCACGAGCTCAAGCTCCGATTTCAACTTTTTGACCTTCCACCGCCGTTTCGGCCGTCACCCATGGCAAACCGTTACTTCCTCTAGTTTCACCACCTCCCATAGGCCCTACCCTATCAATTTCAAGTTTTCGTTTGACTTCGTTGGAATTTGGGTATACTGTATATTTTGGCCACAGTGTTTTTGCACTGGTACGTTGCTTTCTAGCCGCCTTTTGCACCTCCGTGATCCTCCTACAATTATTTCTCCAAAAAACTTTTAAGATTTAAGTATATTTTTATACTAACCTATTTATAAACTATGATTTGGTTATCTGGTTGTATTGATAACTGTTGGTTGTTGGTAAGTGGTTGATTTCATAGCATTGTGCACACATGCGTGGGTGTGTGATTTGAGAAATTGTGTTTAAGGCTTTTCAGGTGCGTGTGTATCACCCCAAGCCGAGATGGGGTATTATCTCGGTAGAGCTCCTCTGGACACTCGGGAGCAGAATATACTGAGTGTCGTCCTCTGGGGCTGTTGCCCGGGACTTGGACAGGATGGTAGCACTCTCAATCCGACTCCGTGACTCCTCAAGCTGGCGGGGGGTCAGAGGATGCTTAGCTATATACGCGGTGGACGTAGAACTGGGCATCACTCGTGTATCACTTGCACAGTTGTTACCCGTGAGGTGACGATGAGAGCTAGAGTATGTGGATGGTTCCTAGGGGAGGCCATGGTGCATACAGTTAAAATTGAAATCAATGGACTTATTCTTAGATTTCTTATTTTGTGCCAAATGATGATTTTTGGCGTGTGTAGGAAAATTGTGATTTTCGAGAAATAATGTTTTTTCTCGGGTTTGCGCTTTGGTCATTATGTGCATGCATAGCGTTAATTGTTTTAATATATTTATTGTCTTGAAGAATTTTGAGTTTTACTTACCTGTGGTACCATCTTTTTGGTACTGTAGATTTTGATGCAGGTTTTGAGGAAGCTGAGCCAGAGGATGCGGCTCCACCTGAGTAGTAGGGACATTGGCTATTTTTGTATTTGAAGATTATCGTTCGCTTATGCTTATTGTATTTTATTTGATTTGATGTTGATTTGTAAACAAAAATCGTATTATGTTGACATGTGAATTTCCAGTACTTTTGTATTGTATTAAACTCTGGTAGTTAGTTATTTGACTTAACCTTTCCTCTGCGTATTGTTTATTGTACATGTGTTGCATTGCACACACTCAACACATGTCGATGGGGTGCGTGACCGTGTCGTAATCATTCCGGTGTCTCGATTTTCGTGTGTGTCCGTACATGGAAGTTGGGGGCGCCACAGGTGGTATCAGAACGGTTTGGGTCTGGGTAAAGCTACGTGTCCCTTAGGTGAAGTACCATAATTTTTAAGCTTGATTTGAAATAGTTTTGAAATTATTTCATTTTTGTATGATGTGTTGTTTTATTTGTTTTATTTGTTTTATGTTATTTATGTTATTTTAAATTGTTTTATTATATTATTTTGTGATCTAATCGGAACTAAAGTGATGTTGAGGTTTATGTTTTGACAGAAAATGGTAAAGCCAAGGAGACAAGATAAGGAACCTATGGAAATCGTCTCACGGTGAGATTGATAATGCTATTGCCAGAGCTTTGACTAGAATGACAGACCTCTTTCATCAAAATATCAGACCGCCACCAGTTGATCAAAATTTGGTTATGCAAGTGGGGTGCTCTTATGAGAGGTTTCTTAAGCATAGGACCCCTATGTTCTTTGGAGTAGAAGATCCACTCCTAGTTGAAGGTTGGATCAATGGAATTGAAAGGACGTTTGAGATTTGTGGGTGCACGGAAGCTCAACAAGTCCTGTATGCTAGTTATTTGTTGCAAGGAGAAGCAGCAAATTGGTGGAGAGCGAAGCGGAATCTCCTTGAGAGAGAGTTTGGATCTTTAGCCGCTGTGTCTTGGCAGCGTTTTAAAAAGGAGTTTGATGATCGATTTTCCCTCCTGCTGTGAGAAGGCAGAAAACTCGAGAATTCAATAATCTGGTTCAGGGAAATATGATTGCGGACCGGTACTCTCGTGCTTTCTTGGAGCTTGGGCGTTTTGCGCCCCATCTTATTGCCACTGAAGAGTTGCAAGTGGAGCAATTTCAAGAAGGTCTGCATCCTGAGATACGCAGACTCGTGATTTGTCAGCGAATTTTCTCTCTCCATGAGTTAATTGATTTAGCTACTAAGGTGGAGCAAGAGAATAGTTTAGTTGTAAGCTCCCCTCCAAGCCAGAAGAGGAGGAGTTTTGCTTGAGAAGGAAGCAGTTCTGGGTCTCCACAGAAGTTTGTTCAGAGGACTGGGTCCCGATCACAGGCAGCCCTTAGTGTACGTATGGGAGGTCGAGCTCCAGTTTGCCCCAGGTGTAATAGAGCTCATGAGGGCGAATATCACTCGAGTGAGATTCGATGTTATAGATGTGGCCAACCGGGGCATCTATATCGTGAGTGCCCTAACCAAACACAAAGAAGTCGAGGGGGCCGACGTGGTGGATGAGCTAATCAGAGGCAAATGGTTCAAGCCAGAGTTTATTCAATAACCCCTGGAGACGTTGACTATGAGTCTCTAGCTACTCAGGATGCCGGTGTGATTATAGGTATGAGTTTAATTTAATTTTTGGATTTGGTGTTTCGTGTGAATTATTTGCTTGAATATTTTTTGGGTGTATGTTTGCTTCAGGAAGAGTTCGCCTCTATGATTTTTATGCTTGTACGTTGTTGGACTTTGGGGCGTCTAAGTCATTTATATCAGCCACCTTTGCGCAGCTGTGTAACTTGGTCATGGAGCCCTTACCCCAAAATTTGGTTGTGGCTCTTCCTAATGGAGGGATAGTGTGTTGCTCCAAAATTGCATTTGGTTGTCCTTTGGATTTTGGTGGAAGGACACTTGATGCGGATTTAATTGTTTTCAAGTTGTTGAGATTTGATATTATTCTTGGTATGGACTGGTTGTATTGATATTCTGCAAGTATTAATTGCAGAAATCGGATGGTTAGCTTTCAACTTCCGGATGGAGATTACTTTGAGTATGTGGGAAGTAAGCTAACAGCGAAGCCAACAGTTATATCGGCAATGCAAGCGAAGAAAGATATAGCATGTGTGGCGGATGCTTTTCTAGTCCAAGTGGTGTCTTCACCATCTAGAAATAAGACTTTGATGGATATTTCCATTGTTGAACAATTTTCGGATGTCTTTGTAGAGGATTTGCCTGAGTTGCCTCCAGTTCGTGAGATGGAGTTTGTTATTGATTTGGAACTGGAGCAGCTCCAGTGCACAAGGCTCCATACCGTATGGCACCAGCTGAGTTGAAAGAGTTGAAAATTCAGCTACAATAATTGGTTGACAAGGGATTTATTCAGCCGAGCACTTCGCCATGGAGAGCACCAGTTTTATTTGTTAAAAAGATGGTACTTTCCAGATGTGCATTAATTATAGAGAACTCAACAAGGTGACCATCAAGAATAAATACCCTCTTCCGAGAATTGATGATTTATTTAATCAGCTTCAAGGAGCAGCATTATTTTCTAAGATTGATTTGAGGTTAGGATATTATCAATTATGGATAAGAGATAAAGATGTACCCAATACGGCCTTTAAATCAAGATATGGGCATTATGTGTTCAAGGAGATGCCTTTTGGGTTGACTAATGCTCCTGCAGCTTTTATGGATATAATGAACCGAGTATTTCGATCTTATCTGGATTCTTTTGTGGTGGTATTTATTGTTGATATTATGATTTATTCCTGGGATTTGGAGGAACATGCTTATCACCTTCGTTTGGTACTTGGGAAATTAAGGGAATATCAATTGTATGCTAAGTTAAGTAAATGTGAATTTTGGTTGGAAGAAGTTAAGTTTCTTGGGCATGTGATTTCACGAGATGGAGTGGCTGTTGATTCTAGCAAGGTGAAAGCTGTTTTGTCTTGGCCACATCCTTCAACAATGCGTGAAATTTGCAGTTTTTTGGAACTTGCCGGATATTATCGAAGATTTGTAGAAGGATTTTCCCGATTGTCCGGACCTCTCACTGCGTTGACCATGAAGAATGTTGAATTTATTTGGTCAGATAAGTGCGAGAGAAGTTTCTAAAAACTAAAAAGAAGATTGACAACGGCACCAGTATTGGCTCTTTCGGAGTCAAATAAGTCATTTGTGGTTTTCAGTGACGCACCTAAGTTTGGGTTAGGGTGTGTTCTTATGCAGGAAGGATGAGTTGTTGCTTATGCATCTCGTCAGCTGAAAGATCATAAAAAGAATTATCCTACTTATGACTTGGAGTTGGCAACAATAGTTTTTGCTCTCAAGATCTGGCGTCATTATCTTTATGGTGTGGTGTGTGAAGTTTACACCAATCATAAAATTTTGAAGCATTTATTTTTTCAGAAGAATCTCAACATGAGGCAGAGGCGATGACTTGAGCTAATTAGTGACTACCAGTGTGAGATCAAGTATCATCCGGGTAAAGCAAATCTAGTCGCTGATGTGTTTAGCTGGAAATTAGAATTTTTAGTTGAGGAAGAATCTTCAGGTATGGACTCTCTTCTTTGTGGGATGAGAAGACTTCTTATTGAGAATTCCCAGTAAGAAAAACTATTATGCTTAGTATTGGATGTCTGAGTTGATGATTTTGAAGAATTAAAGACTCTTCAAAGAAAAGGCCTGAAGTTGCTGAATATCAGGAAGAAAGTCAGGAAGTCTAAAGGACCTTCACATTTCAGTTTGGATAAGGATGGCATTATTCGATTTTGGGATCGTAGAGTTATTCCTCGAGATTCAGAATTTAAGGAGCGAATATTGGCTGAAGTTCATGCAGCTCCTTATTCAGTTCATCCTTGCAGCACAAAGATGTATCAAGATTTGAAGAAAGCTTTTTTGTGGGAAGGGATGAAGATTGATATTGCCCTGTTCATTGAGAAGTGTGGCACATGTCGCCAAGTGAAAGCCGAATATCAAAGACCCGCTGGTAAGCTTCAACCACTTCCTATTCCTGAATGGAAGTGAGATGATATTACTATGGATTTAGTTGTGGGTTTGCCAAGGACTCTAAGAGGAAAGAATTTAATTTGGGTGATTGTGGACAGGTTGACCAAGAGTACTCATTTGTTGCCTGTAAATAGTGCTAACTCTTTGGGTAAATTAGTGCGGTTGTATGTTAAGGAGATTGTGAGGTTGCATGGAGTACCTAAGAGTATTATGTCCAATAGAGACCCGCGGTTCATGCCGCATTTTTGGAAGAGTTTGCAGGCAGCGCTAGGCACTAATTTGAAATTCAGTACTGCTTATCACCCTCAGACTGATGGTCAATCTGAGCGTACTATTCAGACTTTGGAAGATATGCTGAGAGCGTGTATTATGGAATTTCAGGAAAGCTGGAAAAATCATTTGCTGCTTACAGAGTTCTCTTATAATAATAGCTTCCATGCCTCCATTCAGATGGCTCTGTATGAAGCGTTTTATGGGAGGAAGTGCAGATCGCCTTTGTGTTGGGATGAAGTCGGCGAGAGGAAATTAATTGGGCCTGAATTAATCCAAGAAATGCAAGAGCGGGTCCAAATTATAAGAGCTAAAATGGCAGCAGCGCAGAGCCGATAGAAAAGTTATGCAGATTAAAGGAGAAAAGACTTGGCTTTTGAGGAAGGTGATTGGGTTTATCTCAAAATCTCTCATATGAAAGGCGTTAAACGCTTTGGTAAGAAAGGAAAGCTTAGCTCAAGGTATGTTGGACCTTTTCAGATTTTGGAGAAGGTTGGGGCTGTTGCTTACAGAATTGCCCTGCCAGAGTATTTTGGAGAAGTTTATGATGTGTTCCATATGTCCTCGTTGAAGAAAAATCTTGGTTAGCAAGAGTTGCGTTTTGTCGACCCAGAACGCATTCAACTTCATCCTGACCTTACTTATGAGGTTGCCTCGACGCAGATTGTAGATTGGAAGGAGCAAAGGTTGAGATCTAAGTCGATACCTTTGATGAAGGTAGTTTGGGGTGATCCATTGTTCAAGATTTCTCTTGGAAAAGAGAAGCGGATATGAGGAGGCAATACCCGTATTTGTTTAGATAAATGGCGGTATGTCTCTTAAGCCTATCTTTTTGTCGTATTTCATGCCTATCGTTAGCATTGATGTTTAACCCTACAATTTCGAGGACGAAATTTATTTTAAAGGGGGAGGTTGTAACACTCCGATATTTACGTGCTTTTTTATTTTACGATTTTTAAATCGAAAATTATTTTAATGTTCTTTCATAATTTTAATTAGTATTCTACAATTAAATTACTTTTTATTTTAAAGAGTGATTATTATTGGAGTTTACAATTTTATTTTAATTAGTTTTAAGTTTAAACTGATTTGTTAAATTTACTGTTTTAAAAATAGTTATTTTGAGTCTTTTTTCTTCTTTTCCTTCTTTCTTTCCGTTCGAATCCTTTCCCTAGCTCGACCCTCTCTCTCTCCTCTCCCCACGACATTCGGCTCTTTAGCATCCAGCGCCTCCGTGGCCGTCCGTGGCTCACACTGCCAGCACCAGTCGACTCCCCAGCTGCCTGCAAGTCTTCCCCTTAAATCTCAGGTTAGCTAACGCTGCCATTAGCCTCCGTGAGCCTTGCGAAGCCGCGAGCTTCATTTCGTCCCACCGCCGTCGTCCGGCCACCATTGGCCACTATTTCTTCACCACTTCATTACCAGCCTCTTGCCGTCCTAACCCACCCAATTCCAGCTCCGATCCTTCGACGTAGCCACCTCTACGAGCTCAAGCTCCGATTTCAACTTTTTAGCCTTCCACCACCTTTTTGGCCGCCACCCATGGCCAACCGTTACTTCCACTAGTTTCACCACCTCTCATAGGCCCTATCCTATCAATTTTCAAGTCTACGTTTGACTTCGTTGGAATTTGGGTATACTGCATATTTCGGCCACAATGTTTTGCACTGTTACGTTGCTTTCCAGCCGCCTTTTGCACCTCCGTGATCCTCCTAAAATTATTATATAGCACTATAAATATTTCTCTAAAAGACTTTTAAAACTTAAGTATATTTTTGCACTAACCTATTTATAAACTATGATTTGGTTATCTAGTTGTAATGATAATTGTTGATTGTTGGTAATTGGTTGATTTCATGGCATTGTGCATGCATGCGTGGGTGTGTGATTTGAGAAACTGTGTTTACGGCTTTTCGGGTGCGTGTGTATCAGCCCCAAGCCTAGATGGGGTATTATCTCGATGGAGCTCCTCTGGATACTTGGGAGCAGAATATACTGAGTGTCGTCCCCTGGGGCTGTTGCCCGAGACTTGGACGGGATGGTAGCGCTCTCGATCCGACTCCGTGACTCTTCGGGCTGGCGGGGGGTTAGAGGATGCTTGGCTATGTACACGGTGGGCGCGGAACTGGGCATCACTCGTGTATCACTTGCACGGTCGTTACCCGTGGGATGACGATGAGAGCTAGAGTATGTGGATGGTCCCTAGGGGAGGCCATAGGGCATACGGTTAAAATTGAAATTAATAGACTTATTCCTGGATTTTTTATTTTGTGCCAAATGATGATTTTTGGAGTGTGTGGGGAAATTGTGATTTTCGAGAAATGATGTTTTTTCTCGGGTTTGCGCTTTGGTCATCATGTGCATGCATAGCGTCAGTTATTTTAATATATTTATTGTCTTGGAGCATTTTGGGTTTTACTTACCTGTGGTACTATCTTTTTGGAACCGTAGATTTTGATGCAGGTTTTGAGGAGGCTGAGCCCGAGGATGCGGCTCCGCCTGAGGAGTAAGGACATTGGCTATTTTTGTATTTGAAGATTATCGTTTGCTTATGCTTATTGTATTTTATTTGATTTGATGTTGATTTGTAAATAAAAATCGTATTATATTGACATGTGGATTTTCAATACTTTTGTATTGTATTAAACTCTAGTACTTAGTTATTTGACTTAACCTTTCCGCTGCGTATTGTTTATTGTACACGTGTTGCATTGCACACACTCAGCACATATCAATGGGGTGTGTAACCGTGTCGTCATCATCCTAGTGTCTCGATTTTCGTGTGTATCCGTACATAGAAGTTGGGGGCGCCACAATTATGCACCGGTTATCTTCCTAAACCGGTACTTCCAGTTTTAGCGGTTTCCGGTCCGGTCTGATTTTTTTTTTTAAAATATAAATTTGACATTAGTATAATATTAGACTATTAGTATAGCTATATATTAGTATATATTAGTATTAGTTATAAACTATATAATACATGATCAATTACATTTTCATTTTTAAGATTAAACTTTTATTTTATAATAACATTATCTTATATATAATTATATTAATAGCATGTGATCAAACAAATTATAAATGTTCATATTTAAGATTAACATTTTATGTTATAATTTATAAATTATAATATGAAATTATTTCATATATAATATATAATTATATTAATATACATAAAATATTTTGTATAATTTTAATTTGTATAAAACTTATATATAAAATATTATTATATATATATTTTATCAACTGGTCCGGTCCGATCCGGAAAATCTCAAAACCGGAACCGGTCCGGTTTATGAAACATAAGAACGGGTCTCGAACCGGACTGGTTCAAAACTGGTAAAACTGGTAAAACTGATCCGATCCAATCCGATTCGGACCGATTTATCAATTTTCTAGTTTAAATTTACACCTTTACACGAGGGTAATGAGAACACCATTCAACAAGTTATTCTTGGTTGGTAGTGTTTCTTGGTGTCAAACTTAATTGGGTGCGTGCTACAGTGTGGTAGCATCCTTGTTAGTGCTAATGGAAAAACCCTATGATTCCAAAAATGTGGGAAAAACATAGAAAGAAAATTATATGTACCTCTTTCAATTCGTTGGCACACTTGGTAGCCCTTTCCATTTGTTCATCATACTTAAGCCTCCACTTAGTAGATTTAGCCATGGATCAATACCGTATTAAAAAGATTGAATTGTCTCCTACAATTTGAATAATCAAAATAGGAAAAAGAAATCGAAAGGGAAAGAATTGATTGCAGGAGAGAGAAGGGAACGAGCATTAAGATGTCAGTTTTGTCAAAAAATATGGAATAATCGTGTCTCATGTCTGTGACTATGACAATGTCATAGGGACCAAACTCATAATGTGTTTGGGTTGGATAATAAGAGTTTAGTAGTTGGGCTCAGCCTATGGCCCAAAGCCATGATTTCTTTTATTTGTTTGAGTTTTGTTGAGTTCGGTCATGGTCCATTTATTGTTAGTTATAGTAGTAATTGTGGCTTTATGTTTACCATTGGAGTAAGTGGCCTCTGGCCCAATAGTTGATCGTATAAGCAGTAGAATGAGGAAATTGTAATGGGATGAAGAATCATTAATGAAAATACTTCTTTATTCTCTTTTCTCTCTTTTTCTTGGAGGCTAAGTTAATCTCGAATGTAATCAATTTTCTTATATTTTCTCTTATATTTTCTAGTAATATCAGGTGTGTTACAAATCGATAGTCCAAAGCTTAAAGTAGACTACAATTCCCAAAGTGAGTCACAACCAAACCCACATTCCATGTGGCGGTATGCCTCAAGCCTAAGCTCTCTCTCTCTCTCATGTCAGCCACTTTGCTCCGTTTGATATAAATATAGTGTACTTATTTAAGGCGGCACTTACAAAATCATTGTTGTTATGACAAAAGGATCACGGCACTTTACATTCCAATTAACGACCTCAAAAAATAAAAATAATAATAATAAATAAATAAAACGATTTTGTTTTTAATGTTTATGTACCATATTTGACAACCATCCATAAAAATCCCTTTTCATTTAAGAAATTTAGAATTTTGAAACGAAAATGGAAAATGTTAAGTTTTATTTGATACTTGTCAAATGGGATGCCATGTACGTATGTTTTCTGATATTATAAAATGTTTTGATAAGCTGGGGGTCACCTAGGTAGTCATTTCTTGGCTTTATAAATAAAACAACCTTCATGATCTACAACCAGTTAATCTTTTTTTCTTTTTTTTGAATTATTTCTCTCTTATGTTTGATCCTTCAAGCATATAAGGGCTCATCTGGTTACACAGATGATATGAGATTAGATGAAATAAACTTAAAAGTTAAATAAAATATTTTTAGAATATAATTTTTATTTTTAGATTTGAAAAAGTTAAATTGTTTATTATATTTTATGTATGAGTTTGAAAAAGTTGTAATGAATATATAAGAAGAGATGGTTTGGTTTGTGTAACAAACCAGGCCTAACTTTAACTAATTTAACCATCATTGTTCCATAATTTCGAGACATGTTGTCAAATTATTGGACAAATATTTATTATTTTTTACTTACTTATCAATGAAATTATTAAAAAAGTAATGAGTAAAAGGTTTAGGAAAAATAGTAAAATTTGAAATCATGTCCTAATATATGAATTTGGGCAATGATGTCCCAATTTACCAAAAAATTGTGTCGTACCATTTTCCATTTTAAAAAGTCAAATTACTCTAAGAAACCTCCTAAGATTTTTTAAAAAAAATAGCCAATTGAATTCACTAAATTTATTTATTTAAAGACACCATATTTTAAAATAAATTAATTTATAAAAAAACAATTATTTTTTTAAAAAATTGTGTTTTTTTAATAAATTTTTAAAAAAAATAAAACGACCTAGCCCATGTGTGGAAAAATGAAACCCGGTCCATTACTTTGAAGACCAAACCAACCTTAATAATTTGTTTGTTACCTGGGCTGAGCATGTTTGAACACCATTCATGGGGCCTGCACATTTGTTGCTTCACTCAAACCGATAAGATTTAAGAAACCATTAAACTAACCTACCTGTCTTATGTTGTTTTTTTTCTTTTTTTCCTAACACCAATAAGATCGTTATGGGGTAGGGGTGAAGAGTCATTAACAGTTATAGAAGAGTTTCCACTTTGCCGACCGTAAGTGGAGTCTAATTGAGGATCTTGACTTAGGAAGCTAGTGAAGTACATATGTCTAGAATCTTGTAAATCCATCTCTAAAAATGCATTTTAATGTTAGACACGTAACTATGAAGTTTTGGATTTTTTCATCGCCGGCTCAGGAACTGAAGGGTGATATCTACAAAATTTGGCTACCCTTTCATAGTTGCAACAACCGGTTGCCACTACTTGTTGGCCATCCGGGTTACCTAGCCATTAAGGAAATAACCATAAATGTCATGTATCCCCACAAGGCTTTGTCACCATCACAGCGGGGTTTAATTTACACATGACTTTTTTATCACAACATAATGCAAAACAATGACACAACAAAAAGCAACGTAACAGAATTGACCAATTCATATATTCACACAAAACAACAACCAAACAACATGCAAAGCATAATAATGCTAAATAAGAGCATTCACATTGGATTCTCCATAAAATTATGAAAAGAAAGAAATAAATGGGGCTCATAATGGTGGAAATATTGACAGCATGCGTAAGTAAGGAGCCATTCACATCGAATGGTTGCAAAACCTCACCTGAACGTCTATTGTCTTTTCCGGAAAGTACCACAAACTGCAATATGGCAGTTCGGGTGAGGGTAATCTCGCCATATAGATGGGGCCCTATTAACACCTGTGAATTAATCCGCACTATAACACCATCATCACAGCCTAATAATAGCCCCCTCCCCGAGAGATACGAAATACTGTAAAGTAACCCAACAACACAGAATAAATTACCCATGGAAAGAGTAATGAAAGTTAATTGATTTAAGGAATTGATTATATATTTTTTGGATATCAAAAAATCAATGTTGGGAAGTAATAAATTCACCCAACACAGCCAAAAACATACAAACAAACTTAATGAATGGATAACCATAAACAATGATTTGCCCATTCCATAACCACAAATTCCACCAAATTGTCCTCAAAACCAAAAACCCCACAAATTTCAAAACTACAAACTCTACCCAATATTTTCTTTTAACCAAAAACCCCATAAATTTCATAACCACAAACTCCACCAAATTCTCCTCAAGAAAAATGGTTGGACAGCAATGAGAGAAACATATTTAAAAATAAAATGTGTGAAATTGCTCATCACATTCTTGGCAGCCAATCATCAACACAGCCATTGAGGAACACAGCACAAAATCCAACGCATATCATCATAAAGAAAAATCCACAATCCCAAATCTAAATGAATGGATCGATCAAGAATATCGATTGGACAGCAATGAGAGAGACATAATTAAATTAAAAAAAAATCGTATGAAATTAGTCATTAGTTTCTGGGCAACCAAACAGTCAATGCAGCCATTGAGAAACACAGCCAAACACCCAATGCAGATCATCCTCAGAAATCCACAATCCCAAGCCTAAATTCACGGGCAACCATGAAAATTATTGGACAACAATGATTCTATACAGAGTAATTTAAAAAAAAAAATCTCTTAAACATCATCACTTTCTCAGCGGACAAACGCAAAAACATAGCCGACTAAAATACAAACAAATCAATGGCAACGCAAAGTCAAAATGAGAAGAGATTTCCTCAAACAAAACCCAAAATGAGAATGACTAAATGAGAGTGACAAAAAAAAAAAAAAAGAACCAATCGTCAAGTATCTCAACTTTCTCAGCAGCCAAACAACGAAGAGATTGCCGACGCAGAGGGAGAGTTGTAGGCTCTTCATCACATACTTACATTGATCATGGCGTTGGGAGGAAGAAAAATGGGAAGAGAAAAACAGAGAAGGAGAGAGGTATGACAAACAAAATTTTTCGTAAATGTGGGAAAGGAGTTGTGAAATTTGGTGTTGCAGAATCAAAATTACAAAATTGCGAAGAAACCGAAATCAAACTTACAAAATTTGCCAATGGAGAGGGGCTGCGATCGTTAGTGTTTCGAGAAAGGGGTCAACGCCGAGAGAGAAGAAGAGGCGGGACGGAAGGCTTCGAGTTTGCAATGGGGATGTATAGTTCCCCATATATGGGGAACGACTTTACACACCGTAAATTCAAACCGCATGTAACACCCCCTTCCCGTAGGTTAGGTGTGTTATGTGTTTTTCATAAAATAAACCCGGTAAGAGATCTCATATTTCATAAATACAATTTAGGATTTATTTCATAAAACTTTGTCTGATAACAATGCCTTCAAAAAAATATTAAATGAATAAACTGAATAAAAGTTATGTCATAAAAATCAATTTTTTGATTCTAAGAGGTCTGAAACTAAGTCAACTGCTCATTCTAATCCTAGTCTGCCTGCTCGTAATCATCATCCTCACCTGGGTGGTTAAAACATGAAAACAAACTAAAATGAGTCGAATATTCAGTAAAAAATTCATCACAACGTTAACATATTAAACATAAGGTTTTTATAAAAGTTTTCATGCTGAGAACTTAAAATTCATGACTGTTCATACTAATATTTATGTTATGCATGACTGATTTATCTGAATTAACTGACTGATCTGTTTTAACTGACTTAACTGACTGACCAACACACTTAATCCTGTGTGCGAGGTTGTGCACTGACCTCACGTCCCGTGACCACGAGAGGAGCCGCTGATAGTATTCTAGCATACTATGGTGGACTATGCTTGAGTCCGTGGCTTGCACATCTACCTTGAAACTGAACTGCATTGGTACCATGCATCTGAATGGCCATCTTATTAACTGATCTAAACTTATCTTACACTTGAATTTAAGATAGCTTACGTGTCTTATACACATGAGATGCATGACATATTACATACATAATCATAATTTCTGAATTTAAACGTGATGCGGAATGACATGATCATATGCTATGCTGGATGACATGCTTGCACATGACATGAGCGGTTCATAAATAATGGCTGTTAATGAATTGGTTTGAAATAATACATACATATAGGCTAACTGTGATGATCCTAATTTATGATCAAATTACTTACCTTGATGCGCTTCTTCTTGAATCTCAAGTCGTACTCGTCACCTATACACAATATTAAATATTACTAAATCTGTCTAGAAACAACATGTACTAATAACCTACTTAATTAAATTCTTAATCTAGAAAATAGTCGAATAAACCTCTTGCTTAACACCATAAAATCAATATATTCTTATATCTTTAAATTACTTAAAATACTAATAACATATTATAATTTAGTAGAATACTTAGGCTATTTTAAATAAGTCATAAAAACCTAAAATCCTTAAAATAGATTTAATTTTCCATGATTAACATAATTATTTAATTTCATAAGAAATCTAATAAATATTAATATCATTTAAATATTCTTAACATATTTCTTTATTTTAAATTTACAACTTCAATAGTATAAAAATATCAAAATCTATTATAAAAATATTAGAGATTCACTTCATAACATAGATTTAAAGTATTTAAAATAAATGATTAACCATTGTAATTTAAATACTAATATAATATCTAATCTTTCAATATTATTTAATATATGCCTATATATATAAATAAATATATATATATCTAAGTTTTATAAAAATAAACAACGGGTGGAAACACCCAGTTCATAAAGATAAACCCAATAGTATTCAATATAAAATTATTTCAGGCTATTAGTATAATTCAATCTTAATTTAATACTTAAGTATATTAGTTTAAAATGTAAGCCCAACTTAATTGTTAAACCCAACATGAAATATAAGTCTTTATATAAAAGTAACCCTTCAATACTAGATTTAAAAGGGCATATTTTTAATCTTATCAATTAACACATGCTGAAAACACAGAGAATAAATCATTAGAAGAGAAACAGAGGCTCGGGAGAGGGGCGTGCGACAGAGCCGAAAGTCACCGAGGGAAGTGGCACGGTTCGGCGGTTTTGGGCAGCGGTAAGTGGTCGGCGATGTGACTGGGTCTCTGGGCAGGGCGGTGCGACGCCGTGATAGAGAGAGAGAGAGAACTGCCTAGTCCGAGAATAACAGAGGGAGAGGAGATCACCGTGAGGCAATCGAGGCTAAGGTGGCGTGTGGTGAATCTGGGGTGACGGAAAGTCTTCACCGGCGATCTTTTGTGGTGCCCAAGAGGTGCTCCGATGTCCTTAAGGTGGCTGCTGGAGAACAAGGCTCACGGTTGGCCACTTTCCGTTGCATGGAAATGCTCTGTTTTTGTAGTATAAAACAGAGGCTATGTCAATATCCCTTGGGCTGATTTGGTGACTCCTAGTGGTTGGCTGCTGCAGTTTCGTGTTGGCTGTGAAGGTGCTAGTGGAGGGTGGACGGTGACATTGCTCCGTTGCCGTGGGTTAAAGCATATGAGAGGCGTTGGGGCGCATTGGTCGTGCGTGATGGCTGGTGCCGTGTGGGTGTGTGGGTTTAAATTCCATGGTAGTTCACGGAGAAGAAGCAGCTTGGGCGGCAGAGGCTATTCTTTTCATTTGGGAGGGCTAACAATATTTATAAACCTAGCTGGTTGAGATCCAAAAGGAAAACCCTAGAGACAAAGAGACATGCATGTGCATGGGAGTGGAACCGTGAGTAAGATTAGAAATCTTAATCTTGATAGAACTCTAATTTAATAATCCTATAAAATCTGATAATAATAATAATAATAATAATAATAATAATAATAATAATAATAATAAAAACTTATCTTATAGTCTAAACTTATAATTGGGTTGTTACACCATGGGGATTGGGATGGGGAGGAGTTTTTCTCCAAAACCCTGAATTTTTTTCCAAATTATAGAGATAAAGCTCATATGGAGAATCCAATGTAACTGTGTTTTGTTAAGTTGGGAGTCACCTAGATAGTCCTTTCTTGGCTTTATAAATAAAACAACCTTCATGATCTACAACCCAGTTAACCTTTTTTATGAATTATTTCTCTTTGATGTTTGATCCTTCGAGCATATAAGATCTCGTTTGGTTATATAGATGATATAGAATTAGATAAAATAAAATTAAAAGTTAAATAAAATATTATTAGAATATAATTTTTTAATATTAATTTTGTTTTAATATTTAAAAATATTGAATTATTTATTATATTTTGTGTACAAATTTTAAAAAGTTGTAATGATTATATGAGATGAGATAAGATGATATGGTTTGTAAGCAAACCAGGCCTAACTTCAACTGATTTAACCATTATTGTTCCATAATTTTGAGACGTGTTGTCAAATTATTGGAAAAATATTTATTATTTTTAATTACTTGTCAATGAAATTATTAAAAAAATAATGAGTAAAAAGTTTAGGAAAAATTGTAAAATTTGAAATCTTTGTCCTAATATATGAATTTGGGCAATGATGTCCCAATTTATCGAAAAATTGTGTCGTACCATTTTCCATTTTAAAAAGTTAAATTACTCTAAGAAACCTCCTAAGATTTAAAAAAAAAAAAAATAGCCAATTGAATTCAGTAAATTTATTTATTTAAAAACACCATATTTTAAAATAAATTAATTTCTAAAAAAACAATTATTTTTTAAAAATAGTGTTTTTTTAACGAACTTTTAAAAAAAATAAAACCACCTAGTCCGTATCTGGAAAAATGAAACCCGGTCCATTACTTTGGAGACCAAACCAACCTTTAATAATTTGTTTGTTACCTGGGCTGAGCATGTTTGAACACCATTCATGGGGCATTTGTTGCTTTACTCAAACCGATAAGATTTAAGAAACCATTAAAGTAACTAACCTGTCTTATGTTGTTTTTTCTTTTTTCTATATTATTAGTTGTTATTTATGGAGGGTACATGGACTTTATTCCAGAGGGTTGTTCTAGCTGATCTGTAGTTTTCTTACCAAACACATGAAGGTGTCCAAAACTTCACGTCTCCTTGCTCATCATTTCGTTTACCTGATCTGCACTTTATGACCCATACTCAAAAGATGAATTCATTTCCATCAAAACAGGCATTACCATAAATAAATAAAAAAAATAAATTAAGACGAGTAATATAATACACAACATTCTTATCTTATTTTAATCATACTAAATAATATGCGATACATTCATTATTATTAGATGATAAAAAAATATATAATAAATGATCATTTAATAATAATAAATATGTCACATCTTACTTAGTAGGATGAAAATGAGATGGTAATATAGTATATAAAATTTTTCAATTAAGAGATATCAGGAGAATGAAATTACTGAAAATAGAAGGAATAATTAAGAAACAAGTGAAATGTGCATGCATGGCAATGAATCCAGGCCAAGTTCTGAAACTTAATGATGACCATTGAAACCATTAGATAGCTACATACTAGTCTATGCACTATAAAAAAAAGCATTATTTTACGATGAAAAGGGTTATTTAAGATAAAAACAGATTATTTTAATTAAAAATAATTATTTTATTAGAAATAACCGGTGATAAATAACCAATTTTCTTATAATGGTACGAGTCAGAACTACACGCATAAGAGTCATCCTAATTCTAATTATAACAAGACTCATACACCCAAAAAGTTCACAGAACTGAACACATACAGAAAGTAATAGCAAAGAAAAAGGTCCAAAGGAAAAATAAAATGACAAGATATAACATGAATATTCAGCCCCTGATCCAGAAAAAAAGGATCATCAACACAGTCAGTAGCCTATCAATTCTATTATTCTAATTCTCTGATCATCCAGCTCCTTGATCATGATGTCGTTTCTCTAAACTAATTAATCTTCAAAACCAACTTTCTTCCAGATTGCATTCCTCACCCGGCGCAAGTCCCTCCCTTTCAAAGTCCTCCCTATCCCTTCATGAACCGACAGAGAAGCGCCTCGAGTCCTCGCTAAATACTCATGAGGAGGAAGCCTGTAATTGCCATGGCTTTCGTCGTCGTCGTCGGCGGCGTCAAAATTATCTTCGTCGCTGTGATCTCTGTTTCGATGGTCTTCATATTCATCTTTAAGAATCTTCGACCAGTCCGGTATGTTCAGGGGCAAGGATGTCGATGCTGATGCCCGCGGAGCGGTCCGGTTACCGGTGTTGTCGATCTTCCTAGGCACTCTTTTTGGTTGTCGCGAGATGGGCAATGTTCTTTTGTTCTCCATTGATGGTGCGACATGATGGTCAGTGGAAGTACTCCAAATATCAGCTTCGTCGAACTCGATATCAGAGGCTGCCATTGGGTTGTGGTCGTTGATATCATTAGAGGTTGAAAAGATGGACTTGAGTTTTGAATGGAAGGTTTTCCTTGATGCCATGGATGAATGCTCTGAGTTCAAAGGAGTATAGAAATATGTTCTATGGCTTTTGTGTTTTATTTTATTTTTTCTCCCTCTCTATTCTGCGTGCTGGCAACTCTTCATTTTTCTGCTTTTTATAATGCGGTAATGGATAAGATCTCCTGTCCTCTCTCTCTCTCTCTCAAATTACAAACAACAAGATTACTACGTTGTCAATAGAAACGACACGAAGTGGGCGTCCTCACGTTTTTAGCATGAGTCCCGCCTCTTGACACAAAAAAAATTATATAAAAATAAATCTATAAATTGATGTAATTTGATGTGTGGTATATTATATTGTAAAATTATTTTTATTATAAAATAAATCTAATAGATGTCATAAAACCACATTAATTTATAAATTTACTTTATGTAATCTCTTTATATAAGTAATCATCCTCAACAAATAAATAAATATATATATATACACATACAAAGGCGGAGTTCATCGTAACTTCATCATGTGGCTGTCCTCACGGTAGACTTTCTCAAAATTAAAATTTGTTGAAGGGAGAATGGCACGTAAATAATTTTGCTGAATAAATACTAAATCCTAAGAGGATATCAAAGTCTTTAAAGAATTATTTATTTATTTACGAAAAATTATGATTTAATAATTGAAAATCATTAAAAAATTATTACAGGATAATACATTTATGATGAACAGATCTTCCTAAAGGCCAAAACTACCTTATTTATATATTTAGAGATAGGAACGAATTTAATGTTGTAACAACTAGGACTTAGTGGACACGTGGCGAGCTTAAAATCCATTGGCAGTTGTTGGTTGGATAGAGAGAGCTAATTCTTTCGTCTAATCTTTCACTTACTGCAGTGGAGGGTCCAAAACGTGTGGTCTCCACTTCCCATCACCCACTGAATTAAAAAGATCAACATGTCATGTCGTGACACGTCGACTACAAAAAGGACCCCACAGGCTCTCTTTCTTTTGTCGGGACGCGGAAAATTGGCCGTATCCTGCCTCTCCTCCTCGATTTGGAAATTAGTCTCACTTATTGGTGTATATAAGGTTGCCAGCTGACAGCTGTTGCTGNAAAAAAATAGCCAATTGAATTCAGTAAATTTATTTATTTAAAAACACCATATTTTAAAATAAATAAATTTCTAAAAAAACAATTATTTTTTAAAAATAGTGTTTTTTTAACGAACTTTTAAAAAAAATAAAACCACCTAGTCCGTATCTGGAAAAATGAAACCCGGTCCATTACTTTGGAGACCAAACCAACCTTTAATAATTTGTTTGTTACCTGGGCTGAGCATGTTTGAACACCATTCATGGGGCATTTGTTGCTTTACTCAAATCGATAAGATTTAAGAAACCATTAAAGTAACTAACCTGTCTTATGTTGTTTTTTCTTTTTTCTATATTATTAGTTGTTATTTATGGAGGGTACATGGACTTTATTCCAGAGGGTTGTTCTAGCTGATCTGTAGTTTTCTTACCAAACACATGAAGGTGTCCAAAACTTCACGTCTCCTTGCTCATCATTTCGTTTACCTGATCTGCACTTTATGACCCATACTCAAAAGATGAATTCATTTCCATCAAAACAGGCATTACCATAAATAAATAAAAAAAATAAATTAAGACGAGTAATATAATACACAACATTCTTATCTTATTTTAATCATACTAAATAATATGCGATACATTCATTATTATTAGATGATAAAAAAATATATAATAAATGATCATTTAATAATAATAAATATGTCACATCTTACTTAGTAGGATGAAAATGAGATGGTAATATAGTATATAAAATTTTTCAATTAAGAGATATCATGAGAATGAAATTACTGAAAATAGAAGGAATAATTAAGAAACAAGTGAAATGTGCATGCATGGCAATGAATCCAGGCCAAGTTCTGAAACTTAATGATGACCATTGAAACCATTAGATAGCTACATACTAGTCTATGCACTATAAAAAAAAGCATTATTTTACGATGAAAAGGGTTATTTAAGATAAAAACAGATTATTTTAATTAAAAATAATTATTTTATTAGAAATAACCGGTGATAAATAACCAATTTTCTTATAATGGTACGAGTCAGAACTACACGCATAAGAGTCATCCTAATTCTAATTATAACAAGACTCATACACCCAAAAAGTTCACAGAACTGAACACATACAGAAAGTAATAGCAAAGAAAAAGGTCCAAAGGAAAAATAAAATGACAAGATATAACATGAATATTCAGCCCCTGATCCAGAAAAAAAGGATCATCAACACAGTCAGTAGCCTATCAATTCTATTATTCTAATTCTCTGATCATCCAGCTCCTTGATCATGATGTCGTTTCTCTAAACTAATTAATCTTCAAAACCAACTTTCTTCCAGATTGCATTCCTCACCCGGCGCAAGTCCCTCCCTTTCAAAGTCCTCCCTATCCCTTCATGAACCGACAGAGAAGCGCCTCGAGTCCTCGCTAAATACTCATGAGGAGGAAGCCTGTAATTGCCATGGCTTTCGTCGTCGTCGTCGGCGGCGTCAAAATTATCTTCGTCGCTGTGATCTCTGTTTCGATGGTCTTCATATTCATCTTTAAGAATCTTCGACCAGTCCGGTATGTTCAGGGGCAAGGATGTCGATGCTGATGCCCGCGGAGCGGTCCGGTTACCGGTGTTGTCGATCTTCCTAGGCACTCTTTTTGGTTGTCGCGAGATGGGCAATGTTCTTTTGTTCTCCATTGATGGTGCGACATGATGGTCAGTGGAAGTACTCCAAATATCAGCTTCGTCGAACTCGATATCAGAGGCTGCCATTGGGTTGTGGTCGTTGATATCATTAGAGGTTGAAAAGATGGACTTGAGTTTTGAATGGAAGGTTTTCCTTGATGCCATGGATGAATGCTCTGAGTTCAAAGGAGTATAGAAATATGTTCTATGGCTTTTGTGTTTTATTTTATTTTTTCTCCCTCTCTATTCTGCGTGCTGGCAACTCTTCATTTTTCTGCTTTTTATAATGCGGTAATGGATAAGATCTCCTGTCCTCTCTCTCTCTCTCTCAAATTACAAACAACAAGATTACTACGTTGTCAATAGAAACGACACGAAGTGGGCGTCCTCACGTTTTTAGCATGAGTCCCGCCTCTTGACACAAAAAAAATTATATAAAAATAAATCTATAAATTGATGTAATTTGATGTGTGGTATATTATATTGTAAAATTATTTTTATTATAAAATAAATCTAATAGATGTCATAAAACCACATTAATTTATAAATTTACTTTATGTAATCTCTTTATATAAGTAATCATCCTCAACAAATAAATAAATATATATATATACACATACAAAGGCGGAGTTCATCGTAACTTCATCATGTGGCTGTCCTCACGGTAGACTTTCTCAAAATTAAAATTTGTTGAAGGGAGAATGGCACGTAAATAATTTTGCTGAATAAATACTAAATCCTAAGAGGATATCAAAGTCTTTAAAGAATTATTTATTTATTTACGAAAAATTATGATTTAATAATTGAAAATCATTAAAAAATTATTACAGGATAATACATTTATGATGAACAGATCTTCCTAAAGGCCAAAACTACCTTATTTATATATTTAGAGATAGGAACGAATTTAATGTTGTAACAACTAGGACTTAGTGGACACGTGGCGAGCTTAAAATCCATTGGCAGTTGTTGGTTGGATAGAGAGAGCTAATTCTTTCGTCTAATCTTTCACTTACTGCAGTGGAGGGTCCAAAACGTGTGGTCTCCACTTCCCATCACCCACTGAATTAAAAAGATCAACATGTCATGTCGTGACACGTCGACTACAAAAAGGACCCCACAGGCTCTCTTTCTTTTGTCGGGACGCGGAAAATTGGCCGTATCCTGCCTCTCCTCCTCGATTTGGAAATTAGTCTCACTTATTGGTGTATATAAGGTTGCCAGCTGACAGCTGTTGCTGAAGCCTGGATCAGGCCGATATATAAACATCATGCGTGCGCGCTGCTTTACTGCATGTGATTCTTTCCATTTAAGTGGATGCATATAGATAATCCAATGAAATATGGTGAAGAAAATATTAATTTATCTTTTTTTTTTTAAGTGTTAGATTTAAAATAATTTTTTGAAAGTAAAATTTATAAATTGATGTTATTGAGTGTGATTCATTAGATTTATTATTTTATCTTAATAAGTCATATTAATTTATGAATTTATTTTTATGAGATTTATTCGTGAATAAAATATTTTCTTAAGAAAAAATTGATATATCAGTTTTATTAATAAGTCTCTTACTTATGATAAATAAATACCTTTTCACAAGAAAGAAAATGTTATGCTTTAAAGTATGTAACAAAGTAACTTTAATATTAGAAAGAAAAAAAAATATTGCTCCGTTTAGATAGTTCAGATAAGATGAGATGAGATTTTTTGAATAGTAGTTAAATAAAATATTGTTAGAATATATTTTTTGATATTATTTTTATTTTGAAATTTGAAAAAGTTAAATTTTTTATTATATTTTTGTATGAAAATTTAAAAAATTGTAATGATTAAGATGAGATGAGAAGAAATTAAATAAAAGGTTTGTATAAACAAACGAAGCTTAAAACTACAAAAACATAAGCGGAAAAACACCAAAGAGAAAAAAAAAACTAATATTAGAAAAAAACCTAATACACAAAACGATAAATAATAATAATAATAATAATAATAATAAGCTACATCTGAAAAAATATATATAATACCTTTTTTGTAAAAAAAAAAAAAATTAACGAAACTTAAAAAAATATAATAGAAGTAAAATAAAGAAAACAAAAAAAAAAATTCCATTCACGTGATCCACCTAGGGTGGTGCGTGGCCTAGTTATCCTGTGAAGTGATTCGATCGACTCGAGTTGTGATTAATGTAGATGTGGCATTTTATTCGTTATCTAGAGAAAGATGACAAAGTGATCAAATTTATTAATTCATGATAAGTAAAAAGTTCAATAAGGGCAAATGCACATTTTAACTTCAAAACAAACCAATTAAGTGGACCAATTTATATTTCGGTCTTAATTTATGACTAGAATTAATCTATCCATCAGCCACTATTCATTACCCCACATTTCACATTTTATGAATAAAAAAGAAAAAAAAAAAGAAAAAATTATTAAGTGTGAGAGTGAATAGTGACTGATGTATAACAAAACTTTTATGATTATGTGTCAAATTCACACTATATACTTCATGTATATATATATATATATAATGTGTTTTTTCTTTTTGGTTAAGCAAAATGTATACATGCATGCATGCCAGCGACTCTCTTCTTCATGTCATTTTTATATTCTTAGATTAGTGGAAGGGTCAAGAGAAGAATATATTAGGCTATCATTCTCACTCTCTTAGCGACACTATATCCCATGCATAATGCATGCAATCAGTTACACTTCTCGATCATGTTCTTGGTCGCTTAGGAATTTATATATATATATATATATATTTAATAGTTTGCACCAATAATGGTCTAAATGATTCTATAAAGAGATTTGGTATACTTTAGGATTTGCCTAGCTAGAAGACTACTATTCAAAAACTCTAGGAGCATTGTGTGCAACATCTAAACAAACAATAGATAATAAAATAATTAAAAGGCAAAATAGGGTTTTCGAAAATCTATATATATAAATATATATATATATATAACTAGTAAGTGCAGATTTGACTTGGTTACACTATTGAAATTGTACCCATTGAACATGGGACAGGTGTCTCATAACCAAAAAAAAAAAAAAAAAAACAAAACAAAACTTACGTTTTCCACAAAGAAGCTTCACGGGCAATCACTTAAAGTTTATGAGAAATGCTTTTTTCCGGCCAATGTATATAGTGAAAATAGTAATTTTCACCAAAATTCATCATTCAAAAAAATCTATTGTTATGAATTACTTGGTGAGTAAAAACGTTAAGACACCCCACTTTTGCCACAAAGAAAATTCATGGAGATAGAATTTTTGCCACAAACTTCTCTATGGAAATCGGTATTACTTCTTACCACAACGTACTATTAGAGATTTTATTTGTCACGAAATAAATATGCTTTCTCCGCCAATGATGTTGTGGTAAAAAGATGGTTCTTCTCATGAACTATGGTTTTGGTGGATAAATTACTTTTTCCTTACCAATTATATGTCACGAGTCTCTCACAAGATAAATTTGTGATTTTTTTTTTTTTTTTCACTAAGGATGTACTTTTTCTAACCATAGTTCCTTTCGAGAAAAAACAATATTTGTTGTATTGAAGAGAGTTCATTTTTTTAAAATAGGGTTTTTAAAAATCAATATATATACTATGTATATAATGATACGGAATGAGCCAAGTCATCATCTCCAAAGATCCTTTTGAAACATTATTAATTATACAGACAGCCCAATAATGGTGTGTGTTAATGATGATATTTTTCTTCCATTAAAAGCATGAAGCTGCCTCTATTGCCAATAATTGGAGTGGTTCGTTGGGTTTAAAAGAAGAATGCATAGGCATGTGCGAAGTGTCTTTTATGAGTTTGGTAGTACTTATCCAGAAAGAACATTTTGATCTGTACCTTTTGTTGAACTTGACCACGAGAATCACGATTTTCCCCTATTTTCTTCGCAAAGTACTTTTGATTTTGATGTATTGTCGGTGTACATAATATGTAATGAGTCGGGCTACTAGCCTTTCAATTTGACCGGTAATTATTTTTATAATTTTTTTTTTATAATTTTGTAATTTATATTTTTTTAAATATTTTTAATAAATAAAAAATATATCAATATATTTAAAATCATTTTTTTAATTATTAAATAAAAATTTTTTTTTTTTTATCTGAACAGTTAAATAGAGCGATAAGCATTGGTGGTTAAAGTTACTTTTTCCAATATGTAATGTGTATTACTTGATTGTGGGCTCCTAACTTCGGCTTGCCAAACAGTTGTATGAAATTGGGTTACGAAGTGAGAAAGACGTACGGGGTTCTATTTGGTTGGTTAGGTGAGTGTACGGTCGGAAAATGTAAAAATAAAGAAAAAAACTCTAGAGAATTGTGTCACGTTATAAACGACAAATCATATTTATAGCTATAAAAATATGCGCGTACTGTTTAAAAAAACGTGAATAAATTTAAAATTTATATTATAAAATTTAATTTTTAGTTGTGAATTTTTTGTTTAAAAGAATGTACAGTACTTGCATAACTCATTACTGTATCTAGCATTATTTTTTTTAAAAATATAATAGGCTCAAGGGTGAATTATTGGTATATTCAATTATGTGAACATACATAATTCACTTAGAATTGTATAAGGATAGTGTCAGGGTGTTACCTAGATTTGATCGCTGGATATGTCCATTAGTAAAAATTTTACTTTTTATTTTTTTTAACATATGTAAATATTTTTAAAAAATAAAAAATATATTAATAGTTACTTCTTTAATTAATAAATAAAAAAATTAAATATATAAATGATCAAAATGAAAGAATAAAATAAGACAATAGAGTAACATTATTAATTGTATAAAGCGACTTTCAATAAAAAAAAAAAAATTGTATAAAGTGAGTTCTCGGCTAATAAAGACACAAATTACGGATCACGCATGCATATGTAGTACTTTACTTTTACTTTGTAGCACAAAGTCACGAGAATCCTCTAATCCTTTTATAATAATATTATTCTAACGTGAATTTTGATAATATAAATATATTACGAAGAGTGATACTGCTTCATTTTACTTTATCATTATAATTATTTAGGTAATTAATTTTTATTTATTTATTTTTAATTATTGATTAAGAAAATAACTATTAATATATTAATTTATTTAAATTTTTTTTAAAATATTAAAAAATATAAGAATTAATAATTAATAAAAAAATAAAAAATAAAATCTATGCTGCTAGCTGTCAAAACTGACGGCACACTAACCCTGCCTATTATAAATACCATATTTATTCTTTGTACTTTCTTCTGGTTGTTCATCCGTATCTGTTACCATAGTTATTGTCTGAATCAGGGTCCCAATCCAGAAGAACTCATCCATTGGGCCTGGAGTGATAGAATTATGGGCTTTCCAAGTTTTAGGGCTTTAGAAGTTTGTGATGGAACAAATCCAATTCACACAAATGGGCCACTTATCTCAGTTCTAACTTCTCAATAAACATGTAACAAATTTATTATAAAAGTTGAGGACACTTTAGTCATTCCGATCACCCTATGCGCAAAACCCTAGCATACATATATGAAACCCTAGCGCCTCCCCCCACGATTACTCTCCTTCTTCAGACAGACCCTAGCGAAACCCACAGAGCAGCCAAGAATGCCTCCGAAATTCGACCCGTCGCAGGTGGTGGACGTGTATGTCCGGGTGACCGGAGGTGAGGTGGGGGCTGCTAGTTCGCTCGCCCCGAAGATCGGGCCGCTAGGTCTCTCACCGAAGAAGATCGGAGAAGACATAGCCAAGGAGACGGCCAAAGACTGGAAGGGCCTCCGCGTGACTGTCAAGCTCACCGTCCAGAACCGTCAGGCAAAGGTCTCCGTTGTTCCATCGGCCGCTGCCCTTGTCATCAAGGCCTTGAAGGAGCCCGAGCGCGACCGTAAGAAGACGAAAAACATTAAGCATAACGGCAACATATCCCTCGACGACGTCATCGAGATCGCCAAGGTTATGAGTCACAGATCCATGGCCAAGGACCTCAGTGGCACCGTTAAGGAGATCCTGGGCACCTGCGTCTCCGTGGGCTGTACGGTCGACGGAAAGGACCCCAAAGATCTGCAGCAAGAGATCACCGACGGAGACATCGAGGTTCCCCTAGATTGAGAAAAAATTGTGAGGGTAAATTTTAGTAATCAGTTTTGGATTTTGAAATGAATTGTTATCGGTTGTTATCTTCAATCATGTATCCGGAATCTAAGGTTTTACATCTGGAGCTTGAATTATTTACATGAAATTCTGTGGATGGTTTTTTTGAATGTGGAGATATAAAATTCTTATAGTTGGGATCGAATTTTAATTTGATAATGCATTTACTTAATCCGTAAAAAAAAAAAAAAAAAAAAAGTCTCATAATCTTTATTGCGGAATGATGTTGGAAATGGTGTGTTGATTACTTATTCCTTGTTCGTATATAGTAGATATGTTGGTGAAACATGTAATGCGGATAGTTTAGTTCCATGTAATGCCTCAACATAGATTTCCATATGTCAATTCGGGTGCTGGACTTTTAGTGGATAGTTCTTGGACTTCCTATATTTCTTTTTCATCAAGTGGAGCCTCACCAAAGCAGGGCCCTTCAGACCCATAAATCTTTGCTACAGCTCATCCCAAGCCTACCCTTTGATCACTAGGCTCTCAACCTGACAGATTATGAGTATCTTTTTGAAATGTAGGAGGCTTGTTTAAAGTTGGAGACTGATTTCTAAGATTTAGAGTGAGGGGTGGAATCCTTTTATAATGTGGTTTAATGCTTGTATGATCCATTTTTGTTTGATTAATACACTTGTTTGTTGGAGTCTTCTCTGAAAATAAGTTTAATGGTTTTTAGAATTGGGGATAAAGTAAGTTTAATTGATTTCAGAAATGGGGGGAGCATAGGATTTCCTGCAAGTGTAATATAATTTGATAGGGAAGTTATTTTGGCAGTTAATCTTTATGTTCTTATAAACTTAAGTTTTGCATTTTCTTGTCACATAGTGATTGTGTATGGCACGGTATTTGTGACTTTTTTAATAGATATTTATGATTTGATAGCCAACTTGGTAGCTTGCAGCTCAACTATCAGGTCATATTGTTCATGTTAGCCTAGTGAATGTGATAGTTTTTTTTTTTTTTTTTTGTGATGTTGGGAAACCTCTCCAAGGCAAGAGCCCTTCGGATCCACCCCTGCAGAGTAAATTTCTAGTCCTGTGCACCGCACCCTTGGAAGTTACTTTTATGGAATTGGTTAAATCGCTGATTTTTCACCAGGGGGTGTGGCCCAAAAAGATTGTTTGCACTTATGAGGTGTTGAACATTGGACCTTGAAGGGAGTGATATCCCAAGGCCTTCACCACTTGGGCAAACCCCTTGGGTTGAACTATTTGATGCCTGAGAGCAAGATGGATCTATTTGATTTGGGGCATCTATATGGTCTCTGTTTTGTTTGTTCAAATTCATAACATGATTTATAAATGGTTATCAAATGGGATGCTAAGTTTTAATTGCTAGGTCACATTGCTCATGTTAGCCTAGTGAATGTGATAGTTGAGCTGCAAGCTGCTAAGTTGTCATTGTGTTCACTAGGTGCCTGAGAGCAAGATGGAACTATATGATTTGGGGCATCTATATGGTGTCTGTTTTGTTTGTTCAAATTTACAACATGATTTATAAATGGTTGTCAAATGGGATGCTAAGTTTGTTCTGTGTTTGGTTGGATTTTTGCTTGCCCTGGAGACCGTTCTCTATGTATGTTCTTCTGTGTTAGACTCGAGTAGAAGACTGCTAATTGCACTGACCTTGGGGGTGCTACCCGCACCCCTTGGAAGGGGGTGCCCCTGTCTCGCCCTCTGCATTTTTTTTGTTTTTGGGGTTTGTTTTGGTCCTGGGCCTCAGCACTCTCCCCACCTGGCCCACCATGGTGAAAAACAATCGAAAAAAATTCAAAACACTCGAAAAATGGAAAACAACGAAACATCTAGAGATCCATTTCTAAAATTTACAAATATATCATCCAACAAGAAATCAAGGAAATTAGAAGTATAATCAGTAAAACCCAGCGACACGACAAAAAGGATTAAAATCACGACCACGGCCCATAGTTGGACCACAGCGTGGCCGTGGGTTTGAGCAAAGGATCTATGGCCACGAATGGCCATTTGTGAACGAGCAAAAAGTTTGAAAATAGAAAAAGGAGAGGAGTGAACGACGGAGGGAGAGAGAGAGATATAGGAGAATGAATTCGGGTTTGTACTTTTTGATTTATATACTAATACGTAAGTATACAACGACTTTGTTTTGGGGACGAGGTAAACCTTGGGCCCTGCCCGGTCTGCTGACGAGGGCCTCTCCCTCAACCGGACGGGATGGGCGGTGTGATCCGCCCTGCCACCTACCCTTAAGCATTTCAATTGCTCTTGTTTGGCCTGCCTTCATAATCATTCTTGATGCTTGCTATTGTTCTAAAGCATAGCTCATTTCAAATTTGCAATTATTGAAGCACTTTCACAGGCATTCCCACCTTGAAATTGTTTCCTATAATTTTTTTTTATGAGAATTACTGCAACCACAAAAAATATATTTCATAATTGTAAATTGACAAACTGAGGTAACTTCATGTGATATTTAGATATATTTTACAATAAAATTAACTTTGCATTCTAAAATAGCATATTAGTATGTAAGTTTATTTTTGTGAATTTTTTTTGTGTCTAAAGATTTCTCTTTCTTTAATACTATTATGATTTCAGCAATGCAATTTTTTACCATCGATTTGGTCATTAATTAATTAAATTCCTCTAGGCTTGGTTTGGATAATGAAACCCCCTCATCTCAATATTCAAACACCATAAACATAAACATAAATACTTTTCAATTTCGAATTCTTAACTTTTTCATCTAATTATTATAATTTTTCCAAACTTCCAAACAAAATACAAATAATAATTTAACTTTTTCTAATTCAAAAGCAAAAATAATATTAAAAAATAACATTATAACAATAGTTTAATTTTATAATATTTTTATTCAACTTAGTTTTTCTTTCATTTTCCAAAACTACATAAAATATTTTAATTCAAATCATTTTTAACTCATCTCATTTTAACTCAAATATTTCATTACTATTCACAAATTATTTCAACTCATTATCCAAAGTAACCCTAAATCAAAATACGTTGTATCGACAATGTGATTGGCAATCAAATTTTTTATTTGAATCAGAAAAACCAACTAGTCCAACAAAAAAGCCCAAAACCGAATTAAACCTATAAACCAAATCGAATTGGACCGAAATTGAAAAAAATAGAAAGTTCTGATTCTTGGATGAATTGGTTTGTATCGGTTATCAGAATTCCAAACCGACTTAGACTGGTTCGATTTCAAAATATGTGTAAAATCGGACCGTAAAGAACCCAGTACACCCCAAGAAAAAATAAATAAATAAGCCCACCTCAACAGTTTGGGAAATTCCTGTGCACTATCATGTAGGGGTGTAATCAACCTGGTCCGGGGTCACAGATCGAAAATTTCAGTTCACCTTTATTTCAGACCGGACTGCACCATATGAACTAGGAAGTTAGGAATCATTCAATCTGGTCGGTTTTTTTTATTCGAACCGAAAAACTTTCATCCCTACTGTCACGTGCGTTGCATTGGGTCTTCCCTACTCTGCAATGGAAAGGAGATGTCCGCATGCAATGGTTGAAAGATCTATCCCTTTGGGCAAGTGAGAAGATCACTCCCGATTAAATGGGCTATGACTAGGAATACAATGGGAAGGTGCCTGCCCTTCCACGTTTTAAGGAGGCCCATCTCCCTCCACTTCTATGAGCAAAGCAGATTTCGGCAGTAATCATTATAAAAATTTTCTTCTAATTTATTATTAGTTTCTTCTGTCATTTTCCTTATTTACGCTTAAAATCATTTCACAAAGCACTTTATAAACATTAAAGCTAGGTTTGGAGAGTGAGATGAAAATTTTTTGTTTTAGATAAAAGTTTAAAATATTATATTTTAATATTATTATTATTTTGGGATTTGAGAAAACAACACCGGATGATCGTATTGAAGAATTTTTAAACGTTTTCTTATTAGATCTCACAAAGATCAATTTTCACATTTTCTACTATTGGAGTTGTCCCAATTGATTGTGGAAAGGGGCTGATAGTTAGTTTATAAGTGTGAGAGAAAGCCTAATCCCTTGAGCTAGCGTTTGGGATTGAGAGAGGCCCATGACACCTAACACTAGTAGCAAAACCCAAGTTTACCAACAGTTTCAGACCCAATAGTTTGCGGGAGAAACAAGTTATCGCTGCTCCAACCCAGGACCAGATGTGTGAGGGAGAGATTGTTGAGATTTTCCTACATCGATTGTGGAAGGGGGTGGTGATCAGTTTATAAGTTTGAGGGAAAGTCTCATCTAACTAGCTTTTCTGAAATTGAGAGAGGCTCATGACACTACGACATAATTGCTTTTTATTGATGGTTTGGAAATTGTGACAGCCCCCAAATCGTCACTAAAAAGCATTTTCTGTGACGGTTTCTGGAAACCGTCACTAAAGACAAATGAGATTTTTTTGACATTCGAACAGAGGGGAAATTTACGTTCAAGCATTGAGGCTACTTACGTACGAACGTGAAATGTTTTGATGCCAACGTTCGAATTTTTATTATAAATTTAAATTAAATATGACTCTAATTTAAATATTATGTGGTTTTTATTGTGCACAATTTGTGAACAAGTCTAAAAATTGTAATATATATTTATATATACACAATTTGTAAAATATAATTATATATTTATATATAAAAATATATGTTTATATATATTTGAAGGGCAGTGATTTAGTATTAAAGTTGAAAAATCTAACATTAAAGAAGATTGAGAATAAAAATTAAAAAACAATAGATATATTAAATAATATTGTTCCTTACATATATTAAAAGCAAAATATAAAATATGATAGAATTTCGTAAACAACATTCAGACGAATGCGTTGTTCATGAAATTCGTATTCCGTATCTCTTTAGTCAAGGTATCAACCTTCTTGTTGAGGATATCTACACAATGGGTTATCTCAGCAACAGACTCCTCTATAGCCACAATCTGTCGATCGATATGCATAGTCAGTTGTGAGATCACCGCATCAACCCAAGCAGGCCGCGCATCTCCCGCAAATGTACTCATCTGTTGCTGGCTACTACTCCCCACACCGGGTCTCGGCTGCATCAAAGGAACTAGATCCTCTACAGGGGGTAGCTGACGTCGAGGATACCCCCTCGCTTGTCCAATGCTATGTTGATGCATGCTCATGTCAAGGGGGCTCATTTGATCTATGACTCGCTCCTCAGACTGAAGTGGCACTCTCCAATCAAGTAATAGTCGGCTGATGATGACACCGTATGAGAGGTTGTCTGTAGAGAAGATGCTCATTCGTAACGGATCCTCTCAAAGATGCGTAGTGGAAAATTGATGAGATCTCCATGTGCCACTTGTATAAAAAACTATACCCGAATCCGACTAAATGTGGTCTTATGTGCCACAGGATCCAGGTTTGTTGCAACAATAAGTTGCAACATGTGGAAGAAAGATAGCAGATGCATTTGGTTGAAGGTGTTCTTCCTCTCGATCTGCGTGAGGTCTCTTCTGGTGAGGATGTAGAAATTCTCTTTTCGGCCATCATCCCAAGCCTCACGGTCAATACCCTCGGCCTCTGACCGATCTGCATCTCTAGTTGATGATGGCTGGCTGATGATGGCTCAACTGGGCCAGTAGATGAAGCAGAAGTGCCTACATCTGCATCGAGTGTGCTGTGTTTAGATGTAGATGTGCAAACCACGGCCGTGTCGCCAATCTGAGAGTCAGCTGTAGTCGATGTCTCAACTACTCGACTAATCCCGAGGAGCTCGGTAATGACATCCGATGAAATTCTCAAACGAAACACCGCATACAGTCACGGTGTGAGAGAATGCGTCCTGAGACATGGAGCACATCTCCATATAAAACTCCTGAACTATTGAGGGGTATAGCTTCCCCTCAATGTGCAGATATTTCCACAGCCTCTACTGATGAAGGCATCTCTAAGGCTTGTCTACTCCCATATGAACTCGCCAAACTCATTAATTAGGATCTTTTGCTCTACTAGAACAGTACGAGCCCTGATCCGAGCAGTGTCCTGAGTGGCTCTTTCCCTCTCCCGTTTCCTGGTATGCAAAAGATGAGGCATATCTTGAAAATTGAAAAGGAAAAAAATTATTAATACTATTGATGCATCTTTCGTATTAATTTTAAACAGCTCTGCATTAACGTTCGAACATAGTATAGCATTCATTCAAATAGAATATAACATATGTTTGAACGTTCAAATAAAACGTTCGCACGTATGTGTTTAACGTTCAAACATAACAATTAATGTTCGAACATATAATATACACGTTTGAACGTTAAGGGCATAATGACTAAGAATTTTGAAATGTGGTACATTCAAATGTTATTCCTTCGACGTTCGAACGTATGTGTTTAACGTTCAAACGTAAAGACTTACGTTTGAATGTAAATTTTACGTTCGAACTTGGAAGGCAAAACAACGAATAAATTGAAAAGTAGTACGTTCAAACGTTAACATTCAACGTTCAAATGTAAATGCTACGAAAAGTAATGTTTGAGTGTACAAAATATACGTTCGAACGTGGAAGGCATAACGGGTATGTACTTGAAATGTCGCACGTTTGAACGTTCTATCAAAACGTTTGAACGTTACGGCACAGAATGGCTGAGTCGAAAATCACGTACCACGGTTCTAAGTGGCTAAATGTCACCATAGAAATGAAGTATACACTTCAAGAAACTTTTCTACGGTGACCATTTGGCCAATGGCAACCTGTGTTGGCCGAAAAATGGAGTTGAAAATCCTGTCACCACTAACGTTCGATTCTGGCCATTTTCCTACTAAATTAAAAAAAAAAAACATGTAAAAGGACAAAAGAGGGATGCCTACCTTTTTGCGACGGTTGTGGCGGGTTTGATGGATAGAATAACGTTCAAATGTTATTCAGAACATTATTCTGAATAACGTTCGAACGTTTCGCAATTGAAATTTTAAAAATATATTATATAACATTATTATATATATAACATATATTATATATAGTTAATATATAATATAAAATATTATATTTTATAGTATGTATTATAATATATACTATATATATCCCAGGTAATAAATAGCTACTATTAATAGCTTAACAATAATAATAGGTGGTATAACTAGCCATATGCATGAGAGCATGTAAAACTGACAGTACAACCGACCATATGCATGAGAAAGTAAATAAGATAGAAAAGATACACAAAATCAAATTCATTAAAGATTTAATACTTACAAGGAGATTAATTCTCAGAAGAGTTGGAAGCAGAAGATATGAAGAAATGAAGGTTGGTTTACAAAAGATAGATTTTTGGAGAGCGAGGAAGACTACAGAGATTTGGATGAGAGAAGAAGAGGCTTCAGATGACAGTTTTTGAATGCCCTTCCTTTGTAGACTCCTTTAAATAGACACTATAATAGTACAGAACAGTAATTCTAATAACACATGAATAGTATTAATACGTGAAGGTGAATAATATGTACAAAGTCATTTGTTGTTTTCTTGGACAATAATTTCGAGCAGCAACAATAATTTGACGTGAACAGTGTAGACAATAATCTGAGATGAATAGTATAGACAAAATTCTGTCTTTATTCTTCTGAGGAGATAATATTTTTAACAACTTTTATCTGTCATTCTGACTAATTGGAAAAGTAGTAATCTTTTAGAATCACATAATTTGAGGGTCATAGTTTGTTAATTCCAGATCAAATGGATCTTGAGATTCCATTAGATGTACTGGATGGTAGAGTGGGTAGCCATGAGAAGGAGAGGCTGAGTTGCCTTGAAAAAGGGAGGCCTGTTGAGAAGA
Organism: Pterocarya stenoptera; assembly: GCA_003123785.1. Classification (NCBI taxonomy): domain Eukaryota; kingdom Viridiplantae; phylum Streptophyta; class Magnoliopsida; order Fagales; family Juglandaceae; genus Pterocarya; species Pterocarya stenoptera. The sequence continues at coordinate 410,808 of QEOT01124311.1, read as the reverse complement.
AGAGGCCTGTTGCACTGGTGATAATGCATATTGTTGCAATGGAGATAATCTGACTTGATTCTGTGCGTCCGGATTTTGTGCGTCTTCTTTATCACTGTCTAAGACTTGTGATATTGCCTCAGGTAATTTTCTCAAGCTTTTTTTGCTGGTAATGGATGCTAACTATACTTGAAATCTACTCCGTTGGACTAAAACTTCAAGGGCTTTGGTGATTTTAGAAAATATTTGTAGTACATGATCATAATTTTTATTTTTCCCACCATTTGAAAGAAACCTGATGAGCTAAAAACATGATGTTCTTGAGAGAGGGATGAGGTTTGAGAACATATTTACATTTCATAATCCAATTTAATTTTGTTTTGAGGAAGAAAAGAAGAAGTGATGAACAATGGTTTAATGCTGATGGATAGTCATCTTGTGAAGAAAAAATCCGAAAACTTTCCTGGAGAGGGAGAGGAAGGAGAAGAGGTTTGGGTCCATAATAGTCCCAACATAGTAAAAATCATTTTGGAAGTGTCATGATTTCTTGTAATTTGTCAAAGTGTAGGAACCACGAATGACGCAAATTTTTGTTTTGTTTCAAAAATATTTTTGTCCATGTCTACTGATAATCATAATATGATGGATCATAAGGATGAGAAAACTTTCTTGTTAAATAGGAATTTTTTCTCCATTGTTTCAAAGTGAGGACCTGTTTAATGTTAACTTTATGGAAAACAATAATTGGAGGTGCAGGTGGAGAAGGTTGAGTTTGAAGGGAACAAGGGATCTCAGAGAAAATAATTGAATCGGTGTCTACTAATATGAATTCATAAAAATGTTAGATTTTCTTAATGTTTTGTGGGATACAATGCCTATCTGATAAAAGAAATGCATCAAGTAATTTTTGGGGGTCAGACAGGTGTTGAATTTAAGACTCAATGGGGAAGACTGGGTGCCAGTGAGATTTAATGATAATAGGAGATGTAGAAGGCTGAGATAGTAATGGAGGATTAATAATTTGAGAAGGAGAAGAAGAAGAAGGAGAAACAACTTTGGAGTATGTTGATAATTTTGGAGAAATTAATGATGAAAATGGATTGTAAGATGGTCTAATATTTTGTGGTATTGTCCTAAATACCGTATATGGCTTTGGAGTTGCAAAAGGACAAGGTAAGGGATAAGGAGGAGATGCTGGCTGAGCATAAGAGGATTTAGACTTACTTTTGACTTTGATAATGATATGATTTTCCAGGTAAGAATTCTCGGAATAGAAAATTAGGAAGATAATTAGATTCTTCTTTAATATGTTTAATATGAAAACAAAAAATACTTAATATAACTTTCCATCTAGCAAATATCTGTTTAGCAGCCAGGTTTTTCACATCTTTAATCAAAACTTCATTGGTTGATTTACAATCTATTCTAAATAAAAACTTTTGATTTAACAAATCATCTTGAAATTTAGAAATACATAATACAATAGCTAAAATTTCTTTTCTAATAATACTATAATTCTTTTGGGTAGGATTCCAAAATCCTGAATGAAATCGAACAATCTGTTCAGAATCGGTTGATACTTTTTGTTTCATAATTCCTCCATAACCAAGATCAGAGGCATTTGTTTTAACAATTTTAAAATTATGAGGTGATGGAAGTTCTAAACATAGTAATTTCTTAACGTGAGACTTAATTTGTTTTATAATATTTGTATGTTTTTCTATCCATGGAGTTGGATTCTTTTTTAATCTTTTAAATAATATTTTGCATAATGGTATGAGAGATTGAGAAAAATATGCAACATAGTTGAGACTTTCCAGAAATCTTTGTAATTGTTGCTTATCTTTTATTTTATCCAGAAATTTATCAGCAAATTCTATTGCTTTACTAATTGGTGTAATAGTTCCTTGGTAAAATATCATGTCCGAGGAATCTAATTTTGTTTTGAAATAATTTTATTTTTGGTAATGAAACAACTAATTCATTTTGTTTTATAATTTAAACAAAAGTATTTCAATGTTTCCAGTGTTATTCAATAGATGAAGAAAATATTAATACGTCATCTATATAAACTATTGAAAAATGAGTAAAAGAGGTAAAATATTTCGTTCATAATATTTTGAAATTCACTAGGGGCACTTTTTTACCCAAATGGCATAACATTCCATTCATAATGTCCGAATGGGACTGTAAATGCCATTCTATACCGGTCTTTTTCAGCAATGTAGATTTGTCAAAACCCACTTTTCATGTCAAATCTTGAAAATACTGTATTATTATAAAGACGGAATAACAAATCTTTCTTATTGGGGATTGTGTATCAATCCATTGCAATACTTTATTTGACGGTTTATAATTGATACTAGCCGAGAGACTTCTCTTTCTAATTGTGTCTGTTTTTGGACATAAAAGACAGCACAACTCCATTGTGACTTACTTTTCCTAATAAATCATTTTGTTAATAAATCATTAATTTTTTTTTTTTTTGCAGAATTCTAATAATTTATTATTCATTTGGATTAGTCTGGCCTTAGTTGGAATATTCTTTTTTGAAAATTCTTTTTCATAAGATAATTCAACTATATGTTGTTTTCTATTCCAAAAAGCATTAGGTAGGTTAGAATATACTTCTTTTTCAATTATTGTTTTAAAATTATCCATTTTTTATGTTAGTAACGGATCTTTTAATTGTTCTTCAATTCTTTTATATTTTAATTATTGTTTTAAGAAACTTATCTGTTTTTCTTTTCTTTTAATCTTGTTTTTTGTTAAAAAATTAATTTTTCTGGTTAATAAAACTTCTTTTAAGGAGTTAATTTCTTTTGATACAAGAGGAAATAATAATTTAAATTAAATTTCTTGTCCAAGTATTTTAGTTGAAATTTCTTCTTCCGTTACTGAGAAAGGATAAAATAATGCAATGAATGGATTTTCTAATATTACTTTAGTGTTAATATTTTTTACTAAAATAAATGTTGTTTTAAAAAAAATTCCATTGTTGCAAATATGTGCATTAGATAATTTATAATTTATGTTTAATTTTGTTCCATTAACTTGGGATAATGTCTCTTTTGTTCTTTCAAAATATTTAGAAGGTATTAATCATTCTTTTATACAATTTAAATCTGCCCCCGTGTCTAATAGAACAATTGTTGTAAAAAACAATTGTTGATTAATAGAGACCGTTACTTTAGTATATTATTTCTGAAAATTTATCCTGTCAAGGATATTAATGAAATTGTTTGTTTCATCTTTAATAACTATTGTTGAACAATCTCCTTGTTCTTTATTTTCAGAATTATTTATATTTTTGTCTATTTTTAATAATATAATTTCTTGTAGTAATTGTTCATTTGAAACTTCTAGTTTAAGATTAGATATTTTTAAATTTCTAACCTCTTGTTTTATTAATTTCTTGTTGTACATCTTGTAATGTAATTCTTTGTTTTTCTATTTTAAATCTTCATACTATCTTTGAGAAATTATAAGGTGCCGAAGAAGTTATTGAAGTGATTTGATTATTAAAAGTATCTTTTTTTAGTTTTTCTAAGTAATATTTTCTTTCCTGTGGATCTTTAATTTTGTCTATTAATTATAATATAATATCATCTTATTTTGAAAGTACATTCTTTGTCTTTATTCTTCTGAGAAGATAATATTTCTGACAACTTTCATCTATCATGATGACTAATTGGGAAAGTAGTAATATTCTGGAATCACATAATCTGAAGGTCATAGTTTGCAAATTTTAGAGCAAACAGATCTTGAGAATCCATTAGATGTACTGGATGGTTGGGTGAGTAGCCATGAGAAGGAGAGGCCGAGTTGCCTTGAGAACTATATATATAGTATTATATATACACTATATAATGCTATATACTATATATACTATATTGTTGTTAGTTTTATTAATTATAGCCAAATGTCTATGTATATATTAATTTGTTCCTTGTTAATTAAATAAATAATGTTTTATTTCTAAATGTGGATATCATATTAGTAATTTAAATAAAGCAATTTATTAAGAATTTTAAAACTTTTGAAATAGTGTTAATAATGTTGGATAAATTATTAAAGTATAAAGTAATGGAATTAAATATTAATGAAACTTTTATTTATTTTTTTATTAACTATAAGTGATAATATTAGTAACAACATGAACATTTTTAGTAATTTCAAATTTTTTAAAAATGTAAAAATTAATTCTTAGTAATTGATATCAAATCTTAAGAATATATTATGTTCTTAATAAGTTGTCTAAAATAACATTACATCAAACACATCAACTGATTTAGCATAAATGATATTATTATTATATTCATAAAATTATTGTAGTTATTTTTATTAATTATGCTGTTTTGGCCATTAGCAAACCCTAATTCTCAATTAGCTGTCTAATATTAATATTAATATTACCATATAGTATATAATACTAATAATATATATTAATTAGTATACTATTAGTAGTTATCCTAATACTATATACTAATACTAATTAGCACTTATCCTAACATTCAACTTTTGGGTTTTTTTTTCTTGGTGTCATGTATATCCGTTTGCTCTCTTCTGTTGCTGCATGCTTCTCTGATGGGGCTGAGCGAGGCTGACTCGGTATGGGCATTGGGTTTTAACACAAAAATATTGAATAATGTTTTTTAAAATAAATCGAGAAAATCAATAGCTATTAGAAAAAATATATTTAATAGTTATAATATTAGTTATAGCATATTATATTAATATATATTAGTTATAATATAGTGTTTATAATATAATATAATATAATATAATTATGTTATATAATATATATACTATAATATATATATTTAATTAGTATATTCATAAATACTAACTATTGAATAATGTCCTCCCTTCACGTTCGAACATACATTATTTACATTCAAATGTAAAAAAAAATGCAAAAAAATTTCTGCTCGATTTCTTCAGCTCTATGATGAGCTAAAATGTTCGAACGTTCCAATTTAATGTTCGAACGTGAATGGATGAAATTTGAGAGGAAATTTGTAAACGTTCAAACTTTAAATTAATATACGTTTGAACACGAGAAAAAAAATGCAGGAAATTTCCCTCTCGATTTCGGGCTCTGTCATGAGAAGTAATGTTTGAACTTTAAATTGAACTTAAATTTTTGAACGTTCGAACATGAATATGAAAATTGGGCGGGACATGTTAACGTTCGAACGTACAATTAAAACGTTTGAACATTCCATCAAATAAAATATTTTTTGCATGAATATACGCACAGGAGGAAGCAGAGTCATTTCTGTTGCTTCTCCCATGCGCGAAAGAGAGAGAGAGGGTGAGAGAGAGTTAGAGTGAGAGAGAGTAGAGTGAGAGAGGGCTAATATGTTGGAACTCTCCATTGATTTTGGTAAGGAAAAACTCTTTTTCTTTTTTATTTTTTTGCAATTTTATGATATTTGTCTTGTGTTTATATATATATATATATGTCTCTAACAAGCTAATGTCGTATTTTTTTGAAGGATTGATTGTTTTGGCAAGTTGAAAGCTTTTGACTTGTAAGATGATATTCTGAATGCTAGGTATATTTCTAAATTTTAGTAATATGTTTATATATTTTGTTGTGATTTTATTGTAGATAATGATGAATATGGGCTGTGTATAATGTGAGTTGATTATGGATTTTGATGAATTGGATATGGGTAAAATATTGTGAGTTGAGTAGTGAAATTTTGATTGTATATATATATAGTGAATATGTATCAATTGGGTATATAAATATTAGAAGGAATTAAATTGTTTATATTGATGATTAGAAGGAAATCTTTGTGATATGGATTTTGTAATATGATGGATTAAAATGGAAAATTATGTTGTGTTTATGCTTACTTTTAAAATAGAAAATTGTGTTGTGTTTATACTTATGCTTGAAATATTGTGATTATTGCTTGTGAATTTTGTGAATATTTTGTGAGTTTATGGTGTTTATTTATGAATTAATATGTTTAGAAATATTGTTGTGGGAATATTGTGAACATTTTATAATATAAGTAAATAACTCATTCAATTAAATATATAAATATTAGTAAACATTTTAGACATAATAACTAATTATAACTAATATGTGCTTATTTTTGTAAGTAATTAAAATAAATCAACTTATATTAAGTTATAATATAAATAATAACAAATAAATAAGATCAATTATAATAACAATTAAAATTAAATATGTATCAATTAATAAGTAACTAAGATATATAATAACAATTAAAATTACATAGGTATCAATTAATAAGTAACTAAGATATATAATAACAATTAAAATTATAATTTAGGAATAATAATCCGAGATTAATCATTATAGTATTTCGCAAAAGATAGCCCCAGCCAATCCAAGATCACTATAAAATACTTTGTTGCCTGTTGAAAAATTTGAAGCTTCTTTTCCATAACTGATAATTTTTATTTTTTTATAAATTAACAATGCCAAAAAAATAGTAGTATTATATTGTTAAATTAGAGAGAGATGGAAGAATATGCTCACAAGCTTCCTGTCTTGTAGATAACATGAGAGAATTATCTTGAAAAAATGTCTGTCAAATTGCTTGACTGTCAAAGTCTCTCTGGCCTTGAGAGTTGTCAAAGCCGGAGAGTTTGTAACAGTTAGGAAATTAGACTAAAATTTAAATATTTCTTCAAGAAAAACGTGTCAGTTAAGATGTTGCGATATTTTTCCTCGAGACCTAGGTTACAAAGACTATATATATGTAAGAAAACAACTTAACGATATGAGGTGGCACGAGCAGAAAAGATTTAAGGATGATGCATATATGAGGTACCCAGCTGACTCACTTGCGTGACAATCTTTCGATGATCAATACCTAGAGTTTGGGATAGAAGCTCAGAACGTGCGCTTGAGACTCACAATCGATGCTTTTGGGAATATGAGTACAAGTTAATCACTTGGCCCATAGTATTGATTTCGTGCAATCTTCCACCATGGAGGTGCATGAAGGCGCCCAACTTTTTGTTAACTTTAATTATCCCCGGCTCAAGATCAACTGGGAATGACATTGATGTAATCATGTAGCCGTTGATTGAAGAGCTAAAAGAATTTTGGGAAATAGGCGTCAGAACTTATGATGCATCCACATCGACATCTTTTCAGATGCATGCTGCGGTAATGTGGAATATAAATGACTTTCTAGCATATGAGAATCTTTTTGGTAGGAGTACTAAAAGGAAGTTAGCGTGTCCGACGTGTAATAATGAAACTGCTAATGAGTGGTTAAAATATTTTAAGAAGTTATGTTTTATGGGTCATCAACGTTATCTGCCAGCAAATCATGCATGGAGAAGAGAATGCACCAAGTTTGATGGGAGAGTAGAGGACAAAATTGCACAAAATGAGTTGTCTGGAGAAGAGATAGTGGAACAAATGGTACATGTTAGAGTGAACAATTTTAACAAAGGTCGAGGAAAGAATAAGAGAAAACGAGGGGCAGCAGAATTGAATTGGACAAAGCGTAGTATTTTTTTTGACTTGCTGTATTGGTCGTCCTGCTTGTTGCAACATAGTTTAGATGTAATGCACATAGAGAAGAATATCTGTGATAATATATTGGGTATATTGATGAGCATTAACAAAAAGATGAAGGACACGATCAAGACGAGGAAAGATCTTGAGAGAATGAGAATTAAATATAATCTACATTTGCGGGTGGAAGGTAACAGGATGGTTATGCCGCATGCATGTTTTACGATGACGAGGGAGGAGAAGATGGACTTCTGCAAATGGTTGCAAGGTGTGAAGTTGCTAGATGGTTATGATTCAAATATATATAGATGCGTGAGTCCTGATGACTGGAAAATAAATGGATTGAAAAGTCATGACAGTCACATATTTTTGTAGAAGTTATTATCGGTGGAAATTCATGGAAAGCTGACATCTAATGTACGTGTCGCCATATATGAACTCTGTATGTTTTTTAAGGAGTCGTGCGCTCGGGTAGTAAATCGAGATATGTTGTGAAAGATGGAAGAAGACATTGTTACTATACTATGTAAATTCAAGCAGATATTTCCACCATCATTTTTTGATGTCATGGTTCATTTAGCAATACATTTATCCTGACAGGTACTGTTGGGTGGACCGGTGCAGTTCTGTTGGATGTATCCAGTTGAAAGATATTTGGGTCAACTGAAGAGATTGTTAGGAATAAAGCCAGAGCTGAGGGTTCAATAGCAGAGGCCCATATACACGTTGAATGGTTAACATTTTGCTCATTATATCTTCATGGTATTGAGACACGATTTAATCGTCAAGAGTGAAATGCTAATCTTGCTGCTTCGCTTCCTCGTGAGCTATCAATGTTTTCCTAGAATGTATGACCTATGAGTGCACAAACGGGTTACGATTTAATTGATAGAGAGTTTGGTAAAGTTCGGTAGTATGCGCTAAATAATTGTCGGGAGAATGATGACTATCTCAGGTATGTCGTTGCATGCTTCGAATAATTCTACTTAAAAAATTTTAACTATAACTTTTGTGCTCAAAATAATATTTTTTTGCACTTATATACAGTGAGCACATGGACAAATTTAGGACGGAAGGCGTAGAGAATATAGAGGCAAGATATGAGGAAGAATTTTCCAAATGGTTTGAATAACGTGTATGAACTAAAATTACATATATGTTAGATTTTGAAACTTTTAACTCTGGGTAACTTTTAATAAGTATATACTATTTCAATTGATAGGTTTTGGAACAACGTACTCGTGATCCTGGATCAGTTTCTCCTGAATTACATGCATGAGCCCGTGGTCTCTCAAATAGAGCACTTCGATACACTGCATGCACGGTTCAAGGTTATAGATTCCATACTCTGGATCATGAACGTAATAGAAATACTCAAAATTGTGGTGTGTTGGTCGTGGGGAGTCATGGAACAGATGATATTAACTATCATGGTGTCATACTGATATTATCGGATTGAAAATCTGGGTGGATCTGTAACATGACTTTAAATGTGATTAGTGGGATCTAGGCAGTTGTTGGGTTTCGATACATAGGGATAATCACTTTACAAGTGTCAATACTGCATCTAAATGGTACAAAGATGATCCATTTTTATTGGCTTGTCAAGCTATCCAAGTCTATTACTTGTTGATCTAATAAAAAGAGCCGATGAAGATAGTGGAGAGATAACTTGGCAAGTTGTACAAAAATTTATCCCTCAAAATAGATATGAAGAAGGAACGAGTGCGGATTACGAGAATAGTGGAAATGAAGATAACACTCCAATTGTAGAGGCCTACCAAGAAGATGGAGAGAGTATTAACTTGTTTGTTGACTTTAGTGCACTCGAGTTGCTCTCCTTGTGTAGAGATGAGATCCCACTTGTCCATCTCGACCCATCCGTATTAAATGATCATTCAATTCAAGTAAGTGAGAAAGAAGAAGAAGAAGAGTAAGAAGAAGAAGACGAAGAAGAATCCAGGGAGGAAGTGGATAAAGAGGACGAAGATGTTATTGTGGGAGATTCTGAAGCAAGCATGAAAAATATATCCGAAGAAGAAGAATAAAAATACTAACTATTTTATTCATATAGGTGATTATAGAAAATTATACTTTTCATAATTTCTTCTAATTAATTTTATTTATCATATTAATCGTTTTCAAGGACACCGCCAAAACGACAACGAAGAAATGTCTCCTCCATCAAGTCCAAGTCTCGAATCCGTTGAGGACTCCCCACCCGAAGAATTTTCTCCTGAAGATCAAGTTAACAAGCAAGAGAACGACAGCCAGTCGATACCTACCAGTAAGGAAATGTCGTTGATAATTAATTATATATTAATACTTTTGTCTCAATAACTATATAACTATAATTATACTATTATCTATTAATTGATGCATCTGCTCGTTGCGGTTGTGGCTATACACGTGGCATTTCTCTTAAGAAAAATAGAAGGCACGGAAAACTCAAGATCACCATGGTTTAAACTTTTGAAATAACTAGTAATTTCACCTTGAGAAGAAAGGTGCGCAGTGGGGGAAAAGTAAAAAGAAAAAAAGTTGTGCCTATAAGATCACTAATTACATATTTATAAAATCAAAAACTCTATGTATAGTCACTTTTGTATATTCTTTGAGCACTCTTTTAAATTGTTCACTGAACCGCTTTAATTAGCTGATTTATAAATAGATTTTAGCTAACTTCATATTGATTTGAGCCGATTTAAAATTATATTTATTTTTTAGATTTTGTCTGACAAATGACAACTTGAGTCTTTTTATTTGTTGTACAAAAACATGATTGAAGTAAAATATATATTGACCTTTTGATCAATATATTTGGTAAAAATGGCAGAGAAATTGAAGTATAAAACATGTAATTCTATAAGTGGTTGTATTAATCATATTGACCTTTTGTATTAAATATGTGGTTGTATATAAAATATTATATTTTCCATGTGCTTGATTAATAGTCTTTATCTTCTTCGTATATGAGGCAAAAAATTAGACTGAGTTTGGATGTTGAGATGAGTTCAACTGAGCTCAATTGAGCTAAATTATTTATAAATAGTAATAAGTTGAGTAGTGGAGAGAGTTATGTGGGGTCCATCTAAACTGCGTTTAAAGTGTGTTTGGATATTAAGATCAGTTTAGTACTTTTTATGGAAAGTTGAAAAAGGCTGAGAGGTCAAGTTCTTATTACTTGCTCCAACAGATGGCAAAGTATAAACATCTATAAGATATATCTATCACAAGATTTTTACTCTAGATTTCGACTAGTAAGTATATTAGGTACCAGCTTTGGCATCAATACTAGATCGAGTTCGCTAGATTGCTTCTTTTTATTCATTTATCTTTCATAATTTCCTACTCTATTATGGAAAACCATTGTAGAGCAGAGGACATATACTGCGTACATAAAATCAAAATGGTGAAAATGTCTCTTATATAAAGGTAGGTTAATGTGACTCGCTGTCTTCTGTTTATCATCTCCCCGGCCTGTTTGTTTTTGAGCTACAAGGAGTCAAATTTCTACCACGGACCAGATATCACGGGTTATGCGGGGTTTTAGAATTATTGCGGCATATTTGTCTTCTCCAGAAGAAAATTTTCAATATTTTTGTTCTTTTTTGAAAGGGAACTGTTGTACTTGTTTTCCAACCAGCCGAGGAAGGAGGAGGTGGAGTAAAGAAAATGGTAGATAACGGAGCATTGGAACACGTTGAGGCCATTTTCGGGCTGCATGTAACTGCTGCCACTCTATTGACATGAAGACCAGTCTAGTGTACGAAGTAAGTGATGAACGATCAGTAACATAAAGGATATGCTATTGACAAGCCTTTGCATGCAGAGTTGCAACTTAACTAGTAATTGCTACCTTCTTGTTTAATTTAACTTCAAAAATCTGAACACAAAAGCATGAACTTGCAGGTAGTTACTGTCGCAACGTTCGGAGGAGGTGGCGCATTAAATGTTATTCCTGATTCTGTTTCAATTGGTGGAACGTTCAAGGCATTTTCAAAAGAAAGCTTTATCCAACTTAAGTATAGAATTGAAATTTGAATCCACCTTTTAGAAAATATTTCTTTTTTCCCCTTACCTCCACTCACTAGAAGAAAACTGCTCAAATATGATTAGTTATTTTATGTTAAAATGGGCCTGTTTTGGTCACAAATAGTTATTTTTATCTCATATAATCCATTACAAATGGCCATTTTTCTTGTAGTGGCTCTCATGCTCGCACAACACACACAAGCACCGTTCTTGTTGTAATGAGCATATATATATATATATATATCTTTTACATTCATCCACTTCTACTAGCTATTAACAATTGTCTTGTATCTATTGTCAATAATGCTGTGTGTCTTTAAGGTATATGTGCTGTGTACATGTTTTCATCGAATGCTTTTCATTACTTATATATATATATATATAAAGAAGAAAAAAACTTCTATGGGTAAGTAATTTAATTCTGTTGAGATGCAACTATGCATATGACAGGTTATCACAAAACAAGCAAGTGTATAGAGGTGCAATGTTGCAACTGTCACTTTCAATGCAAATGATCAGAAGCCCTTTTACCCAGTGACTGTAAATGACAAAGATCTACACGAGCATTTCCAGAAAGTTGCAAGGAATATGCATAAAGGGGTATAAAATTACAAGCCAATGAAGGCAAGATCAAAGCTCTAACTACAAATTGCCAAAGTGCTAAACGAACTAAATAGAGCTTAGCAAAATATTTGGTTCAATACTCAGATCAACGACAAAGATATAGTAACATGTTAATTTGTAAGTGGCATTTTTTTTCTCACAATTAGAAGGCAAAGAATGCATACACAATATATATATATATATCAATTCGAATTTCAAATTTTCTCAGAGTTCATAATTTGCAGCTCGTATATAAATATAACTATATAATAACAGAAGAAAAAAAGCTAAAAAAAAAAAAAAGGTCGAGAGGGAAAAGTCCTCCGAAGCCACCAATTCCCGGTGCCGTTTTGGCAATTCTACGAACAAGTTCGGAGCCAGCATCTATGCGACACTAGTATTCTTATATGTTACTCTTGCCGTAACTGTTCTTCGGCATTGAAAACACCCGATGGCAGCTATTTCTTAGTTTTCTTGCTGCTCCTAATTTGAACTGCTCCAAATTTCTCAGTCTTTTTGCCTTTGTTAGTTCCATTGACAACTTGCTCCGAAAAATCCATAATATCAACTACGAGGCTCCATATCTTTTGAGGATAGCCCTATGTTTGCTTTGAAGGTAACAACCATGGTGAAAGACATTATTACAGGTTTATATTTGTGTGTATATATATACATACATATATATATATCTGTGATTGAATTAAAAATGAAAATTAGGAAATCGAATTGCAATAGGTTGAGCTAACGGCTAGAAAATCCCGCAACATAAAAATTAAAAAGCATAGAAGGATATGTAGCTGTTTGGATTAGATATCCATCCAACGGTCAGAAATTTCCCCACAAACAAAAATTAATCCTAAATCATATTCTTTATTATATATAAAGGACTGACAAGCAACGGCTAGAAATTCTCTGAACATAAAATTGGCTAGGAACTTCAAAACCAAAAAGCCCGTTGGAGAAATATATTATGGGCTAGAATTTCCAAAAAAAAGGATACTCGTTTCATATTGTTTATTTTACAATGTTCCTCCATAATTGCAAAACCCTGTGCCCGTAAAGAGAAAGAAACACAGAAACTCAGAATCAGAGAGAGAGAGAGAGAGAGAGAGAGAGAGATTGCAGAATTTGGGTTCGATAAGTTGGGGACGACTGACCGCAGACGCTGAAGGTGGAGAGAAGCGCAATAGTTGTCTCCAAGTGTTTCTATCATCGTTGTTGTCTAGATTGGGAGTCGTTGTTTGCGATACCTCTCAATAATAAGAAGAGATGGCCTCTGGAGTTGTTGTTCCCCTGCAACAGCCAGAGGTACTTCAAAATTTATTTTTTAGTTGTCAATCTATCTCTGATTGTTCACTTTTTGATTTGTTGATTTTATATAAAATGTAAATTGGTTTGATTTCTTTCGCATCATTGGATTCAATTTACAATCGGATTTCCTTTTATGATGTGATTTGGTTTCTTGGTTTTTTTCTTATCTAATATCTGGACCTGTGATATCAGGGTTTTGGTTTCCATAGGAGAAATCTGATAGAACATGAAGATTCTTAATTTTGTTAAACAATTTCGAGAGAGCCACATGAATGTAGTTTCTTTTGATTTTTTGCAGTCAACCACATGAATGAACATCAGGGTTGCTTAAAAACTTTTGTCCTGGTTGCCGGAGTCTCAACTCTGTAATGAAGAGAGAGGGAGAGATCGTTCTTTTGCTTCTTCACACGCTCAAAGGTTGATATAATTCTTCCTTCTTCTGATCTTTCTTATTTGATCGCAATACTTACCATAAAAACTCTTGTACTTCTGCCAAACTCAAATATCCAAGAAACGTAACTCTCTATCTCTTCTCTCTCTCTCTCTCTCTCCCCCCACACCCCCCGGGGGGCGTCTCCCTCCGTCCCTCCTCTCTCTGTGCTAATATTTTTTTCTAGTTTATTCTTTTAGTTCTGAATTTTCACATTTTTCATAAATTTTGTACATGCTCTGGTTAATTCAATAGCACTTTTTTTGCTTGTTTCGATTTTTTCTTTTGCACTGAAAGAAAAACAAATACGCACACGGTCTAAATATGTTTCAATGCTTTTGTAAACATTTTTTTTTTCTATTTTGAATCAGTGGGGAAGCATGACGTTAAAATAAATATTCGAATTAAAGGAAAAAATGGATGCTATGTAGTAAATTTTAGCTTTCTTTTTGAACAAAATGAGTGTTTTGAATATTCATTTGATATCATCATGAATGCTAAAAAAAAAAGGCATGAGTTTCTTTGTTAATTATTACATCCTCACCTATGGAACCTAAACTCTTCGAAAGATTAGCAACTCACCATCATGGCCTACTCATATACACAAATTTGCTCTTACCAATTAGGCTACCCACTTAATTGCTTCTCTATTGCATTGAAGTGGGTTAGTGACATTATCTTTCTGTGTTTTTTTAGACCAAATCTTGGTATTCTTATTTTTGTGTTGTTCTCTTTAGTGGTCCTTTTCTGCATATATAGAGAATACATCTTGCGCATATGTGTGACTGAGTGTGTGAGTGCGCAAGTGGGTGTATTTGTGTGTGCATGCGCATGGTGTGTGTGGTGTGCATGTAAGTGTGTGTATGGGCATGCATATTTGTGTGTGCGTGTATGCGAGTGTGGGTTTGTGTGGGTGTGCACTTGTGCGTGTGGGTGTGTGCATTTGCCTGTATGTGAGAATGTGTGTTTTGGGTGTGTGTGTGTGTGTGTGCACATGCATGTTTGTGTGTGTGTGGGTGTGTGTGCGTGTGCATGTATGTGTATGAGTGTGGGTGTGTGTGTGCGCGTGTGGGTGTGGGTGTGTGTGTTTGTGTTTTGCGTGTGTGTTCTTATGGCAGTGCGTGCGCCTGTACATCTAGTGTTCGTGTGTGTGCATTTGGGTGTGTCATTGTGTCTAAGCGTTCGTGTTCGTGTGCATGTGGGCGACGTGTATTTGTGAGTGCGCGTGTGAGTGAGTTGTGTGTGTGTGCGCGTGGATGTATATGTGTGTGCGTGCGTGCGACTGTGGGTGTGGGTGTGTGTGTGTGTGAGAGAGAGCGTGTGGGTGTGTGAAGTTTGAATGTATATGTGGGCGTGTGTTTGGGTTAGTACGTGTGTGAGTGCACGTGTGAGTGCGCATAAGTATGGAAGAGAAACATGCTTAAATGGGTGCCAGGGATGGGGCTATATAGCTGGGTCCTAGCATGCCCAGGATTTACCCTATTCGCTCGGCCTTAAATATATATATACATTTTATATTTAGAAAAATTAAATTTCTTTAATAAAACCACGAGGTATTTTATACAACAAACGGGTTACTCCCCAAAAATGACGTATTTTTATCTTAGCATTTATTTTAAAATGAAACGATTTAATTTTGTTGAGACTCCCAGTCCCGAGTCTTTCCAAAACAAGATCGTTTTCCTATTTAGTATTGTAGAAAACCTAAACACCTTTCTCTTTTCCCCTCTCTCTTCCTTTCCTGTCTCAATCTTCATTTCTCCATCGAGCTCAATATCTCAGGCTCCTATCGTTCGTCATATTCTCTCTTTTTCTCTCTCTGTCGACCTTGGCCTCCCTATTCTAGGTATGTCTCTCTCTCTGTGCTAGAGTTTGGTTTTGGATAGTTCTTTTGTTTATCAGTTAGATTTAAGCATATATTTTGACTGTATTTTGGGTGTGGTGTTTTAGTTATTATTTTTTTGGTGGTTTGGCTGTCGTAGGGACTAACTATTGGTGTTGAAATTTGTGTAGGTAGGAAGGACGACCACAGGGTCCAATAAACCCTGTGGCATGTTGTGAGGGTGTGCTTGTACATGCATGTATGTGTGTGTAAGTGCTTTCATGTTTGTGTATATCTCAATGCTTGTGTGTGTGTGTGTGTGATGTGTGAGTGTGTGATTGAGTTCACGCGCGTATTCGTGTGTAGGTATGCACACATGTGTGTGTGGTGTGGGTGTCTGTTTTTGTGTTTGTGTTTTGAGTGTGCATGTGTGTATGCATGTTTGTGAGTGCGTGTGAGTGTGCGTGTGCGTGTATGAGTGTGCATCTGGGTTCGAATGTTTGTGTTTGTGGTATGAGTGTGTGTGTGCGCGTTCGTATGGGTGTGGGGCAATGTGCGCATGTGTGTGGCTTGTGTTGATGTGTGTGCATTTGGGTGTGTCATATGTGGCGTGAGCATTTGTGTACATGTGGGCGTATATGTGTGAATGCTCATGTGTGCGCATCCGAATGCATGTGTGTGTGTGCGTGTTTGTGACTGAGTGTGTGTGTGTAAGTAGGGGTTCTTTTGTATGTGAGTGTGCAAGTGGGTGCATTTGTGTGTACATGCGCATGGTTGTGTGTGGTGTGCGTGTAGAATTAATCTTTGCATGATTCTACACACCACACACCATAATTTTTTTTATTTATTTTTATATTAAATGTGTATTATATGGATGATGGATAAAAAATATAAATATTTCAAGAAGAGTAAAATAAAAAAAATTGAAAAAAAAATAAAAAATAAAAAATAAAAAATAGTTTGGTGTGTGGTGTGTAGGATGATGCATAGCAATGCTCGTGCGTGTAAGTATGTTTATGGGCATGCATATTTGTGTGTGTACTCGTGCGTACGAGTGTGGGTTTGCGCGCGTGTGCGTGAGTGCGTGTGTGTGTATGTGTAAGAAAGTGCATGTGTGTGGGTGTGTGTGTTTGTGTTTGTGTTTTGACAATGTATGTGGGGCAGTGCGCACGTGTGTGCGCCCTGTGTTCGCGTGTGTACATTCAGGTGTGTTATTGTGCTTAGACGTGCGTGTTTGTAGGCATGTGGACGTGTATGTGTGTGTGCATCTAGGTGTGGGTGAGAGAGAGAGAGAGAGCACATGGGTGTGTGAATGCATATGTGGGCATGTGTGTGGGTTAGTGCGTGTGTAAGTTCTTGTGTGCGTGCACATAAGGATGGAAGAGAAACATGTTTAAATAGGAGCCGAGGGCGGGGCTCTAGGTGGCCCTAGGACGCCTAAGATTTATCCCATCCGCTCACCCTTAACTATATATACATATATGTTTAGAAAAAATAAATTTCTTTAATAAAACCACGTGGTTTTGGCTTCAACAAACAGGTTATTCCCCAAAAACAACGTATTTTTATCTTAGCATATATTTTAAAATGAACCAATTTCATTTTGTTGAGACTCCCAGTCCCAAATCTTTGCAAAATAAAATCGTTCCTATTAGGTATTGTTGAAAATCTGAACGCCTCCTACCCGCATCAACTATCAATCTTTTATCCCGCCCTCTTTTTCCTGTTTCAATATCCATTCCTCCATCAACCTCAATGTCTCGGGCTCCTATTGTCTGTCGTATTATCTCTCTCTCTTCTTCTCTTTGTCGATCTCGACCTCCCTACTCTAGGTATGTCTCTCTCTCTCTCTCTCAATGCCATAATTTGGTTTTAAATAGTTCTTTTGTTTATCAATTAGATTTAAGTATTTATTTTGGCAATATTTTGGGCGGTGATATTGATTTTTTTATTTATATTTTATACTCATTTGACTGTCGTAGAGGCTAATTATTAGTGTTGAATCTTGTGTAGGTAGGAAACACAGCCACAAGATCCAATCAACGTTGTGGCATACAGTGGGTGTGCATGTACATCCGTGTATATGTGTGTAAGTGCATGCATGTTTGTGTGTATCTGCATGCTTGTGTGTGTGTGTGTGTGATATGAGTGTGTAATTGAGTTAGCGTGCATGTTGGTGTGTGTGGGCTCATGCATGCGTGTGTGGGTTCAAGTGCAGGTGTTGGTGTGTGTGTGAGTGCCGTGTGGGTCTTTGTACTTGTGGTAGTGGATATATTGTGCGTGTGTGAGTACGCATATGATTGTGTAAGTGCACGTGTGAGTGTGCAAGTGGGTGTGTTTGTGCGCACGCATGGGTGTGTGGGTGGGCACTTGTGTGTGCGGGTGTGTGTGTGAGTGCGTGTATGTGTGTGTGCGTGTGTATGTATGTGTGTGTGTGAGTGCGTGTATGTGTGTGTGTCTGTGTTTCTCTTCCTCTCTTGGCCTCAATATCTTAGACTCCTGCCATCCCTTACCGTCTCTCTCTTTCTCTCTCTTTGTCTCCGTCAACCTTGACCTCCCTGCTCTAGGTATCTCTCTTGTCTCTCTCTTCTCTAGTGTTAGAGTTTAGTTTTAGATAATTATGATTTTGGATACTTCTTCAATTTATCAGTTGAATTTAAATAGTTTTTTTGAGCGGTATGTTTGGTGGTGATTTGGATTGTCGTAGTGGCTGAACTATATTGTGTGTGCATATTACTGTGTGTGTGACTAAGTGGGGGTGCATTTGTGTGTTGCGCACGGGTTGTGTGTGTGGTGTGCTTGTATGTGTGTGTGTGCATACATGTTTGTGTGTGTATGTGTCTGCGTGTATGTGTGTGTGTGGTGTGGGTGTGTTTGTTTGTGTTTTGGGTATGCGTGTGTGTATGTTTGTGCAATCATGTTTGTGTGTGTATGTGCTTGTTTGTGTGTAAGTATGCAAGTGGGTGTGTGTGCACTTGCGTGTGTCGGTGTGTGTGCGTATCAGTATGTGTGTGTTCATCTGGGTGTGTACGCTTGGGCATTTCATTGGTGTGCGTGTTTGTGTACATGTGTGTGCATGTGGGTGTGTATGTGTGAGTGCGCGTAAGTGTTGTGTGCACATGTGGATGTATGTGTGTGTGTGTGTGTGTGCACACGTGGGTGTGTGTGTGGGTGAGTGTATGTGTGAGAAACATGCTTAAATGGGTATCGGGGGTGGGGCTCTAGTACATGCCTAGGATTTACCTTTTCGCTCGGCTGTAACTCTATATATAATACATATATACTTAGAAAAACTAAATTTTTTAATAAAATCACGTGATTTTTGGTACAACAAAAGAGTTATTCCTCAAAAATGACGTATTTTTATCTTAACATTTATTTTTAAAATGAAGCGATTTCATTTTGTTGAGACTCTCAGTCACGAGTCAATCCAAAACAAGATCGTTTCCTATTTGGTATTGTAGAAAATCTGAACGCCTTATCTCCTCATCAACTGTAACTCTTTTCCCCCTCTCTCTCTTTCCTATCTCAATCTCCATTCCTCCATTAACCTCAATGTCTTAGACTCCTACCGTTTGTTGTATTCTCTCTCTCTTCCTCTCTCTGTCGACCTCGGCCTCCCTACTAATGATATGTTTGTCTTTCTCTCCCTCTACTAGAGTTTGGTTTTGGATAGTTTTTTTGTTTATCAGTTTGATTCAAGCATTTATTTTGGCAGTATTTTGGGCAGTGTTCTAGTTGTTTTCATGGTGCTTTGGCTATTGTAGAGGTAACTATTAGTGCTGAATTTTACATAGATAGGAAGGACAGCCACATGATTCAATCAATGCCGTGGCATACGGTGAGGGTGTGCTTATACAAGCGTGTATGTGTGTGTAAGTGCATGCATGTTTGTGTGTATCTACATGCATGTGCATGCTAGTGTGTGATGTTTGAGTGTGTAATTGAGTTCATGAGCGTGTGTTCGTGTGTAGGTGTCCACACATGTTTGTGTGTGCTGTGGGTGTGTGTCTTTGTGCTTGTGTTTTGGGTTTGCATGTGTGTCTATGCATGATTTTATGTTTGTGTTTATACATGTTTGTGAGTGCGCATGTGAGTATGCGTGTGCGTGAATGAGTGTGCGTGTGGGTTCGAGTGTTTGTGTTTGTGGTATGGGTGTATGTGTGTGTGCGTTCGTGTGAGTGTGGAGCCGTGCGCGCATGTGTCTGGCCTGTGTTGATATGTGTGCATTTGGGTGTGTCATGTGTGGCGTGTGTATTTGTATACATGTGGGCGTGTATACTTGAATGCACGTGTGTGGATGTATGTATGTGTGCGCGTGTGTATGACTGAGTATATGTGTAAGTGAGGGTGCAATTGTGTCAGAGTGCACAAGTGGTTGCGTTTGTGTATGCATGCGCATGGTTGTGTGTAGTGTGCGTGTATGTGTATGGGCATGCATATTTGTGTGTATTTGTGCGTGTGCAAGTGTGGGTTTGTGTGGGTGTGCGTACGTGTGTGTGTGTGCTGATGTGTG
Organism: Pterocarya stenoptera; assembly: GCA_003123785.1. Lineage (NCBI taxonomy): Eukaryota > Viridiplantae > Streptophyta > Magnoliopsida > Fagales > Juglandaceae > Pterocarya > Pterocarya stenoptera. The sequence goes on along the minus strand of QEOT01124311.1, from coordinate 390,596 downwards.
CTCGTGCATGTATGTGATAATTTGTGTTATGGGTGTGTGCATGGATGTTTGTGTGTGTATGAGTGTGTGCGTATGTTTATGTATGAATGCGGGTGTGTGTGCGCACGCCTGGGTGTGTGTGTGTATGAGGCAGTGCGCGCATGTGTGCGCCCTATGTTCGTGTGTGTACATTTAGGTGTGTCATTGCGTGTAGGCGTGGGTGTTTGTGTGCATGTAGGCGTGTGTGTGTGTGGGTGAGAGAGAGAGCATATGTGGATGTGTATATGCACCCAGTGGGCATGTGTGAGTTCACGTGTGAGAGCGCATAAGGATAGAAGAGAAACATGCTTAAATGGGAGTCAGGGGCGGCTCTCTAGCTGGCTCTAGGACGCCTAAGATTTATCCTGTCCCCTCGACCTTAACTATATATACAGATATATTTTGAAAAAATAAATTCGTTTAATAAAACCACGTGATTTTGGCTTCAACAACCAGGTTACCCCCTAAATACATATATCTTAGCATTTATTTTAAAATGAAACGATTTAATTTTGTTGAGACTCCCAATGCCGAGTCTTTCCAAAACAAGATCGTTTCTTATTTGGTATTGTAGAAAACCTATACACCTCTTTCCCACATCAACTGTTTCTCTTTTTCCACTCTCTCTTTTTCCTGTCTCAATCTCCATTCCTCCATAGATCTCAATGTCTCAAGTTTCTACCGTCCGTCGTATTCTCTCTTTTTCTCTCTCTGTCGACCTTGGCCTCCCTATTTCAGGTATGTCTCTCTCTCTCTGCCAGAGTTTGATTTTGGATAGTTCTTTTGTTTATCAGTTGGATTTAAGCATTTATTTTGACTGTATTTTGGGTGAGGTGCTCTAATTTTTTTTTTATTGTGATTTGGTTGTCGTAGAGACTAACTATTAGTGTTGAAATTTGTGTAGATTGGAAGGACAACCACAGGGTCTAATCAATCCCGTGGCATGGGGTGAGAGTGTTCTTGTACATGCGTGTAAGTGTTTGCATGTTTGTGTGTATCTACATGCGTGCATGTGCATGCTTGTGTGTGTGTGTGTGATGTGTGAGTGTGTGATTGAGTCCACGCCCGTGTGTTCATGTGTTGGTGTACAAGCATGTGTGTTTGTGTGTCTTTGTGTTTGTGTTTTGGGTGTACGTGCGTGTATGTATGTGCATGCATGTTTTTGTGTATGTGTTTTGGGTGTGTGTGTGTCTATGCATGTTTTTGTATTAGTGTTTATGCATGTCTGTGAGTGCGTGTGAGTTTGCATGTGCGTGTATGAGTGTGCGTGTGGGTTCAAGTGTTTGTATTTGTGGTATGGGTGTGTGTGTGTGTGCACGTTCGTATGGGTGTGGGGCAATGCGTGCACATGTGCGGCCTGTGTTGATATGTGTGCATTTGGGTGTGTCATGTGGGGCGTGAGCATTGTGTGCATGTGGGCGTGTATGTGTGAATGTGCGTGTGTGCATATTTGGATGTATGTGTGCGCGCGCGTGTGTGTGACTGAGTGTGTGTAACTGGGGTTGCGTTTGTATGTGAGTGCGCAAGTGGGTGCATTTGTGTGGCATGCGCATGGTTGTGTGCGGTGTGCGTGTAAGTATGTGTATGGGCATCCATATTTGTGTGTGCGCGTGCGCGTGCACGTGCGAGTGAGTTTGTGTGGGAGTGCGCGCGTTTGTGTGTGCGTGCATGTATGTGATCATGTGTGTTGTGTGTCTACGTGTGTGTGCATGCATGTCTGTGTGTGTGTATGTGATGCGTGTGCGTGTATGCGTATGAATGTACATGTGTGTGTGTGCGCATGGGTGTGTGTATTTGTATTTGTGTTTTGGGTATGTGTGTGGGGCAGTGCGCACGTGTGCGCATCTTGTATTCGTCTCTGTACATTTGGGTGTGTCATTGTGCTTAGATATGCATGTTTGTGGACATATAGGTGTGTTTGTGTTTGTGGATATGGGTGTGGGTGTGAGAGAGAGGGAGATAGCACATGTGGGTGTGGGAATATACATGTGGGCGTGTGTGTGGGTTAGTGTGTGTGTAAGTTCATGTGTAAGTACGCATAAGGATGGAAGAGAAATATGCTTAAATGGGGCGTCGGGGGCGGAGCTCTAACTAGCCTTAGGACGCCTAGGATTTAGCCCGTCCGCTCAACCTTAACTATATATACATATATGTTTAGAAAAAATAAAATTCAAAACAAATAAAATCACGCGATTTTGGCTTCAACAAACAGGCTACTCCCAAAAAATAACATATTTCTATCTTAGCACATATTTTAAAATGAAACGATTTCATTTTGGTGAGACTCCCAATCTCGAGGTTTTCCAAAATAAAATCGTTTCCTATTAAGTATTGTTGAAAATTTGAACATCTCCTCCCCACATTAACTGTCAATCTTTAACCCCACCCTCTCTTTCTTGTTTCAATCTCTTTTCTTCCATCAAGCTCAATGTCTTAGGCTCCTATTGTCCGTCGTATTCTCTCTCTCTTCTTCTCTTCGTCGACCTCAGCCTCCCTACTCCAGGTATGTCTCTCTCTCTCTCTCTTCTCTCTCTCTCTGTGTGCTATAGTTTGGTTTTAAATAACTTTTGTTTATCAGTTGGATTTAAGTATTTATTTTGGCAGTATTTTAAATGGTCATCATGATTTTTTATTTTATTTTATTTTATACTCATTTGACTGTAGTAGAGACTAACTATTGGTATTGAAACTTGCGTAGTTAAGAAGCATAGCCACAGGATCCAATCAACGCTGTGGTATACAGTGTGGATGTGCGTGTACATCCGTGTATATGTGTGTAAGTGCATGCCTGTTTGTGTGTTTCTACATGCATGCATGTGCGTGCTTGTGTGTGATGTGTGAGTGTGTGATTGAGTTCATGCGTGTGTGTTCATGTGTAGGTGTGCACACATGTCTGTGTATAGCGTGGGTGTGTCTTTGCATTTGTGTTTTGGGTGTGTGTGTATCTATGCATGATTTTATGTTTGTGTTTATGCATGTTTGTGAGTGTGCGTGAGTGTGGGTGTGCATGTATGAGTGTGCGTGTGGATTCAAGTGTTTGTCTATGTGGTATAGGGGTGTGTGTGTGTGTTCATGTTGTCGTGGGGGCAGTGTGCGCATGTGTCTGGCCTGTATATGTGTGTGAATTTGGCTGTGTGATGTGTGGCGCTTGCATTTGTGTGTAGGTGGGTATGTATGCGTGAATGCGTGTGTGTGTGGATGTATATATATGTGCGCGTGTGTAAGTGGGGTGCATTTGTATTTGAGTGTGCAAGTGGTTGTGTTTATGTATGCATGCGCATGGTTGTGTGTGGTGTGCGTGTATGTGTATGGACATGCATATTTGTGTGTGTTTGTGCGCATGCAAGTGTGGGTTTATGTGGGTGTGGACACGTGTGAATGTGTGTGCGTGCGGATGTGTGCGCATGCATGTATGTGATTTTGTGTGTTGTGGGTGTGTGTATTGATGTTTGTGTGTGTGCATTTGTGTATGAATACGGGTGTGTGTGTTGTGTGTGTTTGTGTGGGTGTGTATGAGGCAGTGTGCGCATGTGTGCTCCTTGTGTTCGTCTGTGTACATTTGGGTGTGTCATTGTGTGTAGGCGTGCGTGTTTGTGTGCATGTGGACGTGTATGTGTGTGAATGTATGTGTGTGTGCGTATGGGTGTGGGTGTGTGTGAGAGAGAGAGCACATGTGGGTGTGTGAATACACATGTGGGCGTGTGTGTGGGTTAGTGCGTGTGTAAGTTCATGTGTGAGTGTGCATAAGGATGGAAGAGAAACATGCTTAAATGGGCACCTTGGGCGGGACTCTAACTGGCCTTAAGACGCCTAGGATTTACCCTGTCTGCTCGGCCTTAACTAGATATACATATATGTTTAGAAAAAAGAAAATTCTTTAATAAAATCATGTGATTTTGGCTTCAACAAACAGGTGACTCCAAAAAATTACATATTTCTATCTTAGCATATATTTTAAAATGAAACGATTTCATTTTGTTGAGACTCCCAATCTTGAGTTTTTCAAAAACAAAATCGTTTCCTATTAAGTATTGTTAAAAATCTAAACGTTTCCTCCACACATCAACTGTCAATCTTTTACCCCACCTTCTCTTTCTTGTTTCAATCTCATTTCCTCCATCAAGCTCAATGTCTCAAGCTCCTATTGTTCGTCGTATTCTCTCTTCCTCTCTTCGTCGACCTCAGCCTCCCTACTCCAAGTATGTGTCTCTCTCTCTCTGTGTGTCATAGTTTGGTTTTAAATAATTTTTTTGTTTATCAGTTGGATTTAAGTATTTATTTTGGCAGTATTTTGGGTGGTCATCTTGATTTTTTTTCTTTTTATTTTATACTCATATGACTGTAGTAGAGACTAACTATTGGTGTTGAAGCTAACTATTGATGTTGAAAACTGCGTAGCTAGGAAACACAACCACAGGATCCAATCAACGCTGTGGCATACAGTGTGGATGTGCGTGTACATCCGTGTATATGTGTGTAAGTGCATGCATGTTTGTGTATATCTACATGCATGCATGTGCATGCTTGTGTGTGATGTGTGTGATTGAGCTCATGGGCGTGTGTTCGTGTGTAGGTATGCACACATGTCTGTGTGTGGTGTGGGTGTGTCTTTGGGTTTGTGTTTTGGGTGTGCGTGTGTGTCTATGCATAATTTTATGTTTGTGTTTATGCATGTTTCTGAGTGCGTGCGAGTGTGAGTGTGTGTTTTGGATGTGCGTGTTTGTCTATGCCTAATTTTATGTTTGTGTTTATGCATGTTTGTGAGTGTGAGTTTGGGTTTGCGTGTATGAGTGCGCGCGTGTGGGTTCGAGTGTTTGTGTTTGTGTTTGTGGTATGGGTGTGTGTGTGTGGATGTATATATATGTGTGCGTGTGTGTGACTGAGCGTGTGTTTAAGTGGGGGTGCATTTGTGTGTGAGTGCGCAAGTGGTTGCGTTTGCGTGTGCATGCGCATGGTTGTGTGTGGTGTGCGTGTATGTGTATGGACATGCATATTTGTGTGTGTTTGTGAGTGTGCGAGTGTGGGTTTGTGTGGGTGTGCGCACGTGTGTGTGTGTGCGTGCGTGCGGGTGTGTGCACGTGCATGTATGTGATTATGTGTATGATGGGTGTGTGCATGGATGTTTGTGTGTGTGTACATGTTTGTGTATGAGTACGGTTGTGCATGCATCTGGGTGTGTGTGTGTGTTTGTGTGGGTGTGTGTATGAGGCAGTGCGCGCATGTGTGCACCCTGTGTTTGTGTGTGTACATTTGGGTGTGTCATTGTGTATAGGCGTGCTTGTTTGTGTGCATGTAGGCGTGTATGTGTGTGTGCGTGTGTGAATGTATGTGTGTGCGTATAGGTGTGGGTGTGTGTGAGAGAGAGAGCACATGTGGGTGTATGAATACACATGTGGGCGTGTGTGTGGATTAGTGCGTGTGTAAATTCATGTGTGAGTGCTCATAAGGATGGAAGAGAAATATGCTTAAATGAGCACCGGGGGCGGGGCTCTATCTATCCCAAGGATGCCTATAATTTACCCCGTCTGCTCGGCCTTAACTATATGTTTAGAAAAAATAAAATTTTTTAATAAAATCACGTGATTTTGGCTTCAACTAACAGGTTACTCCAAAAAATAACGTATTTTTATCTTAGCATATATTTTAAAATGAAACGATTTCATTTTGTTTACTCCCAATCTCGAGTTTTTTCAAAACAAAATCGTTTCCTATTAAGTATTGTTGAAAATCTGAACGTCTCCTCTCCACATCAACTGTTAATCTTTTATCCCACCCTCTCTTGTTATTTCCTTTCCTCCATCAACCTCAATGTCTCAGGCTCCTATTATCCGTCGTATTTTCTCGCTCCTTTCCTCGCTTTGTATCATCGGCCTCCCTACTCTAGGTATGTCTCTCTCTCTCTCTCTGCCATAGTTTGGTTTTAAATAACTTTTTTATTTATCAATTGGATTTAAGTATTTATTTTGGCAGTATTTTGGGTGGTGATCTTGATTTTTGTTTTCCTTTTTATTTTATACTCGTTTGACTATAATATAGGCTAACTATTGGTGTTGAAGCTAACTATTGGTGCTGAAACTTGCGTAGGTAGGAAACACAACCACACGGGTCCAATCAATGTTGTGGCATACAGAGTGGATATGCATGTACATCCGTGTATATGTGTGTAAGTGCATACACGTTTGTGTGTATTTGCATGCGTGCATGTGCATGCTTGTGTGTGTGTGATATGTGAGTGTGTGATTGAGTCCGCATGCATGTTGGTGTGTGAGTGCCGTGTGGGTCTCTGTACTTGTGGTAGTGGATGTGTTGTGCGTGTGTGAGTATGCATATGGTTGTGTGTGAGTGCACGTGTGAGTGTGCAAGTGGGTGTGTTTGCGCGCGCGCATGGGTGTGTTGGTTGGCACTTGTGTGTGCGGGTATGTGTGTGAGTGCGTGTATGTGTGTGTGTGTGTGTTTCTCTTCCTCTCTTGGCCTCAATGTCTCATACTCCTGCCGTCCCTTGCCGTCTCTCTCTCTCTTTCTGTTTCTGTCAACCTTGACTTCCCTGCTCCAGGCATCTCTCTCTCTATCTCTCTCTCTCTCTCTCCTTCTCCCAGTGCTTGAGTTTGGTTTTGGATGATTATGATTTTGGATACTTTTTCAGTTTATCAATTGAATTTAAATAATTTTTTTGTGCAGTATGTTTGGTGGTGGTTTGGATTGTTATGTTGGCTGAACTATATTGGTGTCGAAGCTGGGACGGGTAGGAAGGAAGTCCACGGGGGCCAATCAATCCTAGGGCATACAGTGTGTATGCGTGGGTGCATGCGTTTATGTGTATTGTATGAATGTTTGTGTGTGTATGTATGGGTATATATTATTGTGTGTGTGTGCCTAAGTGGAGGTGCGTTTGTGTGTGCATGCACACTGGTGTTTGTATGTGTGGTGTGCATACATGTTTGTGTGTGTGTATGTGTCTACGTGTGTGTCTCTGCGTGTGTGGTGTGGGTGTAGGTGTGTGTGTTTGTTTTTGTTTTTAGTGTGTGTGTATGTTTATGCAATCATGTTTGTCTGTGTGTGTATGTGTTTATTTGTGTGTGAGTATGCAAGTGGGTGTGTGTGCGTTTGCATGTGTCAGTGTGTATGCATGTCAGTATATGAGTGCGTTTGTGTGTGTTCATGTGGGTGTGTATGCTTGGGTGTTTCATTGTGTGTGGGTGTACATGTTTGTGTGCATGTGTGTACATGTGGGCGTGTATGTGTGGATGTGTGTATGAGTGTTGTGTGCACATGTAGATGTGTGTGTGTGTGGGTGTGTGTGTGGGTGAGTGCATGTGTGAGTCTGCATACCGGTAGAAGAAAAACATAAGCAAATGGGAGCCGGCGGCGAGGCTCTAGCTGGGCCCTAGCATGCTCAGAATTTACCCTTTCGCTCAGCTTTAAGTCTATATATTATACATATATACTTAGAAAAATTAAATTTCTCTAATAAAATCACGTGGTTTTTGGTACAACAAAATGGTTACTTTCCAAAAATGATGTATTTTTATCTTATCATTTATTTTAAAATGAAGCGATTTCATTTTGTTGAGACTCTTAATCACTAGTTTATAAAAAACAAGATTGTTTCCTATTTGGTATTGTAGAAAATCTGAACGCCCCCTTCCTGCATCAATTGTCAGTTTTTTCCCCCCTCTTTCTTTTCTGTCTCAATCTCTATTCCTTCATCAACCTCAATGTCTCAAGCTCTTATCGTTTGTTGTATTCTCTCTCTTTTCCTCTCTCTGTCGACCTCGGCCTCCCTACTCCAGATATTTTTCCCTCTCTATATCTGCCAGAGTTTAGTTTTGGATAGTTCTATTGTTTATCAGTTCGATTTAAGCATTTATTTTAGTGGTATTTTAAGCAATGTTTTAGTTGTTATTTTTTTTGGTGGTTTTGGCTGTCATAGAGGTAACTATTGGTGTTGAAGCATGCATAGGTAGGAAGGACGGCCACTTGGTTCAATTAACCCTGTGACATACGGTGAGGGTGTGCTTGTATATGCGTATATGTGCGTGTAAGTACATGCATGTTTATGTGTATCTATGCGTGCATGTGAATGCTTGTGTGTGATTGAGTTCACGCGCGTGTTCGTGTGTGGGTGTGCACACATGTGTGTGTGTGGTGTGGGTGTGTGTCTTTGTGTTTGTGTTTGTGTTTTGGGTGTGCGTGTGTGTGCATGCATGTTTTTATGTTTGTGAGTGTGTGTAAGTGGTATGTGTGTGTATGCATGTTTGTGAGTGTGTGTATGAGTGTGCATGTGTGTGCGTGTTGGTTTGAGTGTTTGTGTTTGTGGTATGGGTGTGTGTGTGCGTTCGTGTGGGTTTGGGGAATGCTCGCATGTGTCTGGCCTGTGTTGATGTGTGTACATTTGGGTGTGTCATGTGTGGCATGCACATTTTTGTGCATGTGGGCGTGTATGTGTGAATGTATGTATATGTGCGCGTGTGTGTGTAAGTGGGGGTGCGTTTGTGTGTAAGTGTGCAAGTGGTTGCATTTGTGTGTGCATGCGCATGGTTGTGTGTGTTGTGGGTGTGCGTGTGCATAGATGTTTGTGTGTGTGAGTATGTGTTTGTGTGTGCGTGTGTATGTGTATGAATGTAGTTGTGCGCGCGCGTGTGGGTGTGTGTGTCTCTGTATGTGTTTTGGGTGTATGTATTTTTGTGGGTGTGTGTGGGACAGTGCGCGCATGTGTGCGCCCTGTGTTCCTGTGTGTACATTTGGGTGTGTCATTGTGTGTAGGCATGCGTGTTTGTGTGCATGTAGGAGTGTATGTGTGTGTGAATGTATGTGTGTGTGTGCATGGGTGTGGGTGTGTGTGTGAGAGAGAGCACATGTGGGTGTGTGAATGCACCTGTGGGCGTGTGTGAGTTCACGTGTGAGTGCGCATAAGGAAGGAAGAGAAACATACTTAAATGGGAGTCCGGGATGGCGCTCTAGCTGGTCCTAGGATACCTAATATTTACCCTGTTTGCTCGACTTTAACCATTATATACATATATATTTAGAAAAAATAAATTTCTTTAATAAAATCACGTGGTTTTGACTTCAACAAACAGGTTACTCTCCAAATACATATATCTTAGCATTTATTTTAACATAAAACGATTTAATTTTGTTGAGACTCCCAATCACAAGTCTTTTCAAAATAAGATCGTTTCTTATTTGGTATTGTAGAAAACTTAAACACCTCCTCCCCACATCAACTATTTCTCTTTTCCCCTCTCTCTTTCCTGTCTCAATCTCCATTCCTCCATCGAACTCAATGTCTCAGGCTCCTACCGTCTGTCAACCTTGGCCTCCCTATTCCGGATATGTTTCTCTCTTCCAGTGTTTGGTTTTGGATAGTTCTTTTGTTTATTAGTTGGATTTAAGTGTTTATTTTGGTGTTATTTTGAGCGGTGTTTTGGTTTTTCTTTTTTGAATGTCGTAGAGGCTAACTACTGGTGTTGAAACTTGCGTAGGTAGAAAGCATGGCCACAAGGTCTAATCAAGGTCGTGGCATACAGTGTGAGTATGCGTGTACATCCGTCTATATGTGTGTAAGTACATGCATGTTTGTGTGTATCTGCATGCTTGCATGTGCATGTTTGTGTGTGTGTGTGATATGTGAGTGTGTGATTGAGTCCGCGTGCATGTTGGTGTGTGTGGGCTCATGCGTGCTTGTGTTGGTTTGAGTGCAGGTTTGGTGTGTGTGTGAGTGTTGTGTGGGTCTTTGTAGTTGTGGGAGTGGACGTGTTGTGCGTGTGTGTGAGTACGCATATGGTTGTGTGTTTTTGCGCGCGCATGGGTGTGTGGGGTACTTGTGTGTGAGTGCGTGTATATGTGTGTGTGTTTATATTTCTTTTCCTCTCTTGGCCTCAATGTCTCAGATTCCCGTCGTCCATTGCTATCTGTCTCTCTCTTTCTGTCTCCGTCAACCTCGACCTCCCTGCTTCAGGTATCTTTCTCTCTCTCTCTCACAGTGCTAGGGTGTAGTTTTTTATGATTATGATTTTAGATACTTTTTTAGTTTTTCAATTAGATTAAACGGTTCTTTTGGAGGGTATGTTTTGTGGTGGTTTAGACTGTCATAGACGCTGAATTATATTGGTGTCAGAAACTTGGGCAGGCTAGAAGGATGGCCACGAGGGCCAATCAATCCTAAGACATACGGTGTATATGTGTGTGTGCATGCGTGTATGTGTGTGCATGCGTGTATGTGTGTGTATTGCATGCATGTTTGTATGTGTATGCGTGTGCATGTATTGTTGTGTATGTGTGTGACTGACTGTGGGTGCGTATGTGTGTGCATGAGCACGGGTGTGTGTGCGTGTGGTCTGCGTATATGTGTGTGTGTGCATACATGTTTGTGTATTTATATGTGTCTGTGTGTGCCTGTATTTTTGTGTGTGTGGTGTGGGTGTGTTTGTTTATGTTTTGGGTGTGTGTGTATGTTGGTGCAATCATGTTTGTGTTTGTGTATGTGCTTGTTTGTGAGTGAGTACGCAAGTGTGTGCGTGTGTGTGGGTGTGAGTGTGGGTGTGTGTGTGTGGCATGGGCATGTGTTTGTGTGATTGTGTGGGTGTGTGCATTTGGGTGTTTCATTGTGTGTGGGTGTGCATGTTGGCGTTTATGTGTGAGTGAGTCTGTGTGAGTGTTGTGTATGCCGGTATGGATGTATGTGTGTGCGCGAGCGTTTGAGAGCGCGTGTGAGTGCACATGTGGGCGTGTGTGTGGGTGAGTGCACGTGTGAGTCTGCATATGGGTGGAAGAGAAACATGCTTAATTGGGAGTCGAAGACGGGGCAGTAGGTTGGCCCTAGCATACCTAGGATTTACCCCGTGCACTCAGCCTTAACTATATATATACTTATATATTTAGAGAAAGTAAATTTCTTTAATAAAACTACATTGCTTTGGGGACAATAAACTAGTTACTCCCAAAAAATGACGTCCTTTTATCTTAGCATTTTTTTAAAAATGAAACGATGTCACTTTGTGGAGACTCCTAGTGTCGAATCTCTCAAAAACAATATCTTCTCTTATTAGGTATTGTTGAAAACCTAAACCCCTACTCCCCACATTAACTATAGTGTGAGTGCACAAGTGCGTGGGTTTGTGTGTGTGTTAGTCTCTCTTCCTCTCTCGACCTCCATGTCTTAGACCGCTGTCGTCCCTTGCTGACTCTCTCTTTCTCTCTCCTTCAACCTCGTCATCCCTGCTCCTGGTATGTCTCTCTCTCTCTCTATGCCTGAGTTTGGTTTTGTATAATTATGATTTTGAGTACTTTTTTAGATTATCAGTTGGATTTAACCAGTTCTTTTGACAGTATTTTGGGCAGTATTGTTGGTGGTGGTTTGGGCGTCGAAGAGGCTGCGATATTGGTGTCGAAACTTGGGCAGGTAGGAAGGACGACCACGGGGCCAATCAATCATGCGACATACGGTGTGTATGTGTGTGTATGTACATGCAAGTGTGTGTGTGAGTGCGCAAGTGGGTGTGTGTGTGCGCGCGTGTATGTGTATGAGTGTGCATTTGTGCGTGCATTGGGTGTGTGTATTTGTGTTTGTGTTTTGGATGTTTGTGTGTGTGGTATGGGTTGTATGTTTTCATGTGGGTGTGTGTGCAACCTTTGTTGATGTGTTAGCATTTTGGTGATTGTGCATATGTGTGCATGTGGGCATGTATGTGTGATTGCATGTGTTTACATGCATGGATGTATGTGTGTGCGCGTGTGTTTGGTTGAGTGTGGTGATAGGTTTGTGTGTGAGTGCGCAAGTGGGTGCATTTGTGTGTGCATGCGCATGGGTGTGTGTGTGGTGTGCGTGTATGTGTGTGTGTGTATGTGCATACACGTTTGTGTGTGCAAGTGTGGGTTTGTGTGTGCGTGTGTGTGAGCGTGTTTGCGTGTGTGGTGTGGGTGTGTCCTCATGTTTTGGGTGTGCACGTGTGTTTGTATATGCATGCATGTTTGTGTGTGTGTGAGTGTGTGCACATGTGTGTTTATGTGTATGAGTGTGCATGTGTGTGTGCGTGTGAGTGTGAGTGTAGGGCAATGCGCACGGTATGCCCCTGTGCTTGTGTGTGCATTTGGGTGTGTCATTGTGTGTGGGCGTGTGTGTTTGTGAGTGCGAGTGTGTGCACGTGTGGATGTATGTGTGTGTGTGTGAGAGAGAGAGAGAGAGAGCGTGTGTGGGAGTGTGAATGTGTGAACGTGTGTGTGGACACGTGTGAGTGCACCGCATACGGATGGAAGAGAAACATGCAAGTCGGAAACAGGGCTCTAGCTGGGCCTTAGCACGCCCAGGATTTACCTTGTCTTCTCAGCCTTAATTATATATACATATATATTTAAAAAATTAAATTTCTTTAATAAAACCATGTGATTTTGGGGACAACATGGGGGTTACTCCTAAAAAACGACACCGTTTTATCTTAACATTTATTTTAAAATAAAACGATTTCATTTTGTGGAGACTCCTAGTCCTGAGTCTCTCCAAAATTAATTTTTATCATAAAACATCAAATTGCATTTTTTACATGTGCATGATATATTTGAAAATTAAAAATTAAAAATTTAAATTTTTGAAAGATGATTGATTGTTATCTTTCACATGTGCATGACATGATTAAAAGTTTAAATTTTGAAAATTTGAAAAACAATTGATTGTGAGTTTGAAAACATGATTTGGAAAAATATGATTTTCAAAACCTGGAGGTTGCTCAACATATACCTCTTCATTTATAAAACCATTTAAGAAAACATTTTTAACATCTATTTGAAATCTTTATAACAATCATATATGCAAGTAGCATTCGAATAGCTTTTAATCTTGCAACCGGTGCATATGTCTCTTCATAATCGTTTTCTTTTTCTTTATTGAAATAGTGGGCTGCAAGTCGAGTCTTGTTTCTAGTGATGATTCCGGACTCATCTTTTTTGTTTCTAAAAATCCATCTTGTTCTAATAATAGTATGATTTTTTATGTTTAGGAACAAATGTCCAAACATCATTTTCTTCAAATTGATTTAGCTCTTCTTGCATAACTAGAATCCAAGATTAATCAAGAAGTGTTTCATGAATATTTTTAGATTCAAACTGAGATATAAAAGTAGTATGATTGCAAAAATTTCTAAGTGATAATCGAGTACTTACACCTCGTGAAGGTTCTAATAGAATTTGTTCTGTTGTATGATCTTTCACAAGTTTTTACTGTTTGGTTGCATCTTGTATTAAGTTTTGATGATCTTTCCTGATGTTTTCAAATATCACGTGTCATGAACATCCACTTATCTAAAAACCATTTGCTTTTGCTTATGGAGGACTTCATACATACCTACAAAAATAATTAAAATGGTTTTTCTTAAGTTATTGTATGTTTTCTTCTAATATGACATGATAATTATGACAATTCTATTATAGAAATTGCAGTGCAGATAGTATGTGACATATACGAAGAAATTGAGTGAATATAATAGTATATTTATTTGAAAAATTTTCTTTTATTAGAAAAATTTTGAATACTAGACTTTGATTTAGAAGAATTATTAAAGAATTTTTTATAAGGTTTGTATTTTTGTTTTGGCATGTATCTCAAGTTTGCCTTGGCAAATTCACACCTTTGACTACCAAGAAGAAGTTTTTCAAAATTTTCCGTTTGTAATTTTTCAACAATTTTTTCTAAATCAGTCACTTTCTTTTTCAACTTATGATTTTCATCTTTTGAAATAATATTTTCTTTTCTCAAAATATCAATTTTGTTTGTTAAAGAATAATTTTTCTTTTTCAAAGCAGTATATTTGATACCCATTTCTCAAGTTCCTCATAGACCTCTTCTAAGATATTTTGCAATTCCTTTTATGAAGGATTTTCAATATTGTCAAGATTTGTTACCTCAATATCGTCCTTAGCATCAAGACAAAGATTTGTAGATTCTCCATTGCTTACTTCGTTGTCTGAGTTGCTTGAATCATTATCTCATGTAGCTTTCATTACTTTCGTTTTCACACTATCATCACTTTCGCTTTCATGAGGAACAACTTTAAGTGTCAAGCTCTTCTTTGGAATTCCTTTTTCTTCTCCTCTTTTCAATGTGTATTCATGAGTGGTAAATGACCCGATGAGTTTATTTACTTTGAGTTTCTTGAGATCTCTAGCTTCAAGAATCGCTGTTACTTTTGATTCCCAACATTTTGGCAGAGAGTTGAGAATTTTTCTTATTATCTCCAATTTGGAATAGACTTTATTGAGAGCTGTGAAGCTGTTTATGATGTTAGTAAAACGAATGTACATACTTGAAAGAGATTCATCATTTTTTATTTTAAACATTTCATATTCATGAGTAAGAATATGAATTTCTAATTCATTGACTTGCAAAGTTCTTTTATAAGTAACTTCCAAATTACCCCAATTTCATTTGCTATATTGCAAGTCATTATTCTATTGAACTCATTTCCGTCGAGAGCATTATATAGGAGATTTATAGCATTGAGTTCAATGTTGTAATTCTATCGTCTTCAACTTTGAACTCTTCTTCTTCTTTTTTGACCTTTACTCCATCAACAACTTTTGTTGAAATATAAGGTCCATTTATAACGCATCTCCAAATTTCTCGACTTTGAGATTGTAGAAAAATTTTCATTCTAGCTTTTCAGAATATGTAATTGTCTCGAAAAAATAGTAAAGGCTGACTGCTAGATTGATCTTCACCAAATGTAGTTGCAATGTTAGTCATAAGATCTTAACTCAAAAGATAGTTAATCTTATAAAAAGAGCTCTTGCTCTGATACCACTTGTTACTAATCATAGGCACCACTTATGTGACCTAACAAATGTACCTACCAGACTAGCTTACCACCGTCTCCACCAGTGTATCGTCACCCATGGACGGAGAGTCTTGCTTTGGTGATAGAGTCACAAGCGAGAGTTTTCATGAGTGATCTGCCTGTATGAACAACATAGGTCAACTAGCTCTGATGCTACTTGTTGCCTAGATGACTAACACAATAGAGGGGTTGAATTGAGTTGTATTTAAAAATCTACAATTTTAAATTAAATAGACAATATAAAATATGAACAAAATAAGAAGCAGCAGTAAATATAAAGAGTAAGGGTAAGAGGAAGCAAACTTAGTATTTAAATGAGGTTCAACCCCACTGCCTACTTCCTTGCCTCAAGTTACCCCTTGAGAATTTCTAAATTCACTATCTAATTTCCATCAGATGGAGATAAAACCTATTATACCTTTGAGCAGTACCGCTACAAGGAATCCGTGTAGAAAACTCTCTACACTTGCAATCACCTTACACGTGTTGATTCAATGTCTATTCCCTCTGTAGAACACCTTCTACACACACAAGGGTTATACACACATTTTTCTGATACAAGAGGTGATAGTGGGTAGGTTATCAAAAAACACTCCTCAATGAGTGAAATAAGAATAATATAGCGCAAAACTACATCTCTCTCAAAATAAATAAGGGTTAAGGCTCAATGTTTAGAGAAAAGAGATTGAAAGCTTTGAATGAATGTTGTAAAACTTGCAATAATTCGTATGTGCTCTTGTTATTGTGCTTCATTTGAAAATCTCAAATGAGCTATTTATAGGCATATGAGACTTCAGTTTCAAATTTAAGAATATTTACATGTCAAAGACAACATCATTCACTTTTTAAAATTTTTAAATCAAAATTTTACTTCTCGCAATTGTCAAACACAACATCATTCACTTTTTAAAATAAAAATTTCTTTTTCTTAAAATTGTCAAAAACAACATCATTCACTTTTTAAAATTTTCAAATCAAACTTTTACTTTTTGCAATTGTAAAAAATAACATCATTCACTTTTCAAAATCAAAGTTTCTCCATCTTAAAATTGTCAAAGACAACACATCATTCACTTTTCAAAAATTTCAAATCAAAGTTTCTCATTCTTATAATTGTCAAAGACAACATCATTTACTTTTCAAAGTTTTCAAATCAAAGTATGCACAAGTAAAAGATGACACAATCAATCATCTTTCAAATTTTCAAAATTCAAACTTTTAATCATCTCATGCACATGTGAAAGATGACAATCAGTCATCTTTCAAAAATTCAAATTTTAAACTTTTAATTTTCAAAAATTTCATGCACATGTGGAAAATGCAATTTGATGTTTTATGATAAATGATTAATTTTGAACCTTAATCTAATTTCGAATTTTATCAAGAGATGTACAAAATTACTCTAATAGCTTGTTCCCTTTCTTGCTCATGCTTCATTCATTGATGTGCTTGGCATTATTGTGAAGACAACTTGAGCTTAAGATTCCTTTATACTTCAATTCATTTATTATTATCAAAATCCGTATGTAGATATGTAATTTTATGTAATTATCAAAAAGAAAAGAGTTTTGCCTATAAGATCACTAACTATATATTTATAAAATCAAAAACTCTATGTACAGTCATATTTGTATACTCTTTGAGCACTCTTTTAAATTGTTCACTGAACCGCTTTAATTGGTTGATTTAGGCCAATTTAGACAGATTTTAGCTAACTTTAGATTGATTTGAGCCGATTTAAAATTATATTTATTTTTTAGATTGTGTCTGACAAATGACAACTTGAGTCTTTTTACTTGTTGTACAAAAACATGATGGAAGTAAAATATATATTGACCTTTTGATCATTATATTCGGTAAAAATGCCAGAGAAATTGAAGTATAAAACATGTAATTCTTTATTTTCTTTAACTGAACAAAAACATTTAGGAGATCAATGAGTATTTTGTATTAAATATGTGGTTGTATATAAAATATTATATTTTCCATGTGCTTATAGATTAATAGTCTTTATCTTCTTCATATATGAGGCCAAAAATTAGGCTGAGTTTGGATGTTGAGATGAGCTCAACTGAGCTCAGTTATTTATAAATAGTAGTAAGTTGAGTAGTAGAGAGAGTTATATGGGGTCTATCTAAACTGAGTTTAAAGTGTATTTGAATTTTAAGTTCAGTTTAGTACTTTTTATGTAAAGTTGAAAAAGGTTGTGGGTCCCATTTATAAGGAGGTTTTGAATTGAGATGAGTTTAATAATTTGAGAGTTGGGTGTTTAGATGTTAGACTTAGCTTAAAATTAGACTGAGCTCAGTTGAGTCTTATAACCAAACACAGCCTTAGTGTATACAATTGATATTAAATACATGCGTTACATGTTTATTAAAATTAGTAAATGAATTTATATTTATACATGATATTATATGCTTGAATTGTATTATATATGATTTTTAATACTTTTTTATCAACATTAAAATAACAGATTCAAAGTATCATCAATCACCCAATTCAATCTACTGAATCACTTGATGCATTGAATCGGTCCTTACCCGTTTCTAATTTTTTGAGCCTTGGCTGAGAGATTAAGTTCTTATTACTTGCTCCAACAGATGGCAAAGTATAAACATCTATAAGATATATCTATCACAAGATTTTTACTCTAGACTTCGACTGGTAAGTATATTAGATACCGGCTTTGGCATCAATACCAGATCGAGTTAGCTAGATTGCTTCTCTTTATTCATTTATCTTTCTTAATTTCCTACTCTATTATGGAAAACCATTGTAGAGCATATGACATATAGTGTGTACATAAAATCAAAATGGTGAAAATGTCTCTTATATAAAGGTAGGTTAATGTCATGACTCGCTGTCTTCTGTTTATCATCTCCCCGGCCTGTTTGTTTTTGAGCTACAAGGAGTCAAATTTCTACTACGTACCAGATATCACGGGTTATGCGGGTTTTAGAATTATTGCGGCATATTTGTCTTCTCCAGAAGAAAATTTTCAATATTTTTGTTCTTTTTTTTTGAAAGGGAACTGTTGTACTTGTTTTCCAACCAGCCGAGAAGGAGGCGGTGGAGCAAACAAAATGGTAGATAACGGAGCATTGGAACATGTTGAGGCCATTTTCGGGCTGCATGTAACTGCGGGCTGCTGCTCACCCTATTGGTGCAGTGCTAGGGGCTGGTATGTTTGAGGCAGTGATTAGTGGAAAGGGAGGTCATGCAGCCATTCCCCATCACACGATAGACCCAATCTTAATTAAACCTTCTTGCTTAATTTAACTTCAAAAATCTGAACACAAAAGCATGAACTTGCAGGAATAACTGTGGCAATGTTATTCCTGATTCTGTTTCAATTGGTGGAACGTTCAGGGAATTTTCAAAAGAAAGCTTTATCCAACTTAAGTATAGAATTGAAGAGGTAAACTTATTGAAATTTGAACCCACATTTTAGAAAATATTTCTCTTTTTTCCTTTACCTCCACTCACTACAAGAAAACTACTTAGATGTGGCCCGTTAATTTTTGCGAAAATGATTATTTTATGTTAAAATGAGTCTGTTTTAGTCACAAATAATCATTTTCGTCGCATATAATACTTCACAAATGGTCATTTTTCGTGTAGTGACTCGCATGCTCGCACAACACACACAAGCACCGTTCTTGTTGTAATGAGTATATGTAGCTTTTACATTCATCCACTTCTACTAGCTATTAACAATTGTCTTGTATCTGTTTTGTACATGCTTAGTGTCTTTTAAGGTATATGTGCTGTGTACATGGTTCAATACTCAGATCAACCACAAAGATATAGTAACATGTTAATTTGTAAGTGGCATTTTTTCTCACAATTAGAAGGCAAAGAACGCATTCACAATATATATATATATATATATATATCAATTCGAATTTCAAATTTTCTCAAAGTTCATAATTTGCAGATCGTATATAAATATAACTGTATAATAACAGAAGAAAAAAAGCCAAAAAAAAAAAAAAAAATACCTAGAGGGAAAAGTCCTCCGAAGCCACCAATTCCAGGTGCCATTTTGGCAATTCTACGACCAAGTTCGGAGCTAGCATCTATGCGACACTAGTATTCTTATATGTTACTCTCGCTGGAACTGTTCTTCGGCATTGAAAACACCCGATTGCAGCTATTTCCAGTCTTCTTACTGTGTGTGAATTAAAAATGAAAATTAGGAAATTGAATTGCAATAGGTTGAGCTAACAGCTAGAAAATTCCGCAACATAAAAATTAAAAAGCATAGAAGGATATGTAGCTGTTTGGATTAGATATCCATCCAACGGTCAGAAATTTCCCCACAAACAAAAATTATTCCTAAATCATATTCTTTATAATATATAAAAGGACTGACAAGCAACGGCTAGAAATTCTCCGAACATAAAATTGGCTAGGAATTTCAAAACCAAAAAGCCCGTTGGAGAAATATATTAAGGGCTAGAATTTCCAAAAAAAAAAGGATACTCGTTTCATATTGTTTATTTTACAATGTTCCTTCATAATTGCAAAACCCTGTGCCCGTAAAGAGAAAGAAACACAGAAACTTAGAATCACAGAGAGAGAGAGAGAGAGAGAGAGAGAGAGAGAGAGAGAGATTGCAGAATTTGGTTTCGACGAGTTGGCGACGACTGACAGCAGATGCTGAAGGAGGAGGGACGCGCAACAGTTGTTTTCAAGTGTTTCTATCATCGTTGTTGTCGAGCTTGGGAGTCGTTGTTTGCTATACCTCTCAAGAACAACAACAGATGGCCTCTGGAGTTGTTGTTCCCCTGCAACAGCCAGAGGTACTTCAAAATTTATTTTTTAGTTCTCAATCTATCTCTGTTTGTTCTCTTTTTGATTTGTTGATTTTATATGAAATGTACATTGGTTTGATTTCTTTCGAATCATTGGATTCAATTTACAATTGGATTTCCTTTTATGATGTGATTTACTTTCTCGGTTTTTTTCTTATCTATTATCTGGACTTGTGACATCAGGGTTTTGATTTCCGTAGGAGAAATCTGATAGAACATGAAGATTCTTAATTTGTTAAACAATTTCGAGAGAGCCACATGAATGTAGTTTCTTTTGATTTTTTGTAGTCAACCACATGAATGAACATTAGGGTTGGATAAAAACTTTTGTTTTGGCTGCTGGAGTCTAAACTCTGTAATGAAGAGAGGGAGAGATCGTTCTTCTGCTTCTTCACACGCTCAAAGGTTGATATAATTCTTCCTTCTTCTCATCTTTCTTATTTGATCGCAATACTTACCGTAAAAACTCTTGTAGTTCTGCCAAACTCAAATATCCAAGAAACGTAACTCTCTATCTNCCCCAAGCCGCGGCGCCTCCCTCCATCCTTTCTTTGTGTTAATATTTTTTCTAGTTTATTCTTTTAGTTCTAAATTTTTACATTTTTCATAAATTTTGTACATGCTCTGGTTAATTCAATAGGATTGTATTGCATCAGTAATGCAGTGGCATTTTATCATTGACTGTTTTTGTTTGTTTCAATTTTTTCTTTTTGCACGGAAAGAAAAACAAATACACACACGGTCTAAATCTGTTTCGATGCTTTTGTAAATATTTGTTTTTTCTATTTCGAATCAGTGGGAAGTGTGGGGGGTAAAAACCCCCACCCCAAGGACGAAAGCCCAAAGTCAAGCCAGTATGAAGATTGGGCCTAACTCGAGGCAGATTATGGGCCTAATTAAGGCCCGAAGCCCTGACTACTCTAGAAAATACTAGAATCGGCTGAGCATCATTTTACATTAGAACTCCAAAAGTTGAGGCCTAAGCGGAACCAGTTCATAAGGAAAACTTGGGAAAGAAGAGATAAAGTGTTCGAGAATTGCGCGATGGGGCTCGACATCTACAGTGATGGAGAAATAAGCCACCCCAAGTATGGCCTAAGCAAAAAGAACGCCGCATTTAATGCTGCCCGACGGAAAGAACGCCACATTTAATGCGGCCCAAAGGGAGGCAGGCTACATTTAATGCGGCTCAGAACAAATAACCAATCACATTTGATGAAGCATGTGCTCCGAACGCCTTGTAGGATACGTGATCTCCTGTAATGTGGAACACCATAATATGAGGGACCCCGTCGGCCCCTATAAATAAGACAGTCGGCAACAAGCGAAAAAGGTAATCAAGATACACGCTGTAATCAAGTTTTTTTTATACATGTTTTAATAGTTTTTATCTTCTTCATATCCGATTCACTGACTTTAGCATCGGAGGATCAACGGACCCCGCAGTCCCCCCTTCTGATCCCTTGTGAGCTTTTCTTTCATTATTCAGGATACGTAGAAGGTCACCCTTGGACGCAGTCTGAAGGACGTTGCCCAGGCACACGAAATACGACATCAACAATGGCGCCGTCTGTGGGATCTCTATTGTCTCATAACTAGCGTGTCCTTTGCCTGCCGGCAATGACTCATTCTCAACGTTTGCGGTGTGAAGCGCTGCAACTTGAAATAATGGAAGCTAGACTCAACGAACAAGTCGAAGTAATACAAAAGCTCATGGCGGACATGGAAGCTCTTTGACGAGAAAATGCTGCTTTGCAAGGAGATAAAGGAGAAAATGAGGTAGCCCGGTAGAGCCATCATTCCGAAGTCCACTCGTGTCCTAACACGATCGTGGCTAGTGAAGAATGACGAAGGGTCAATATGCAAATCCAAATGGAAGTCGCCAAGCAAATGGGCCAACCCTCAACGGTCAATCAGCTTCTCACCAACGCTGAGTTACCGTACAATGTTGCAATAATGGCAGTGCCCATACCACCGAAATTTAAAATTCCCCAAATTGAAGCATACGATGGGTTGAAGGATCCACTGGAACACCTGGAAACTTTCAAAGCCCACATGACCCTCCACGGTTTCTCGAGTGAGGTGGCCTGCAGAGCTTTTCCCCTCACCCTGAAGGGAGCGGGAAGAGCATGGTTTGGTTCTTTATGGCCAGGGACCGTGGGTAGCTTCAATGAGCTAGCACGACTTTTCTTAACCCAGTTTATGGCCAGTCGAACGAGACGGAGACCTGCGGCATATCTGTTGATCGTCACACAAAGAGACGACGAGAGCCTCAAGTCATATCTCTCCCACTTTAACAAAGAACGTATGACGACAGACGACCAAGAAGAGAAGATCACTCTGGCTGCCTTGCTAGAAGGAATCTGGCCTCGAAATCCCTTCATGACTGAAATAGCTCGGAGGACCCCGACAACCCTAACAGAGTTTATGGACCGCGCCGACGGTTACATAAATGGGGAAGACACCCTCCAAGCGCTAATAGCCTCAAGAAAGGAGGACAGAAGATCGACAAAATGCTCCGAGCCAAGGAAACTACAAGAAGAGAGTGTACGAGACAAGAAGAAAAGGGGAGCAGATCCGACAAACAAAACCAAGGCCCAACATGCACACCAACCTAACTGTTGAAAGAGAGGGAGACCTGGGAGAGGAGCGAGTACAAGACGTATATCATCCTAGATATTGTTCTTTTCACAAAAGCTGGGGGCACAACACGCAAGACTGCTACTCAAGGAAAGAATTTATTGAAAATGTGGAGCCTCGGGAAAATCAAAGAGGATGACAGAGTGGTCCACGAAAGGACCACCATTCTTATTAGCAAGGAAGTCGAGATCGAAACCCTGTCCCAAAAGGTCAAGGCACACCTCGCAAAAGTTGTAGTCCGGCCCACAAAAGTCGAAACTTTGCATGAAGGGACGAGGGAAGCTCGGACCAAAGGAGAATCACAGACTGACACAGAAGGAGTTCAATCCAAAGAGCTCGCACAGATAAGAGCCCCCTATAGGCGAAATTAGAACTATAGTGGGGGGTTATGCTGGAAGAACTACATCCTCAGCATGAAAGGCCCATGCAAGAAGAGCCCGGTACGAGGAAGTGTTCTCAACACACAAACTTTCACGACATAACATAGAGCCGAAGGGAGAATACCAAATGACCTTCAGTGAACAAGATGGTGAAGGATTACTGAGACCACACGACGACGCGTTCGTAATAACAATTCAAATTGTATTTTACCAGACCAGAAGGGTCCTCATTGACAACGGCAGTTCTGCCGACGTCCTCTTTTGGAGGCATTCTTTAAAATGAGAATTTCACCCGATCGACTACGACTGGCGCCCACCCCTCTCAGGGACTTTACCAAAGAGACGATCCAACCACTTGGAGCCATAACTTTATCCGTACTAGCAGGAACCGCCCCAAAGACATCATCCCTTATGGTGGATTTGTTAGTGGTAAGGACTCTCCCTCCTCATATAACGCTATCCTCGGGTGGCCATGTTTGAATCAGATGAAAGCTGCAACTTTCACATATCATTTAAAAATGAAGTTTCCAACTCCTTTTGGGATAGGGGAAATACGAGGAGAGCAGCAGACGGCGAGAAAATGCTATGCTCGAGAGATGAAAGCTAAGACGACTTCGGTACAAACCATTGATAAAGAGGAGGGTAAAGCGGACTCACCCCGCTATCGACCTTGATGGAGTTAGACAGAGAAGTAAGGGACGAAGAAGCCTTGAGGCAGGCGGAGCCTAATGAGCCAATAGTTTTGATATCGGTGGATCCCCAAGAGCCAGGGAGAACCGTACGGATAGGATAAAAAATGTCTAGTGGACTAAACGAATCTATGAAGAAATTACTGATTGAGCACCGGGACATGTTCGCCTGGAGCCATGAAGAAATGCCGGGCATCGATAAACTAGTGATAGAACATCGCCTCGGTGTGAATCCTGAAGCAAGAAAGATCAAACAAAAAGGTCAAAATTTCAGTGCAAAAAAATATGCCGTAATCGCCAAAGAAGTAGATCGACTGCTAATAGCAGGATTCATTCGGGAAGTCCATTATCCTGAATGGCTCTCCAATGTGGTATTGGTCAAAAAAGCCAATGGAAAGTGGAGAGTGTGTGTAGACTTTATGGACTTAGATAAAGCCTGCCCCAAAGATAGTTTTCCCCTCCCAAGAATAGACTTAAAAGTAGATTCGACGGCCAGGCATACCCTGCTCAGCTTTATGGACGCATATTCTGGTTATAACCAAACCAGAATGAGTCCCGATGACGAAGAGAAAACGGCTTTCATCACGGATCGAGGTCTTTACTGTTATAAAGCAATGTTGTTTGGCCTAAAAAATGCAAGAGCAACGTATCAACGGCTGGTCAATCGAATGTTCAAAAATCAGATCGGAAGGAACATGGAAGTGTACGTAGATGACCTCTTGGTCAAGAATAAGAAGGCAGAACAACATTTCGACGACCTTCGCGAAGCATTCACGGTTTTGAGAAAGTATAACATGAAGCTCAATCCCAAGAAGTGCATCTTTGGAGTCGAATCTGGGAAATTCTTAGGGTTCATGGTTTCGGAACGTAGAATCAAAGCCAATCCTGAAAAAGTCTAAGCCATAATAGACATGCAACCGCCCCGCACTATCAATGAAGTTCAGAAGCTTGCAGGAAAGATAGCCGCCCTAAGTCGCTTCATAGCAAAATCAACCGATCGAAGTCACCTATTTTTCAGGATCTTACAGAAAGTACAAAAATGGGATGAAGAATGCAACAAAGCCTTTGACAAGCTGAAGGAATACCTGGCCCATCCACCCTTTCTCAGTCAAACTAGACCGGGAGAAGATCTAACCGTCTACCTAGCAGTATCACAGCATGCGGTGTCCGCCGCCCTGACTTGTGAAGAGGGTGGAGTCCAGCTTCCCGTTTATTACATGAGCAGGACTTTTCGAGGAGCGGAAGCCAGATACCCCCGAATGGAAATGCTGGCATTTGCATTAGTAATCACTGCTAGGCGTTTAAGGCCTTATTTTTAGGCTTATCCAATAAAAGTACAAACGGATGTTCCCTTAAGAAAGGTATTGCAGAAACCTGATGTATTCGGCCGAATGATCAAATGGGCTATTGAGTTGAGTGAGTTTGAAATCGAGTATCTTCCACGCACCGCAATCAAGGGACAAGTACTGGCGGACTTTGTGGTTGAATTCTCAAACCTCCCAGAAGAAATAGCCGCTCTACCTCAGGGCAGACCTTGGCAAGTTTACGTTGATGGCTCCTCCTGCCGGACCGGAGGAGGAGTAGGAGAACATATTATAACAGATCTGGGAAACAGCTCGACTATGCTATCAAGCTTGGGTTCAAAGTCACCAATAACAAAGCTGAATACGAGGCACTTTTGTTAGGATTAACAATTGCTAGATCATTGGGAGCAACGAAAATAGAAGTAAAAGCAGATTCCCAAATAATAGTGGGCCAAGTGAATGGACAATTCCTTATAAAGGGAGAAAACCTAAAAAGGTATCTCCAAAGAGTAGGGGAAGAACGGGATCTTTTCCAATTCTCCTCCATTCACCAGATTCCCCTGGGAAGAAAATCAGGAAGTAGCCCGGTTGGCCAAAGTTTCTTCAGGGCAAAGGGAGGTCCCGCTCCCCGATCATGTTATAATTCGGACTGTTGATATGGCTGCAGTAGGAATCCGAGTGTCCACAATAGAAGTTATGCAACCTCCAGAGTGGGCGATAGATATCCTAAAATTCCTTCAAGAAGGAGTTATTCCAGAAGACCAAGAAGAGGCCAAAAAGGTCAAGAACCGAGTGGCTCGATTCACATTAGTAGAAGGGATTCTATACAAGAAAGGCTATGCCGAGCCCCTACTACGATGCGTCTCCTCCCAGTAAGCCCAATGCATTCTGGTAGAAATACATGAGAGAATTTGCGGGAATCATGCTGGCAGAAGAGCACTAGCAATATAGATAACCCAGACGGGATATTATTGGCCAAATTCCCATAAAGACGCGGACGAATACATCAGAAAATGTTTGAAGTGCCAGGAATATGCCCCAATCCCATGATGTCCTCCCGAAAAACTGACCTCTGTTACTTCCCCGTGGCCTTTTGCTTAATAGGGATTGGACCACTTCGGCAAGGGAGGGGTGAAATTGTAGTCGTTGTAGTAGACTATTTCACGAAATCGGCAGAGGCGGAAGCACTAGCTAAAATCACGACCCGAGCGATTATGAATTTTTTGTGAAAATTCATAGTTTGCCGCTTTGGGATTCCTGAAAGCTTTGTGATGGACAATAGTAAGCAGTTCAACTGTTCACATTACCAGGAATGGTGTGCAGAGCTTAGAATCAAAATAAAGTACTCCTCCCCTGGACACCCGCAAGCTAATGGGCAGGTGGAAGCTACCAACAAAACGATACTCAACATTTTGAAGAAAAGATTGGGGAATCAAAAAGGAGAGTGGGCCGAAGAACTTCCTAATACACTATAGGCGTACCAAACATCAGTCAGAACCCTGACCGAGGAAACCCTTTTCTCCTTAGTTTACGGAACTGAAGCCATGATTTCGACAGAAGTAGCAGTACCAATGTACCGTGTACAACACTTTGACCCAAGTTATAATGACGAGAGGCTAAGGGAAAACCTGGACTTCTTGGAAGGGAAGCGATTGGAGGCGGTGATCCTGTACAAACGAAAAGTCGAACGGTACTTCAACAAACGAGTCCAAGCTCGTAACTTCAAGGTAGGGGATATGGTCCGAAAGCAAACTGGAGTCACAACGCAGAGCGAAGGGAAGTTAGGTCCTAAATGGGAAGGGCCCTATGTTGTGGCCTCAGCCGAAAGACCTGGTTCCTACAGATTAAAGAATCATGAGGGACTAGAATTACCTCACCCATGGAACACCGAACGTTTAAAGAAGTACTTTGTATAAAAAAGGGCAGATCTAGGCCCAACGGTTTGTAAGCCTGCTACCAATGAAAATTTAGAAATCTAACTCCAGAATGTTGCTTTCATGTGTATTGTCAAACAGGTCAAAATACATATGCAAACTCCAGGGACAGACCACTAAAGGCAAAATGGTCAAGAATCGCACGACCTGCAGCAAATAAGCTCGGTCTCTGGATCGACCACGAAGTCATAAGCACGGGAACCGAGTCCTCGCTCGGACCTGCTGTCTATTCTCAACGCAAGTCACCAGTAATCCAACGGGACATCGCCGAGCAGGTCACCAGTGTTCCCATGGGACTTTGCCGAGCAAGTCACCAGTGATCCAACGGGACATTGCCGAGCTTCGTGCTATGGTGCAGAATCAAACGCGTTGGCCCATGCCAATCCACGAAGTCATAAGCGCAGGAACTGAGTCCTCACTCGGACCTGCTGGCTATTCTCAACGCAAGTCACCAGTAATCCAACGGGACATAGCCAAGCAAGTCACCAGTGTTCCCATGGGACTTTGCCTAGCGAGTCACCAGTGATCCAACGGGACATGGTTGAGCTTCGTGCTATGGTGTAGAATCAAATGCGTTGGAATGTAAAAAAAAAAAGGTAAAAGGGACGGGGCAACCCGGTCCGAATACAAATATAAAGGCGACTGTTGAGAGAAAGATAGATGAACGAAGCTACCCTTTATTACCCAAGAAAAAGTTACAGGAAAAATATTTACACCTTCAAAAATGACAAAACATAAGAAGCGAATCCTTCAAACGAAAGACCGGGCCCCGTTCAGCTGTAAACAGGGTAGAATCCTGACAAAAGTCCGAGATTGATCCAAGCAGAACTGCTTGAACAGGCCAAGCCTCCACTATGGCGATCCCTTCCCCCTCCAAAGGGAAAACAGGAGAACCAGGACAAGCCGGGCACTAGTGGAACCTCACTCAACTTTTGAGTACTGATTGAGGTTCAAGATCAACAGATGAGGATGTAGTGGGGAATGGGCAAATTCCAGGGAGTTGATTTCCCTGGTGGATCGGCCTTCTACCCAAAACCACTAGAGTATCCTTCGTTGTGCCAGCTTCTTACTCTCGCTAAAAGTTAGAATCAAGAAGCAACAAGTTTTGATCTCACAGCTTCGGAAATCAACCCCTATAAGTAAAGAGGCAAGAACAAGTGAGGCAACATAAGCAAAAAGTCAAGGACAAGCTAAAGAAGGCCATAATCCTTCCATATTTTCCCAACCAAGAATACACTTGCGAATTCATCAGCGGCCTGAACAGAAGAAGAAGAAGTTCCCCCCCTGCGGCCGAAATCATCAGAAGAAAAGAAGAAAAACCATTTGGGTAAAGAAGATAGAGAGAGAGAAACGTGTTCGAATAAAGCCCCCTCGGAGTCCACATTTATAATTAAAACATGGGAGACTCCCAAGGACCACGGTTCCTTAGATCATCCTGTCTGTACATGTTATTCCCAAGCTTCCCTAGACCGACCACGTGTCTCTAGTACGGACGCACGAATAAATGCATAACATGTAGAAAGGTTGAACTTCACTAAAACAGCTTCAAGGTGGACCGACAGTTGATGAAAAGATCCACAGAGCATGACCAAATGAGAATCGGTTAGTTCCGGGCAATAATACAGCCTACAGGCACATCAAATTCTTACCAGTGGAGCTCAGATCACAACAAACATGGTTAAGAAGGTATTCTAAATTAGCAAAATTTCGTTGTTCACATTACGTACCCAAACAAACAAAAATTTTTTTTAATTAAAACTAAGGAGCTTTTTTATGAGAGGAAAAAGGCAAGTTGTCTACGCTCCACGTCAGCATCTCCTCATAGGCCAGTTTACCGGCCCTGAGACTCCTGAGATCCAGAGAGTGAAGATCTGTCCTGGGAGATTCAAGCATTACCTCCTTGAGACGCTCGAGCCCTTCTTTATACCCAAACATCCAGGATTGGTTGCGCAGAGTGGAGGCTCTTTCAAGTTGAGAAGTGGCGAGGCTTCCACTTTCTCGAGTTTCGGCTAGGGAACGTCGCAATTGGATAATGTTATTCTTGGTCGTAACCCTCATCTTTTCGACATCCCTATTCTAAGCCATAAAGTGTTTGTATAAGGCCTCATGTACTTTGACAGCTTTCTTCTTTTCTTGGGACACTTTTTCGAAAGATTCATTGTTCTGTCGTAGCTACTCCTGAAGTGACTCTACCTCGCACTCTAACCTTTCAACCTCGGCTCGGGCCCTTGTCCCTTCAGAGAAAAGAAGATTGGCGTCTGCTCGAACATCCTCAAGCTCTTTCCACATGGATTCTAACTCTTCGGTCAGAGAGGATATCTTCTTGTTGGTCAATTCCTCTTCCATATTCTTTAGTTGAATGTCCTTATCTTTAAGCTCAATCTCGAGCACCATGACCTTAATTCTGCATGCCAGTCTCTCGGTCTCGCTCTGCTGGGCACAGAGCCATTCAAAAAGGAGTGCATTGACACTCCATAAGGATGTGTTCCTTGCCTCGGCCGCCTGTAGATCCGCCTCTAAATGCCTGTAACGCAGGATCAACAAGCCGTTTAGCATTCTCTGGTTTTTTAGATCCTCCTCTAAGGCCTCCCTCTCTAGAAAAACCATGTCGGCCAATTGGTCGGCAGCCTGAAAACCCCGCAAAAATTCAAGCTTCTCAAAGAAACATAAGGGCAATAGTAAAAGTAAAGGAAGAGAAAAAATACTAACTTTAGCAAACAAGGGTCTGAATTTCTGGGCCTGGGCCTCAAATGGCTCAGAACGAGCCCATTGGTGACTCGAATCACCTTCCGGCCCAACAGAATCAGGTGGCACCTCCCACTCTGGAGCAAGCGCTATGAGGTTTAGGTGGGAAGACGAGACAGAGCCACCCTCCTGCTCGATAAAGACTGTAGCTTGAGGCTCCTGTTGGGAAGGAAACTTAAGACTTGCCTGTTCCTCAATAGTAGCTGGCTCCTCATTATGAGTGATTCCTGGACTGGGCGAATCACCTATGTGAATAATGACATTCTCCACCCCTACCACAGACTCGCTGCCATTAAGTGGGGAAGAAGATCCATCCGGAAGGACCGTGACCGCCTAAAATAGACCATTAACACTTAATGATATATATAAAAAAAAAAGAAGAAAAAGAAAATAGAAAGAAGGAGAAAGAATGAAAAATACCCGAGGAGGTTGAGGGTCGGAGGTGATCTCGACAACTGTAGGGGGGACCAACCCTGAAGTCGAGCCAGGTTCTGAAGTCCCCTCTGGGCAGAATTGTTCAAACACAAGCTATTCTACAACATCTTCAGAATGGAGGACATTAAGCCCGGGAATTTCTGAGGTCCAGGGACCACGACAACGATAGACGAGAAGGAGGATTTGGGTATTTGTTCCACCGGGGGAGCCTCAGCCTCTACCAACTCCTCCACGAACGGGACTGGAGCCTGGGAAGGTGTTACTTGCTCTCGAAGTAAAGCTTCCTCGAAGGAAGGATAGCTTTGTGGTGCCAAACCCCAACCCTGGGATACCGGGCTGTCACAAATTGACGAAAACAAAAAATCAACATCAATATCTTCTTCTTCTTCCACAGGGAGACCTAAAGGAAGTGAATCAATTTTTGTCATCCTCCGCCCAGAAAATTTAAAAAAAAAAAAACGAGAGAGAGAGAGAGAGAGAGCAGGAAAAGGGAGATAAAAACTCTGAGAACGTTGAATGGACCTCTTGATGAAGCCGCTGGTGAAAGGCCAGAAGTAGCCTGTGTAATGTTGGCTCCCTCAACATCTTGGGAGGAGCTCTTGTCCCCAGCGATACCCTTCGGATGGGCCCCAAAACTAATCCGCTTGGTCCTATTCTTCTTAGTGGGAGGAAGAGGGTTGTCCTCGAAGCTTACCTGCACAGGACCCCTTTTCCTCCCATGAGGAGCGCGCGGTTTGATAGGACGAGGGGATACTCCTGAGACATTTTTCAACAGGTGCGGCTAGGGACGAGGAAGAAGCCATTCCTTGGGTATTGGGCCGTGCAACTCGACTGGCTCCAACAGAGGAATGATGGTCAGTTAGAGTCAGGAAATCCCAGCCCAACACATGATTACGATGAGGAGCAACCAAGTAGCGTTGGATGTAGTCATTGTTCAGTAAAGAATCAGTCTCGACCAATGAGGAATGGGCCACCACCCAGGATATCACAGCAGAAACCCTAGACCTCTCCCTCTTCGATAAATCGATAGAAATAGACCTAGAATTTGGAACCTTACCCCAAATGGACCGAATGGGAAACTCTCTATATTCTGCCTCTTCTCTTGGGCACTCCCACCTAGTCCCCCTGATGAAAAAGAAGTGTTGAACCACTCATTTGGGGATGAATATTTCTTCTCTAAATAAGCAAAACATTTTTCCAAAGAAGGAGATTGGAAACTGCAAAGGTTACCGTTGAGACTGTTGATTCGGTATATTGATAGGAATTCTTGGACCATAAGGTCCGGGTAATCGTCTTGACTAGTCAGGGCAATCCGAAAGGCCACACAGCTGGCTAGAATCAAATGCTAGGCGTTCGAATGAAGTTGTGCCAGGGCAAGTTGTAGAAAATCTAAAATATCATGGATCGAGCGACAAATCGGCAGGCGCAACCCAATGTAGAACATATGTAGGAAGAGCGCCACCATTGGAGCCAGACCATCTTCATCTAGCATTGTAGTGCGAGGAGAAGGAGTTTCAATGGAAGTCTCATCTGGAAGGGGATAATCTCTGCAAAAGGCACTCAAATCAGTCTTGGACATAGACGACCTCCACCCTCTCCCAACAAAGTAGTTGTATCGAGGGTCTGTTTCGCCGGCCAAAGCCATGAGAATCTCAAAGACAAAGACTTGGAGCGGTTTGAAAATATGGAAGAAGGTGGCAAGACGAAGAGGAGAAAGACGGGAAGGAAGAAATAGAAAGGAATGCAAAACTAAAATCGAAGGGCGTTTTTGAGTAGCAGCGCGAAGTACGAAGCGACTCCTGAGCACAAAAAGACAAAGTGATGTTTTATCTGTCCTCCACATGCACGAAATGAACCAAAGACGCCACCTCAATTAATGAAAGCGACATCAATAAATTAATTAACCGAATAAAAATTTCTAACCCACACATGTGCTAAAAATTAGCGGGGTACTGTAGGGGTAAAAACCCCCGCCCCAAGGACAAAAGCCCAAAGTCAAGCCAATATAAAGATTGGGCCTAACCCGAGGCAGATTATGAGCCTAATTAGGGCCCGAAGCCCTGACTACTCTAGCAAAGACTAGAATCGGCTGAGCATCATTTTACATTAGAACTCCAAAGGTTAAGGCCTAAGCGGAACTAGTTCATAAGCGAAATTTGGAAAAGAAGAGATAAAGTGTTCGGGAACTATGTGATGGGACTTGTGGCATCTACAGTGATGGAGAAATAAGCAACGCCAGGTATGGCCCAAGCAAAAAGAACGCCACATTTAATGTTTCCTGGCGGAAAGAACGCCACATTTAATGCTGCCCAAAAGGGGGGGTAGGCTACATTTAATGCGGTCTAGAACAAATAACCAATCACATTTGATGAAGCACGTGCTCCGAACACCTTGCAGGAACCTCTAGCGCAGACTGGCTCGGTAAAGCATGACAGGAAGATTGGCTTGGTAACTAAGCCTCTGTGATACGTGATTTCCTGCAACGTGGAACACCATAATATGAGGGACCCAGTCGGCCCCTATAAATAAGACAGTCGGCACAAGTGAAAGAGGTAATCAAGATACACGCTGTAATCAAGTTTTATCTTCTTCATATCCAATTCACTGACCTTAGCATCGAAGGATGAATGGACCCCACGGTCTTCCCTTCTGCTCCTTCATGAGCTCTTCTTCCATTATTCAAGATACATAGAAGGTCACCCTTAGGCGCAGTCTGAAGGACGTTGCCCAGGCACGCGAAACACGACATCAATAGGAAGCATGACGTTAAAATAAATGTTCAAATTAAAGGAAAAAATGGATGCTATTAGCAAATTTTAGCTTTCTTTTTTAGCAAAATCGAGAGAAATTTTTACAGCAAAATCGACTTTTTTTTTTTTTTTTTTAGTGTTTTGAACATTCATTTGTTGTCGTCTTGAATGCTAAAAGAAAATGCATGAGTTTCTTTGTTAATTATTGCATCCTTACCTATGGAACCTAAACTCTTCAGAAGAATAGCAACTCACCATCATGGCCTACTCATATACACAAAATTTCCCTTACCAATTAGGCTACCCACTTAATTGCTTCTGTATTGCATTGAAGTGGGCTAGTGACAGTATCTTTCTGTGTTTTTTTAGACCAAATCTTGGTATTTTTATTTTTGTGTTATTCTCTTTAGCGTCATTTTCTACATATATTTGTGTTGATAAAAATCTCTTGAATTGTTAAAGCATATGCAATAGTATAGAATACATCTTGCGCGTATGTGTGTGTGCGCATGTGTGTGATTGAGTGTGTGAGTGCGCAAGTGGGTGTGTGTTTGTGTGAGTGTCCAAGTGGGCACATTTGTGTGTGTATTTGCATGGTTGTGTGTGGTGTGTGCGTGTAAGTGTGTGTATGGACATGCATATTTTTTTTTGTGTGTGCGCGTGCGCACGTGCGAGTGTGGGTTTGTGTGGGTGTGCGTATGCGTGTATGCGAGTATGTGTGTTGTGGGGGTGTGTGTGTGTGCGCGTGTGGGTGTGTGTGTTTGTGTTTTGGGTGTGTGTGTTCGTGTGGGTGGGGCAGTGCCCGTGTGTGTATACCTAGTGCATGTAGGTGTGCATGTTTGGGTGTGTCATTATGTGTAAGCGTGCGTGTTTGTGTGCATGTGGGCAGTGTGCATGTGTGAGTGCGCATGTGAGTGAGTTGTGTGTGTGCATGTGTGGATGTATGTGTGCGTGCGTGCAGGTGCAGGTGTGTGTGTGAGAGAGAGAGAGAGCGTGTGTGGGTGTGTGAAGTGTGAATGCACATGTGGGCGTGTGTGTAGGTTAGTGCGTGTGTCTGAGTGCACGTGTGAGTGCACATAAGGATGGAAAAGAAACATGCTTAAATGGGTGCCGGGGTAGCTGGGCCCTAGCATGTCCAGGATTTACCCCGTTCGCTCAACCTTAACTATATATATACATATATACTTAGAAAAACTAATTTTCTTTAATAAAACCACTTGATTTTTTGGTAAAACAAATGGGTTACTCCCCAAAATGAAACGATTTTATTTTGTTGAGACTCCCAGTCAAGAGTCTATCCAAAACAAGATCGTTTCTTATTTAGTATTGTAGAAAACTTGAACGCCTCCTCCCCACATCAACTGTCTCTCTTTTCCCCCATCTCTCTTTCCTGTCTCAATCTCTATTCCTCCATCGACCTCAATGTCTCAGTCTCCTACCGTCCGTCGTATTCTCTCTCTCTTTCTCTCTCCATCCACCTTGTCCACCCTACTCCAGATATGTCTCTCTCTCTCTCTCTGCCAAAGTTTAGTTTTGGATAGTTTTTTTGTATATCAGTTGGATCTAAGTATTTATTTTGGCGGTATTTTGGGCGGTGTTCTAGTTGTTGTTTTTATGATGGTTTGGCTGTCGTAGAGGCTAATTATTGGTGTTGAAACTTGTGTAGGTAGGATGGACAGCCACATGGTCCAATCAACCTCATGGCATACGGTGGGGTTATGCTTGTACATGCGTGTATGTGTGTTTACGTGCATGCTTGAGTGTGTGTGTGATGTGTGAGTGTGTGATTGAGTTCACGCATGTGTGCTCGTGTGTGGGTGTGTGCACGTGTGTGTGTGTGGTGTGGGTGTGTGTCTTTGTCTTTGTGTTTGCGTTTTGGGTGTGCGTGTGTGTATGTATGTGCATGCATGTTTTTATGTTTTTGCTTTGGGTTTGCGTGTATGTATACATGTATGCATGTTTTTGTGTTTGTATATGTGCATGCACATTTGTGAGTGAGTGTGCGTGTATGAGTGTGTGTGTTTGTGCGTGTGGGTCCGAGTGTTTGTGTTTTTAGTATAGGTGTGTGTGCGTTCGTGTGGGTGTGGGGGCAGTGCACGCATGTGTGTGGCCTTGGTTGATGTGTGTGCATTGGGGTGTGTCATTGTGTGTGACGTGTGCATTTGTGTCCATGTGGACGTGTTTGTGTGAATGCGCGTGTGGATGTATGTATGTTTGCGCATGTGTGTGACTGAGTGTGTGGTATAAGTGGGGGTGCGTCTGTGTGTGAGTGCGCAAGTGAGTGCATTTGTGTGTGCATGCACATGGTTGTGGGTGGTTTGTGTGTGAGTATGTGTATGGGCATGCATATTTGTATGTGTGTGCGCGTGCGAGTGTGGGTTTCTATGGGTGCGCGCGTGTGTGTGTCGCATGTATGTGATTATGTGTGTTGTAGGTATGCGTGCATACCTGTTTTTGTGTGTGTGTGTGTTAGTGCATGTGCATGTATGTGTATGAATGTGCATGTGTGTGCATGCGTGTGTTTGTGTTTCTGTTTTGGGTGTGTGTTCGTGTGCATGTGTGTGGGGCAGTGCGCGCGTGTGTGCGCCCTATGTTCGTGTATATGCATTTGGGTGTGTCATTGTGTGTAGGCATGCGTGTTTGTGTGCATGTGGGCATGTATGTGTGTCTGGGTTAGTGCGTGTGTGGGTTCACGTGTGATTGTGCATAGGGATGGAAGAAAAAGATGCTTAAATGGGAGTCAAGGGTGGGGCTCTAGCTAGTCCTAGGACACCCATATATACATATATATTTAGAAAAATAAATTTCTTTAATAAAACCACTTGGTTTTGGCTTCAACAAACAGGTTACTCCCCAAAAACGATTTATTTTTATCTTAGCATTTATTTTAAAATGAAATGATTTCTTTTTGTTGAGACTCCCAGTCCTGAGTCTTTCCAAAATAAGATCATTTGCTATTAAGCATTGTTGAAAATCTGAATGCTTCCTTCCCCCATTAACTGTCTCTCTTTTCCCCTTCACTTTCTTTCTTGTCTCAATTTCCATTCCTCCGTCAATCTCAATGTCTCAGGCTCCTATTGTCCGTCGTATTCTCTCTCTGTTCCTCTCTTCTTCAACCTCAGCCTCCATACTCCAAGTATGTCAATCTCTCTTTCTCTCTCTGCCAGAGTTTAATTTTAGATAGTTCTTTCGTTTATCAGTTGGATTTACATATTTATTTTGGTGGTATTTTAGGCGGTGTTCTGGTTTATTTATTTATTTATTTCTTTTATGCTAGTTTTGGCTGTCGTAAAAGCTAACTATTGATGTTGAAGTTTGCATAGGTAGGAAGCATGACCACAGGGTCCATTCAGCGTCATGACATACAATGTGAGTGTGCGTGTACATCCATATATTTGTGTGTAGGTGCATGCATATTTGTGTGCATTTGCATGTGTGCATTTGCATGCGTGCATGTGCATGCTTGTGTGTGTGTGTGTGTGTGTGTGTTTGATATGTGGGTGTGTGATTGAGTCTGCATGCATGTTGGTGTGTGTGGGCTCATGCGTGCGTGTCTAGGTTCGAGTGCACGTGTTGGTGTGTGTGTGAGTGTTTTGTGGGTCTCTGTACTTGTGGGAGTGGATGTGTTGTGCATGTGTGTGAGTACACGTGTGAGTACGCAAGTGGGTGTGTTTGTGCGCGCACATGGGTGTGTGGGTGGGTACTTGTGTGTGCGAGTGTGTGTGTGAGTGCATGTAGGTGTGTGTGTGTGTGTGTTTCTCTTCCTCTCTTGGCCACAATCTCACAGACTCCCGCTGTCCCTTGCTGTGTCTCTCTTTCTCTTTCTATCTCCGTCATCCTCTACCTTCTACTCCAAGTATATCTCTCTCTCTCTCTCTCTCAGTACTAGAGTTTAGTTCTGGATAATAATGATTTTGGATACTTATTCAGTTTATCAGTTATATTTATGCAGTTCTTTTGGACAGTATGTTTGGTCGTGGTTTGGATTGTCGTAAAGGCTTAACTATATTGGTGTCAAAGCTTGGGTGAATCAAAAGGATGGTTGTGAGGGTCAATCAATCCTACAGCATATGGTGTGTATGTGTGTGTATTGCATGCATGTTTGTGTGTGTATGTGTGTGCATGTATTACTCTGTGTGTGTGTGACTGAGTGGGGGTGCATTTGTGTGTGCATGCGCACGGGTGTGTGTGTGTGGTGTGGGTGTGGTGTTTGTTTATGTTTTAGGTGTGCGTGTGTGTATGTGCTTGTTTGTGTGTGAGTACGCAAGTGAGTGTGTGTGCGTGTGCGTGTTTGTGTATTAGTGCGTTTGTGTTTTGGGTGTGCGCATTTAGGTGTTTCATTGTGTGTGGGTGTGCGTGTTTGTGTGCATATGTGTGCATGTGGGCGTGTATGCGTGAGTGCGCATGTAAGTGTTGTGTGTGCGTGTGTGGATGTTTGTGTGTGTGTGTGTGTGGGGGGGGTGTGTGTGTGTGAGTGTGTAAGTGGACATGTGGGCATGTGTGTGGGTGAGTGCACGTGTGAGTCCGTATACGGGTCGAAGAGAAACATGCTTAACTAGGAGCCGAAGGCAGGATAGTAGGTCGGCCCTAGCATGCCCAAGATTTATCCCGTGCACTTGGCCTTAACTAAATATATATAAATATATTTAAAGAAAGTAAATTTTTTTAATAAAACCACATTGTTCTGGGAACAATAAACTAGTATACTCCCAAAAGACGACATATATTTATCTTAGCATTTTTTTTAAATGAAATGATGTCATTTTGTGGAGACTCCCAGTCCCGAATCTCTCCAAAACAATATCATTTCTTATTAGGTATTGTTGAAAACCTGAACCCGTCTTCCCCACATCAACTATAGTGTGAGTGTGCAAGTGGGTGTGTTTGTGTGTGCACGGACATGAGTGTGTGTGGGCGCGTGCTTGTGTGGGTGTATGTGTGAGTGCGTGAATGTGTGTGTGTTAGTCTCTCTTCTTCTCTCAACCTCCATGTCTTAGACCTACCATCCCTTGCTGACACTCTCTTTCTCTCTCCTTCAACCTCGTCCTTCTTGCTCCTAGTATGTCTCTCTCTCTCTCTCTATGCCAGAGTTTGGTTTTGTATAATTATGATTTTGGATACTTCTTTAGTTTATCAGTTGGATTTATGCGGTTCTTTTGGTAGTATTTTGGGTAGTATTTTTTGTGGTAGTTTGAGTGCCGTAAAGGCTGAGATATTGGTGTCGAAACTTGGACAGGTAGGAAGGATGGCCATGGGGCCAATCAATCATGAGGCATACAGTGTGTATGTGTGTGTATAAGCATGTGTATGTGTGTGTGACTGTGTGTGTGAGTGCGTAAGTGGGGGTGCATTTATGTGTGAGTGCGCAAGTGGGTGTGTGCGTGTGCACGTGTATGTGTATTAGTGTGCATTTGTGTGTGCGTGTGGGTGTGTGTTTGTGTTCGTGTTTTGGTTGTGTGTGTGTGGGGCAGTGTGCGAGTGTGTGTGACCTTTGTTGATGTGTTAGCATTTTGGTGATTGTGTACATGTGTGTGATGTGGGCTTGTATGAGTGAGTGCGCGTGTGTGGTTGAGTGTGGTTATACGTTTGTGTGTGAGTGCTCAAGTGGGTGCATTTGTGTGTGCATGCACATGAGTGTGTGTGTGTATGTGCGTTTGTGTGTATGTGTGTGGAAGTGTGAGTTTGTGCACGCGTGTGCGTGTATGTGTATATGATTGTGTGGTGTGGGTGTGTGTGCTCATGTTTTGAGTGTGCATGTTTGTTTGTAAGTGCATGCATATTTGTGTATGTGTGAGTGCGTATGTGTACGCATGTATGTGTATATGTATAAGTGTGCTTGTGTGTCTGCGTGTGGGTGTGTGTAGGGCAGTGCGCGCGTTTGTGCCTCCTGTGTTTGTGTGTGGGCATTTGGGTGTGTCATTGTGTGTGTTTGTGAGTTCGAGTGTGAGCACGTGTGGATGTGTATGTGTGTGAGAGAGAGAGAGAGAGAGAGAGGAAGCGCATGTGGGTGTGTGAATGTGTGGGCACATGTGAGTGCGCAGCATACGGATGGAAGAGAAACATGCGAGTCAGGGACAAGGCTCTAGCTGGGCCCTAGCACGTCTAAGATTTACCTTGTCTGATTGAGTACTTACACCTCGTGAAGGTTCTAATAGAATTTGTTCGGCTGTATGATCTTTCACAAGTTTTCACTGTTTGGTTGCATCTTACATTAAGTTTTGATGATCTTTCCTGATGTTTTCAAATATCACTTGTCTTGAACATCCACTTATCTAAAAACCATTTGCTTTTTTGCTTCTGGAGGACTTCATGCATACCTACAAAAATAATTAAAATAGTTTTTCTTGGTACTCAAGTTGTTTGGGTCCTTCATTTATTAGTATTAGAAGAAATAAGATTTTTAGGTACTCATATGGCCATAATAGGCATTGTATGTTTTCTTCTAATAAGACATGATAATGATGACTATTTCTATTATAGAAATTGCCGATAGCATGTGACATATATGAAAAAATTGAGTGAATATAATAATATATTTCTCTGAAAATTTTTCTTTTATCAGAAGAATTTTGAATACTGGACTTTGATTTAGAAGGATTATCAAAAAGTTTTTTTAGAAAATTTACATTTGTCTGCCTTGTATAAATCACATCTTTGACTACCAAGAAGTTTTTCAAAATTTCTTTTCCCATTTGTAAATTTGTTAACAAGTTTTTCTAAATCAATCACTTTCTTTTTCAACTTATAATTTTCATTTTTTGAAATGATATTTTCTTTTCTTAAAATATCAATTTTATTAGTTAGAATAATTTTTCTTTTTCAAAGTAGTTGTAACACCCCCTTTCCGTAGGCTAAGAGTGTCACGTGTTTTTCATAAAATAAACCCGGCAAGAGATCTCATATTAAATAAAAACATTTTAGGATTTATTTTATAAAACTTTGTCTGATAACAATGCCTTCAAAAATTTAAATGAATAAACTAAATAAAAGTTATGTCATAAAAATCAAATTTTCATTCTAAGAGGTCTGAAACTAAGTCAACTGCTCCTTCTAATCCTGGTCTGCCTGCTCGTAATCATCATCCTCACTTGGGTGGTTAAAAATATGAAAACAAACTAAAATGAGTCGAATACTCAGTAAGAAATCAATCACAACGTTAACATACTAAACATAAGGTTTTCATAAAAGTTTTTCATGCTGAGAGCTTAAAATTCATGATTGCTCATACTGATGTTTATGCTATGCATGACTGATTCATCTGAATTAACTGACTGATCTGACTTAATTGACTGTTCTGATTTAATTGACTGAATTGACTGGCCAACATACTTAACCCTGTGTGCGAGGTTGTGCACCGGCCCCACGTCGTGTGGCCACGAGGGGAGCCGCTGATAGTATTCTAGCATACTATGGTGGACCACGCTTAGGTCCGTGGCTTGCACATCCACCCTGAAACTGAACTGTATTGGTACCATGCATCTAAATGGCCATCTGATTAACTGAACTGATTTTATCTTGCACTTGAACTTAAGATAGCTTACGTGTCTTATGACCATGAGATGCATGACATAATACATACATAATTATAATTTCTAAATCTGAACATGATGTGGAATGAACTGATCGTGCGCTATGTTGGATGACGTATTTGCATTTGACATGAGTGATACATAAAAGAATGGCTAACACTAAACTGGCTTGAATAATACTGATATATAAGTTGAACTGTGATGTTCCTAATTTGTCATCAAATTACTTACCTTGCTGCGCTTCTTCTTGAATCTCACTTTATAGCTTGTCACCTATACATAGTATTAAATATTACTAAATCTTTTTAGGAAACATGTACTAATAATATCCTACTTAATTAAATTCATAATCTAGAAAATAGTTAAATAAATTTTCTGTTAAACACCAAAATCAATAAATCTTGATATTTAAAAATTACTTAAATGCTAATAACATATTATACTTTAGTAGAATACTTAGACTATTATAAATAAGTCATAAAAATCTAAATTCTTAGAATAGATTTACTTTCTTAACATAATTATTTAATCTTATAAGAAATGTAATAATTATCAATATTATTTAAATACTCTTAACATATTTCTTTATTTTAACAATTTACAACTTCAATAGCATAAATATATCAAAATCTATTATAAAAATACTAGAGGTTCATTTCATACCATAGATTTAAAATATTTAAAATAAACGATTAAACACTTGTTATTTACTATTGAAATTTAATTATAAAATTAATACTAAATAATATAGTTTAAAATTTCTTAATTGTTTTCTATTTAAAATAGAGCATAAAAATTCTATTAAATTCTATTAAATAGGCAAAGTAATATTAACTAAAATATTAGGCTCAATATGAGACTAAACATATATTTCAAATTCTTTAAACACTTCTTTATAATAAAAGAGTCTTTAACTAATATATATATAAATATGCATATATATATAAATATATATTTAAGTAAAAGCTCACATTTACAATATTAAGCCAAACACAACCTCAAATAAAATGATGTAATAATATCCATAATTAACATAGACTAAAATGTAGGTTTATAAATATAATTATACATAAAATACTCCTTCAGGTTCAAGATACTGGTTTAGAAAGGACATAAAAGTAAACTCATTTGTAAACATAATAGCATCCTTAATGAGAGCAGTCGACAATCACTAGGAAATAAAAGGAACAACTAACTAAACTTGAGGGCAGAGGAGGGTCGAGCGGCAACTCACTGTGAGAGGGAGAATTTTCTGCGATGGACCTCTTGCCGAGAAAGGAAATTGCATGGTACGGCGGCTCTGGAGGTCAGAAGTGGCCGGCCACACGACTGGGTCCTTTGGGCAGTGGTGGTACGGCCCTGAGAGAAGGAGAGAGGGAGCTCTGTTACGCCGAAACAATAGAGAGAGAGAAGAGGCTGGTGGACGGCAGTGAGCTTATCGGGAAGGAGTGGGCTCGACGGGGTATATTCGGTCGGCGGTTTCTGGCGCCGTGGGTGGTGGTTCGACGTCCTTAAGGTGGCTGGCAACTGGTTGCGTCGAGTTGCTCATCTACGGGTGCAAGAGGCCGCAATGCTGTTGAGTTGGGTTTCTCGGCAGTGGTGGTTCTCGGTATACAAGTTGGCACGAGGTGGAAGAGATGTGGCTGGCCGTTGGCTTACGTGGTGCTCTGCACGGGGTGGTTCACGGTTGGGCAGCTTGTGAAAGGAAGAGCGGGTGCTCTGTTTTTTGGTGTGAAAAATAGGGGCTGCCATGCGTGGAGCTTGGCTTCGGGAGTGGAGATGCCGTGTGGGCTGGGAAGGTTTGCGGCATGAGTTTTCTTCCTATATGAGATCTAACCGTGTGTGTATATATATAGGCATGGAGGAAACCCTAGAGAAAACAAATGGAAGGCAATAGGTGTGGGCTGTGCATGAAGTGTATAAATAAACGTAGTGACGTGCATGTGTGATTAACGGAGAGAGACGTCCGTGGCTTGAGAAACCGATCATAAACTGAGTTGGTATGGTACTTTAGGAACCTTAATGGAGATAGAACTCTAAAATAATAATCCGATAAAATCTAATAATACTAATTAATAATAATAAATCTTATAAGCTATATATATAAAAAAATAAAAATAAACACTTATCTTATAGTCTAAACGTAGGATCGGGTTGTTACAGTAGTATATTTGATACCCCATTTCTTAAGTTCCTCAAATACCTCTTCCAAGACATTTTGCAATTCTTCGTATGAAGGATTTTCAATATTGTCAAGATTTGTTATCTCAATGTCGTCTTTAGCTTTAAGACAAAGATTTGTAGATTTTACATTACTTGCTTCGTTGTCTGAGCTGCCTGAATTATTATCTCATGTAGCTTTCATTGCTTTCGCTTTGTCTGTTACCTCAATATCGTCTTTAGCCTTAAGACAAAGATTTGCAGATTGTACATTGCTTGCTTCGTTGTCTGAGCTGCTTGAATCCTTATCTCATCTAGTTTTCATTGCTTTTGCTTTACTTTGTCATCACTTTCCTCATCTTTATCACTTTTGCTTTTATGAGAAACAACTTTAAGTATCAAGCTTTTCTTTGACTTTCCTTTTGTTTTTTCTCATCTTTTCAATGTGTATTCATGGGTGGTACGTGACCCGATGAGTTCATTTATTTCGAGTTTCTTGAAATCTCTAGTTTCAAGAATTGCATTCACTTTTGATTCCTAACATTTTCGTAGAGAGTTGAGAATTTTTCTTTCTATCTCCACTTTGGAATAGGCTTTACCGAGAGCTGTCAAGCTGTTTATGATGTTAGTAAAATGAATATACATACTAGAAATAAATTCATGATTATTCATTTTTAATATTTCATATTCAGGAGTAAGAATTTGAATTTCTGATTCCTTGACTTGCAAAACTCTTTTATAAGTAACTTCCAAGTTACCTCAAATTTCCTTTTGCTATTTTGCAAGTCATTATTCTATTAAATTCATTCCTGTCAAGAGCATTATATAGGAGATTTATAGCCATTGAGTTCAAGGTTGTAATTCTCGTCTTCACGTTCGAACTCTTCTTCTCCTTTTTGACATTTACTCCACAATATAAAATATAAACAAAATACGAAGTAGCAGTAAATATAAAGAGTAAGAGTAAGAGGAAGCAAACTCAATATTTAAACGAGGTTCAACTTCCCTGCCTACTTCCTTGCCTCAAGTTACCTCTTGAGGATTTCCAAATTCACTATCTAATTTCCTCCAGGTGGAGATAGAAACCTATTATACTTTTGAGCAGTACCACTACAAAGAGTCCATGTAGAAAACCCTCTATACTTGCAATCACCTTACACGTGGTGATTCAATGTCTATTCCCTGTGTTGAATACCTCTACACACACAAGGGTTATTATACACATTGTTACTGATACAAGAGCTGATAGTGGGTAGGTTATCAGAAAACACTCCTCAATGAGTGAAATAAGAACAATAGAACGCAAAATTACATCTCTCTCAAAACGAACAAGGGTTAAGGCTCAAGCTTAAAGAATAGAGATTGAAAGTTTTGAATGAATGTTGTAAAACTTGCAATAATGTGTACGTGCTCTTGTTATTGTTCTTCATTTGAAGATCTCAAATGAACTATTTATAGGCAAATGAGACTTCAGTTACAAATTTATAAAGATTTACATGTCAAAGACAACATCATTTACTTTTCAAAATTTTCAAATTAAAATTTTACTTTTTGCAATTGTCAAAGACAACATCATTCATTTTTTAAAATCAAAGTTTCTTTTTCTTAAAATTGTCACAAACAACATCATTAACTTTTCAAAATTTTCAAATCAAGGCTTTACTTTCATGAAATTGTCAAAGATAACATCATTCAATTTTCAAAATCAAAGTTTATATTTCTTAAAATTGTCAAAGACAACATCATTCACTTTTTAAAAATTTCAAATCAAAGTATGCACAAGTGAAAGATGACAATCAATTATCTTTCAAATTTTTAAAAGTCAAACTTTTAATCATCTCATTATGCACATGTGAAAAATGACAATCAATCATCTTTCAAAAATTCAAAATTTAAACTTTTAATTTGCAAATATGTCATGCACATGTAGAAAATGTAATTTGATGTTTTATGATAAATGATTAATTTTGAGCCTTAATCCAATTTCGAAGTTTATCAAGAGATGTACAAAATTACTCTAATAGCTTTATTTATGAGTTTGTTCCTTCCTTGCTCATGCATCATTCATTGATGTGCTTGGCATCATTGTGTAGACAACTTAGGCTTGAGATTCCTTTATACTTGAATTCATTTGTTATTATCAAAATTCAAAATTCGTGTATGTGTGTGTGTGTTTTTCTTTGTGGGTGTGTGTGTTTCGTATTTGTGTTGTGGGTGTGTGTGTGTATGTATGTACAATCATGTTTTTGTGTATGTATGTGCTTGCTTGTGTATGTGTGAGTGCACAA
This sequence comes from Pterocarya stenoptera, assembly GCA_003123785.1. Classification (NCBI taxonomy): domain Eukaryota; kingdom Viridiplantae; phylum Streptophyta; class Magnoliopsida; order Fagales; family Juglandaceae; genus Pterocarya; species Pterocarya stenoptera. The sequence goes on along the minus strand of QEOT01124311.1, from coordinate 346,076 downwards.
GTGGGTGGGTGTGCGTGTGTGGGTGTATGTGTGTGTGTTCCTGTGGGGGTGGGGGGTGAGGGGAGTGCGCACATGTGTGTGGCTTGCGTTGGTGTGTGTGCGTTTAGGTGTGTCATTATGTGTGGGCATGCGTGTTTGTGTGCATGTGGGCATGTGTATGTGTGAGTGCAAATGTGAGTGATGTGTGTGCGTGTGTGGATGTATGTGTGTGTGTGAGTGAACATTTGGGTGGAAGAGAAACATACTTAATTGAGTGCTAGCGGTGGGACTCTAGTCGGGCCCTAGCACACCTAGATTTACATTGTTCGCTCGACCTTAACTATATATACATATATAATTAGAAAAAGTAAATTTCTTTAATAAAACCACATGGTTTTGGGGACAATAAACGGGTTACTTCTAAAAAATGACTTTGTTTTATCTTATTTTTTATTTTTAAAATGAAACGATATTATTTTGTGGAGACTCCCAATCCCGAGTCTTTTCAAAATAAGATCGTTTCTTATTAGGTATTGTTGATAACCTAAATCCCTGCTCCCTGCATCAACTGTCTCTCTTTTACCTCGTTTCTTTCTTTCTTGTCTCAATCTCTATTCCTCCATTAACCTCAATGTCTCAAGCTCCCACCGTCTGTCGTATTCTGTCTCTCTCTCTTCCTCTCTCGGTCGACCTCAGCCTCCCTAGTCCAGGTATGTCTCTTTCTCTCTCTGTCAGAGTTTGGTTATGGATGATTATGATTTTAGATACTTATTTTGTTTATCAGTTGGATTTAAAAATTTATTTTTGGTGGTATTTTGGACAGTGTTCTGGTTGTTGTTTTTATGATGGTTTGGCTGTCGTAGAGGCTCACTATTGGTGTTGAAGCTTACCTAGGGGGGAAGGATGGCCACTGGTCCAATGAACCCTATGGCATACGGTGTGGGTGTGTGTGTATGCGTGTATGTGTGTGTAAGTGCATGCATGCTTGTATATGTATATGCATGTGTGCATGTGCATGCAAGTGTGTGTGTGAGAGCGCGTGTGGGTTTCTGTACATGTGCGTGTGGATGTGTTTTGTGTGTGTGTGTGAGTATGCATGTGGTTATGTATGAGTGCATGTGTGAGTGCACAAGTGGGTGTGTTTGTGTGTGCGCGCCCAGGGGTGTGTGTGTGGGTGCTTGTTTGTGCGGGTGTGTTTGCGTGTGTGAGTTCATGTATGTGTGTCTGTGTGTGTGTGTGTTAGTCTATCTTCCTCTCTTTCCATCAACCTCAGTCTCCCTACTCCAAGTATATATATATATCTCTCTCTCTCTCCGTCAACTTTGGCCTCCCTGCTCCAAGTATGTCTCTCTCTCTCAATGCCAGAGTTTGGTTTTGGATGATTATGATTTTGGATACTTCTTTAATTTATCAGTTGGATTTAAGCAGTTCTTTCAGTAGTATTTTGGGCGGCCTTTTTTGTGGTGGTTTGGGCTATCGTAGAGGTCAAGCTATTGGTGTAAAGGACGGCTGCGGGGGCCAAACAATCCTGCGGCATACGATGTGTATGTGTGTGTATTGCATGCATGTTTTTGTGTGTATGTGCGTGCATGTGTGTGTGTGACTAAGTGTGTGAGTGCGTAAGCAGGGGTGCATTTGTGTGTGAGTGCACAAGTGGGTGCATTTCTATGTGCATGCGCGAGGGTGTGTAGGTGTGTGAGTGTGCCTATGCATGTGCGTGTATGTGTGTGGTGTGGTTGTATGTTTGTGTTTTTGGTGTGCGTGTATGTATGTATGTGCAATCATGTTTGTGTGTGTATGTGAATGCTTGTTTGTGTGTGATTGCATGTGTGAGTGCTTGTGCGTGTATGTGTATGAGTGTGCGTTTGTGTGTGCGTGTGGTGTTTGTTATAGGTGTTTGTGTATTTGTTCGTGTGGGTGTGTGGGTGGGGGAGTGCGCGCGTGTGTGATGCCTGTGTTGGTGTGTGTGCATTTGGATGTGTCATTGTGTGTGGGCGTGCATGTGTTTGTGTGCATGTCTGTGCATGTGGGCGTGTATGTGTGAGTGCGCGTATGTGTGAGTGCTGTGTGTGCACGTGTGGATGTATGTGTGTGTCCAGGTGGTTATGTGTGTGTGAGAGAGAAAGCGTGTGTGGGTGTTGGAATGTGCACGTGTGAGTGCGCATGTAGAAGAGAAACATGATTAATTGAGAGCCAGGGGCAGGGCTCTAGCTGGGCCTAGCATGCCCAGATTTACACTGCCCGGTCGACCTCAACAATATATATATTATATACTAGTATATTATACTATCATATACTAAACTATGATATATACTCTCATAATCTATCATACTTTATAGCATAGTATTAAAATAGTATTAGTAGTAGTTTAAATGTTATAATATTATAATCTAGTTGTAAGGGGTTTTCCCCTCCTATATGCCCACATAACAAGCTCACGAGAGATCATTGGGAAAGTGAGTTAGAGAGCTTGGTCAAGCTCAACGACCCTCCTCTAGAAGGAGTTTGTGGGCCTCTAGAGGATTCAGCCAATGAACAAAACCCACCCATGAAGCAACCTACACATGGGGAAAGTGGACTGCAGGGGCAAATGGGATTCGTCGCCCTAACACCTCCCTCTATGACACCCAACCCTTAGAAGCCTGCGCAAACAAGTGGGTGGGAAATACGGGGTACCTCGATCTTCTAACAGCAGGCATGAAGGGGCTCAACAAGAATCGTCCGCAAGGTAAAGTGAGTCAGAGAGCCACGCCACATTAATGACACCACTCCCTAGACTCTATCCTGCATTAATGATGCTGCTTAAGAAGCCATGCCGCATTAAATGATTCTAACTAAGCGAATAGTTGAAGTGACATGGACTCCCCGAAGCCAGGTATGAGTTGTCCCCACCCAAAAACCTAGTATAAAAGCCCTCAGGTACAAAGAATGCTCTCTGATTCCTTTAAGTTCACGCACAAAGTACTAAGGAGATATACTGACTTAAGTATCGGAGACTCCCCAACCTCCATCATGGCCCCCCACTCTGTGTTTTCTCAAGTGTGTAGGTGAAAGACCCAAGACCCGAGTAGGAAAACTAACTACCGAAGTGGAGACCCTCCGAAGAGAGAATGAGACACTCAAAGTAGCATCCAACGGACCAGAGAATGAACACGTTGGATCTAGAAATGCAGGAAGGGGTGTTGATGTAGAGGAAGAAAGAAAAAATATGTAGAAGGAGCTGCGCAACCTCAATGGGAAATACGAAGAGATGGCAAAAAAGATGGGCATGTCATCGTCAGTAGACAAACTGCTCACCAGCTCGAGCCTACCCTACAGTGAGGAGGTGATGGTTGTGCCCCTACCACCAAAATTCCAAGTTCCCCTCATGGCCATGTACGATGGGGCCAAAAGCCCCCTCGAACACCTAGAAACCTTCAAAGCCCACATGACTCTGCATGGTTTCTCAGGAGAAATGGCTTGTAGAGCTTTCCCATTGACCCTGAAGAGACCAGCAAGAGTATGATTCGGGTCCTTGGCACCCGAGTCCATAGACAATTTTGGGGAGTTGGCTTGTCTGTTCCTCACACAATTTATGGCGAGTAGAAGAAGAAGACGCCTTGTGGCGTATCTCCTTACTATCAAGTAGGCGGAAGACGAAGGTTTGAAAGCATACCTATCCAGGTTTAACAAAGAGCGCATGACTATAGATGACCAAGACAAGAAGATAACGTTGGCAACGCTTTTGGGAAGACTATGGCCCTGGTTCCAGTTTATGGTAGAATTGGGGAGGAGAACTCCCGCCACACTGCGAGAGTTCATGGATCAAGCTGACAACTTCATTAACGTCAAAGATACACTCCAAGTCTTGATTGAACCAAGGAAAAAGGAACTGGAGTAGGTAGACAGGAAAGTGAAGGCACCAACCAAAAGCAAAACTCACGAGAAGCTAGAGAAGTGACCACGTGACAACAGGAGGGAGGAAGCCATTACAAGAGGCATGGGGTTTCAATTTGACCGGCAAGCCGCCCAAGAAGATGGCTATAAGAGCACTAGTTACCGCTATTGCACCTACCATTAGTCCAACACTTATAACACAGAAAATTGCATTTTCTTGAAAGAGGAATGAGAACAGGCTGGGCGACCAAGGCCGCCGTATCCTCCCTCCTGGAGACTAGAGCTAGAGTGGAAGAGAAGATCATAGGAAAGAAGTGTTGAAGGGTTAACAGGCCAATGAGGGAAAGGAGCCCAAGGCAAAGGGAAGGTGCTTGGGGACCCCTGCACGATCGCCCCCACACACCACATCGTGGGAAGGGCTAATCGCCCTTGGGAGAAATCAGAACGATCGCTAGAGTATTCACCAACGAGGGTGCCACCTCATCCAGTCGAAAGGCACACTAGGCAAGCAAGATACTAAGAAGTGTATTTAATAGAATGCCCTATTATTTCCTTTGGAGAAGACAAGGAGGAGGGGGTCCTCTATCCACAAGATGACACCCTAGTGGTGACTATGCTGGTCGCCAACTTCAGCACTAGGAGGATCGGGAGTCCAAGGACTAAACCCGCTATCTACTGAGGGAAGCGTTAGGATGCCTCAAGTTTTGCCCACCCTTTGGGTCCCCCCGAGGAGGTGGTTTGCTGGACGGCTGAGAAGTTGGTTCGTTCTTTGCCGTGATTGGGGTGGGGTAAATTGTCCTGCAACCAAGATGCTAGACCCGCTTTCCCTTGCGAGAGAGGTTGGGACGGTAAGTGTTGGGTTAGACTCGTGTTGATCCCACTCTACGTCGTAACCGAGGTTGGGATAAGTTTTTGGGTAGCCGAGGGGCTAGACCTGCTCTCCGTCGCAGTAGGGATAAGGTGGCCTTAAGGCACATCTCTCATTTTAGAGCCCTACAGGTAGGTAAGTTATCGGGCAATTTGGAACTGGACCTGCTCCTGCCAGTGGATGCTCATGAGGAAGGTAAATGTTGGACAACCACCCACTCTTTGTTGCAAGAGGAATAAAATAGCCTTTAGGCTCAACTTATCTCTTTGGGGCCTCGCGGGGAGGTAAGTAGTCGGCGATGAAGATTACGTTGTTGGAGTAAAGAGTCGAGCTAGGCGAGACGTATTTTATTTCTGAAAAGCCACAGTTTCATTAATGGAGTATACACTGTTGACATGGAAATGTAAATTACAAGTCATAACTTGTTTAGCAATAAAATTTCCGTAGGTGGTAGGCGTTTCAGGGGGGTGGCAGCTCGTGCCCTTGGGAGTCTCTAAACCAGTAGGAGCCCGGACGGTTGTTGGTAGTGACCACATAGGGGTCTTCCCATCAAGGGTCCAACTTTCCTTCATCTCAAGTAGTTGTTCCCATTCGTTTCAGTACGAGATCCCTGATCTTGAACGCCCTTGGGTGTACTCGTTTGTTGAAAGTATCAGGAGAATAAGCAATGGGAGACTCTGGGATAGAAACCCGGTCAAGAAGATCCTCACCCCCAGCAGGACGATCCTCGGATATGGGTGAGGGAAACCTCTTGAGGTCAATGTCAGGGGACGAGGGCACTATATGGGACTCTTGAATAGAACGGTCCAAAAGGACCCCATAAAATCGCAAGGAGAGCAACTCCTCTCTGGGCGAGAGTTCTACAACCCGCATATTGCCAGACAGAGTCAGAGAAGAAGCTTCTAAAATAGTGGGAATCCCTCCGAGCTGTGTGAGATTGGCCATCAAAGGATTGGCCGAAACTTGCCGAAGAGAATGAGAGCCATCCACCCCTAGTGGGGAAGGAGAAGAAGGTGTGACGAGAGGAGATGATACGGTATCCTCTAACCTCTTCGATGACGACGACTTTGGCTACTGAAAGAGCACCACAACTAAAGTTTTCCCTAGAGATGGAATAGGCATTTCATCAAAGTTGGCTTTGATAGGAGACTCCCTCCTCAGTTTCTTCCCCTTCCTGTCCACCAGTGGGTTAGGGGAATGCCTACGGACCTTAGGAATAGTCACCTGCATCGATACGGTCCACTCAGAAAAATGCATGTTGGTCGGGGGAGGCAAGTATCATTGAAGGTTGCCCTTGTCCAACAGGGCCTCAGAAAAAATAGTGTTCGGATGGGCTTTCACCCAAGCACAAACGGTCTCAATCTTGCTCACTTCCTCAGGAGTCGCTGTGGGTCTCAAGCTTTTGTCATCACCCATAACCCCCCAGGTCGCGTGAAGGGGGTAGTCACGCCGGTTGACCTACCCAACTGGGAACTCCAACCCTTTGCCGAACAAGAACTAGAAACATCAACAACACCCTTTTACCTTGTTATATTGTGGCTCCAAACGAGCCAATGCCTAAATGGACCTGAAACTACATGTGTTGCCGTTTTGCTTCAAAAGATTATGGGTAAGAAGGACCTCGCGAGAAGTGAGATCGAAGTACTCGGCACCTACCTCCCCCAGCGCTTGCCTCCAGATGACACATCATGAAACCAAGATCCTCCACGCATTTGGGTGGAATTGGGCAGGTGCCAAATGCATGTAGTCTAGTACATCATGAACTCGATGGCAGAAAGGCAGCGTAAGGCTTCTAGAACGCATGCTAGGGTACAGAGCAACCTTTGACACATACCCTTCGAAATCTTCGGCACCTTCTTTGACCACCGAGTGCCACGAGAACCCATCGAATCTTTGTGACTCCGTACGAATCTTAGGAGGGTCTAAGCCCTCGGAGCCTACGAGGAACCAAAAGGCTTGGCAGGCTTAGGGTTTTTAGGGGCAGGGCGTGAAGAGTTCTTTGGTGCCATATGAATGTAAAGATGGAAGAAGGGAAGGCAAAATACACGCAGGGTCGCAGAGAAAAATTTAAAGAGAAAGGAAGGGAGGAAGCACAACGAACTCTGAAACGGAAGAGAGAGCAAAGTGGGCTTTAACAACGAATGGGGGATTTAAATAGACCCTGGCAATGGTTAGCATCCCAAAGTCATGGGAACTTACACACCCCACGAAGCTAGCAAGACGTGCACAAATCCAGCTGTGTGTATTGTACGATGCGATGTGGAGAGAAGGAGCCGCCTGACACTATCAATGCTGACGGAACTGGAGGGACACAATTAAGTACAAAACCCAACCGTAAAAAAAAAATGTGCCAATAAAGCGAAGAGAGGAACCGTTACCTGACATCGTTAAATAAAAAAACCATACGGGCATAACCTAGAGCCCAGGACTAGCACGTAGCATAGCTAGGAGAGTAATAACCGCTCATTTGTAGAGAAAAGGAAATCAATGACAGCGACTATGGGAAAGTAACAACATGAAGACAAAGGCAAAAAGGAATTCCCATCCTAGTCCGATAAGAGTTGGTGGGGTAATTGTAAGAGGGTTTTTCCCACTTATTGGCCCATATAGCAAGCCACGAGGAATCACTGGGGGTGTCAAGCCTGGTCAATGGGGGAATCACTCTCCCTTAAAAGGAGTCAAAGCTTGGTCAATGGGGGAATCACCCTCCCCTAAAAGGAGTCAAAGCTTGGTCAATAGGAGAATCACCCTCCCCTAAAAGGAGTTAGTGGGCCTCTATAGAGGACTTGGCCCATGAGAAAAACCCGCCCATGAAGCAACCCACATGTTAGGAAAGGGACAGTAGGTGCAGATGGGAAATACAGGGAAAGCCGCCCTAACACCTCCCTGATGACACCCAATCCTAGAGAACTTGAGCAGATAGGTGGGTGGGAAATACAGGGAACCCTTGATCTCCTGACAGTAGGTATGGAGGGGCTTAACAAGGAACGTTCGTAGGGTAAAGTGAGTTAGGGAGCCACGCCTCATTAAAACATTCTTACTAAGCGAACAGTTGAAGTGACATGGACTCCCCAAAGCCAGGTATAAGTTGTCCCCACCCAGAAACCTAGTATAAAAGCTGAACCCCAGGTATGCAAAAGGCTCTCCGATTCCTCTAAATTCACGTACAAATTACTAAGGAGATATACTAACTTAAGTATTGGATACTCCCTAGCCTCCACCAAGGCCACCCACTCTCTGTGTTTTCTTAAGTGGGCAGGTGAAAGAACAAGACCCGAGTTGCTGGAACCCAGCCCAAATACATACAATACACGAAGTTAACAATAGTTATAGTAATTTATATAGTTATTAACTTATTTACATATAGTATCATAGTTAGTATTAGTATAGTACAGCATAGTATTAGATTATAGTGTAGTATAGTATATTATAGTATAGTATAGTGTAGTCTTGTATTGCATTAGTAATACTACTATAGTAATCAGTGTTTTTAATTTCGTATTGAACTGGCCGGTACGGCCAGTATTTTTCTAACCGATCATTGGTCCGATACAGAAAATAGTGAATTTCATACCACTGAAAATACCGGCCGGTACGTTTTAGCCAAAACATCTATTTCAGCCGGTATGAGATTTGGCTGCTAACTACTGGATGGCAGGTTCGAAATTTAAGTAAAAACTCAAGGGCATTTTCGGGAATAGGACTTTCACGTGTCTTAGGTTTACACTTCACTATTTACATTCTTTTTTTTTTCCCCAAATCATTTTCATCTCAGCGGCAGCCCCTTCGGCCTTCCTCATCTGAGACTTAACTTCAAGACCTTTAGGCTTCAGCCAGCAACAACAGTGATCCGAGTCCCAACAGTCATCTTGTGTCGTTGTCTGGTTGCCGTCTGCCGTCGTCTCAAGGTATGAGCTGAGCCTTTGAGTAATTTTTTCTATTAATTTGATTTTTTCTTTAATCATAAAGATCTTTTAGATTATATTTTTATAGTATTTGTTTGTTTTTAAATTCGACACTGTATTTGTGATAAAAATCTGTGATACCGTCATCTCACGGTATGAGCTGAGCTTTGAGTAATTTTTTTTATTAATTTGATTTTTTCTTTAATCATAAAGATATTTTAGATTATATTTTTATAGTGTTTGTTTGTTTTTAAATTCTACATTGTATTTGTGATAAAAATTTGTGAATAAAAAAAAAATATGTGTTAAAAAAAATCTGTGATAAAATAAGTTCTATGATTCAATCTTCACTCTCAATTACTATTTGATCTTACATGGCATTAATGTCAATTGTCAATATATGCTGTTAAGAAATCTAATGAAATTGATGGTGATGGTTAATTATAAAAAATATGTGAAATTAAGGAGGGTGAAAAATAAAAAATTCAAGAATCTTTTTACAAATTTACAAAATGATTTTGTATCATTCCAAATATAATTTTTAAAAATATAATCTCTAATCATTAACTAATCTCTAATCTTATAATTTTTAAACCTGGCATTTGTTCATTTCTCTTTTAATTAGATTTTAATTATTTTATTTTAAATGCTGAATGTTGTTCATTTTTCTAAGTTTCTTACTTCTTTTGACTTTTCTTTTTAAGATTTTGCTCACTTATAACTTTATAAGTATTAATTTTTTATATTTTAATAGTTAAAAATGTCTAGTTGTCAATCAATTGGTGGTATGACTTCAACTCCAACACTTGCTCCTATAAGATCAGAAGATCCAGCATGGGCCCATGCACGTGCAGTGCCAAGGGCAAGAAATAATACTGATGTTTATATTGTAATAAAGTAATTAGAGGTGGCGAGATCACTCGGTTGAAGCATCATCTAGCTAGGATTCTAGGCGATGTAGAAGCATGTAAAAATGTCTCTGAAAATGTGAAATGACAAATGAAGGAGTTGCTTGATAAAATGAAAAAAATAGAGAGAAGAAAAGAAAAATAAGGTCAGAGATTGGAGGCGATATAGATTTAACATCTGATGATATTGATGATAGTAATAGTATGGAGGGATAGTCTTAGCTTTCAAAAGATAAAGGGAAGTCAAAAGAATCTGGAACTGGAAAGTCAGTGGGGGGATTGAGTAGATTTTTTGCTCCAAGAACAATTCCTGGGACCCAATCTTCAATTAAGAGTTCTATGTGTTCAAAGGAGATGATTGTAAAAGCAAAGATGGCTGTAGCACGCTGGTGGTATATGCTAATCTACCTTTCAATGCAGCTCAATCCAAATTTTATCAACCAGATATTGATGCTATGACTGTCATTGAGTTAGGATTCAAGGGCCCTTCTTTAGATGAGTTGAGATGAAATTTGTTAAAGATAGATGTGGATGAAATTCAAGATTATTTGCAACAAGTTAAGAAGGTTTGGAATGAGACCAGTTGTTCACTAATGGCAGATAGTTGCACAAACTAGAAGGAACAATCAATAATCAACTTTCTAGTTTATTGTCTGAAGGGTACAATGTTCTCGAAGTCTGTTGATACATCTGGCCCTAGAAAAGATGCTAAAACATTGTTTAATATCTTTGATGAGGTTGTTTAAGAAATTGAAGCTGAGAATCTTGTATAGTTCATAACGGACAATGATGCAAGTTATAAAGCTGCAGGAAAAAGTTACAACATAAGTATTGCTCTTTGACTGGTCTCCAAGTGCAGCTCATTACTGTAGAAGATAAAGAGTTTTGGGCTCAATGTCAATTTATTGTTAAAATTAGTGAGCCTTTGGTTCGTGTTCTATGACTTGTTGACTGGGATGAGAAGCTTGCAATGAGATACTTGTATGATGCAATGGAAAGAGCCAAGGAGAACATAAAAGCAAGATGCAATAACAAAGTTAGTGTATTTAGTCCATTCACCAAGATCATTGATTCTAGATGGGATAAGCAGCTTCACTGTTCATTACATGTGGCAAGTTGTTTTCTTAACCCTGGAATTTATTATAGCCCCAACTTTAAAATTAAAAATAATGTTGTAAGAGGTTTCAGCATCTGTGTTATGAAGATGGAACTTGATCCCAATACTCAAGACAAGATCAATGCAGAACTTGACTTGTATAAGAATGCAGTAAGTTAGTTTGTACATTCTTTAGCAATTCACTAGCATGATAAGATTAATCAAAGTATTATCATTTATCAATATCATTTGTTAAATTGTGTAACTTTGTACTTTAAATTTTATCTTATTTTATTTTTACTTGCATTTAATTAATAATTTATTATTGCATTATTGTTATAGTTGCATGGTAGACCCAATTTGGTTGCAACGCTTTAAAGGTTTGCTGTTCGAGTACTAAGTTAATGTTGTAGTGCAACTGGATGTGAGAGAAACTGGAGTACATTTGAGTTTATTCATTCAAAGAAATGGATTAGTGCATAAACGTTTGAATGACTTAGTATTTGTTCGTTATAACTTGAAGCTGTGAGAGAGGTAAATTTTTTTCATACTAATGTTTTTCATTGTTGAAAAATATATAACATTTTCACTTATGTTTGATTTTGTTTTGACAGGAGTATAAAAAAGGGAAGAGATGCTTTAAATCCAATCAATCTTGAAACATTGACTTGATGGAAGAATGGGTGGGTGAAGAATCTGAGCTTCTTGATGGAGAAGATTTGGATTGGGCAAGTATTGAGTACCCATTAGCCTTACTAAATGAGGAAGAGGATGATAATGTTGGTATTGATGTTGATAATGGTGGTGACATTGATGAAAATATTTTGATTAACATGTCAAATCTTGATCCTTATTGTCTTTTTTATGAAGATGAGTGATTTTTTATGACGATGGTGACGTTAATGATTTTATCATGATAATATTGATAGTTATGTTAGTTGTAACTCAAAACTTAAGACTTGTATTCAAAAGTATTGAGTTTAGGACTTATTTTGTTGTGTTTTTGGAAGATAGTTAATACTTGTATACATATAATTTATCTAGGTATAAATTATTCCGAAACGAAACAATACCGGTATCGAAATATTTCGTTCCAGTGCCTTGACCGGTATGGTATTCAAACTTTTGATAGTAATAGTATTAGTTTAGTATATTTGTCATAAAAAAAGTATTAGTTTAGTATAATATAATATAATATAATATAGTTTTGTATAGTGTAGTATAGTGTCGTATAGTATATTATATTATAGTATAGTATAATATAGTATAGTATTGTATAGTTTAGTATTGTATAGTATAGTACAGTTTAATATACTATAATATTAGTATAATTTTACCGATAAGGCATAATGACTTTTTTATTTCAAGTTTTATTTTTTTATAATTTTTTTTTTATATAGTTAAACAAAAAAAGGTCTCGATAGGCACGATCGGGACCCAAGTCTCGGTGGGTTTAGCTTTATGGATAATGCTAGGGTGCACACCAAATGTTCACTCCCAAACTAGTGCAAATGACTTTTTTTATTTTTCTTTTATTTTTGTTTAAGTATTTAACATCCTTAACCATTAAGAAAAAATAATATATATATAAATTCATGAATAGTTACGTCCTTAACCATTGATAAAATATAATATATATATATATATGAGTGGACACATTTGTGAGTCATACTATTATTTTTCAAGCTTTATTATTAGTAGTATACTAGTGTATATGAGGTACCCTTTTGAACGGTACATATTGGCGTTCGAACAGTACCTTGTATGAAACATTAGTTGAATGTTTTGCTTTAAAATTCAAATAGTACCATATGAATGTAAAACATACATTCAAATGGTATAACACATATAAACAACTTCTGAACTTTTAGATCGATCGATCGCATTCTCTCTCTCTCTCTCTCTCTCTCTCTCTCCCTCTATAAACCCTCCACGTATGACGTCGAACACTCCACTGCCTTTGAACTGTCGTGTCCCCACCACCGTCAAATACCACTTCTAGTAAAGAGATGCACAACTTAATAATGTATAATAGGTTTATTCCGTGTTATTTTTATTGATTTTTTTATATAAAATAAAAAAATGAATAGTTTTCATCGATATACACTGTAGGTAGCCAGAAAACACAAGGCCGGGATGCCTCTATGTACATCCCGGCCTTGTATGTGTATTATTTGTGGAAGAACGAAAGGAATTTATGCATTCCTTTCGTTGCAATGATCATCAAGTTGACTCAGCCATTGCTGAGCTTGATCTAGAAACTATTCAAACGGTGGTTTATTTGTTTGAACAGGTGTGACACATGTCTCGAATGGTGGAGTGACCAATCAAAAGCGTTCGAACACATATGTTTAACGTTCAAACGTTTTTATGCTTTTAGTAACGTTTGAAGGGTTGTGTAACCGTTTGAAATTTTTGCTAATGTTCGGATGCTTAATTATTTGTTCGAACGATGTAATACAAAACAGTTTTAAATTATATTAATTAGTATATAATTTTTTGAGATTTATGTATGATATTTTATAACTAATTTTCTGAATTTTATGTTTTAAATTTCAGGTTGACAATGTCTTATAGGGGGCTGGAAGCGTAACAGACTAGGACAACCCTCCAACGAAGCAGTTCGAGAAAGGACTATCTTGTTGGAACGTCAAGTGACAATCTCTGACTTTTAGGATCTTCTTTAGGAGGGTCGTTCCTTGCCAGATGTCTTCCATGAATGTCGTTGGAGACCAATTCTCAACCAAAAGGACGAAACATGGGACCTTGTTTGATATATCGACATTGTCTAAGAGTTTTATCGAGATCTCGGTCATTCCAACTGAGATGACAATGGTGCATACATTTTTTCAGTCTGTGGAGCCTCAGTTACATTTTCAATGGATTGACTCGTTGATTTCATTAGTATCCTACGATTGCACACGCGTATCTGAACGTGGTACCTAAGGAGTCTTTAGTTAGGGTGATGGAGAGACAGTTGAGGACAAGGGCTCCAATAGAGATTCTCTTGATGGCTTCTTTGATCATGAGATGAGGCAGTTGCTTGTTGGTCCAGATTCTCCTTCCTATGATGAGACAAAGAGCATCAAACAGGCAGATCTATCTAGTTTCTTCAAGATCATGAACTTGATCATTGCCAACAACATTGATCCTAGGTAGCACAAGATAGAGATTGGCATGGATCGGGCAAAGTTTATGATACACGTCACTCATGGGATGCCTATTGACCTTGTTGGTTATATATTCACTAGGATTCAATTAGAGGCTAAGTATATTACGAAAGATATATTTCCATTTGGGATCCTGATCACACGATTTCTGCTATATGTCGGGTCCTACCAGATATTGCAAAGTGTGTCCGAGAGCCAATTGGACTGATCAACTCCTTCACCCTGTAATGAAGCACGGGTCACTTGAGACTTCATCTTCATGATCTTATTCCAATGCTGGTTGATACTTAAGGAGATGCACACCCAAGAGATCTTGGAGTATCAACCAATGAGACATCCATGCAGGCCGAGCCATCACGCATAGCTACCCGTGAGGAGATGGCAGATATAGTGCGTGCTAAGGCTAAAAATTGATATGATCGGTGCGGTTTCAGTCCAAAACTAAATCTGGACGAAAACCGCATTGATAGCTTTTTAGATCTATGATGCCGATCAAAACCAGAAAACAGGAAAGGGGGGAATTGACCGGAATCTTACGGCCGGTGCTGATCGGTGATTAACCCATCCCCAAATTCACATCACAAACTCAAAATAAATCAACTCAAAATTCACAAAATACTAAAAAATGCATAACAAATCAACTCGAAATTGACAACAAAATCACAAATTAAAAAAAACAATAAAAAATAGTAGACCTTGAGTTGTAGAGACGTTGGAGATGACAGAGAGATGAGAGAAGGTTGGCGATGCATGGTTTTAACAAACGGAGGGTAGCGACGATGTGGGGGTTTGCAGGGCTGGGGGGCGATGGCTTTAGTTTTGTGAAGGGGAAGTGAGACAGAGAAACTTACAATCTGGAGGGACCTGGGACTTAGGAGGGAAGTGGAATGATAAGGAGAAGAAGAGGGGGGAGGGGAGGAGGGAGAGAGAGAGGGTTATTAAACCTTACTTTGAAACGACGCTGTTTGGCTGAACCTTTTTTTTATAAACCTCATGTCTGAAATGGCGTTGTTTCACTTAATTAAGTGAAATGACGCCGTTTCATATATAAAAAATATACGTATATCTACTATCAGTCGGTTTAGTGGTTTGACATTGGTTCAAACCGAGACCGAATCGGTCGACGTCGGTTTTAGCAAATTTCTACCGCCGGCTAGCCGGTTCCGGCCAGTTCCTGACTCTAGCTGCCGGTTCCCGTCAGTGACGGCTAGTTCGGTCGGTTCCTGTACACCCCTAGTGCGTGCAGAGATCCGAGGATAGACATAAATGGTGATTGATGCAATATGTACACAGATCCATAATGCCATCTCTAACTTATGTATAGAGATTAATGCTAACATCTCTGACTTACGTACAAAGATTAATTCTAGCATCTTCTACTTACGTACAAAGACTGATGTTATATCTACGACTGAGGTCACAATCATTACTCAGTTGACACAGCTAGAGACATGCCTAGTTGTAATCAAGGATGTGTGTAGGGAGTTGGGATCGTAGTATCCTATATCTTTTATTTGCATTTTTCTTGTTTTTGTATAGATAATATTTGTGTTTTGTAAATTTCATTTAATTATGAATTAAATCATTTTTGTCTTTTCTAAATTAATTACTGATTTCTATTATTTCTATTATTTAATTGTTAAGTTTTTATATAAATTAAATATTTATCCATAATTAAGTAAGGTAGTGTGTTGCCATTAAAAATTGTAAAACTTCTGTCACCATTTGAACGAGAAATATATACCATTCGAACATTTCTCCATTCCCTCTAAATATTTTTGTAATAAATCTATGTTGAAACTCTTTATTTTCCGTTCAAACATTGAGCTTTTATTAATGTTTTTATATTTGAGCTTTTCCTGAAAAATAATAATTTTTTAATAAAATCTTATTTTTCATTCTATTTTTAACTTTTTATACACGTGGTATATGAATAGTCAAGTGACATATGTCATATTATTATTGGCGCTGATATGAGATTTATAATGATCGATTTGTTACAAAATTTTAACAGAGTAGCTAATTTGATCATTCTACACATGATAAACAGCTCGATGCATTCAAATATTTTAAAGGGAACTTGCTTTGAAATGATGTGGATCACATGTGAGGTTAACGATTACAGTCTTGGCTAGCTAACGTGATCGATGCTTTCAAGCTTAATCGTTGTTGTACTTGTTATTTGTGGGAAATGCTAGCATATGTAGTTAAATGTATTCAATCCTTATTGGATTGGGCATGTTACTTTTGGATACTATCTATATATGAGAAAGTTCTTATTTGCAATTAATTTATAGATGAATTTGGCCTATCATGCCATAGATTTGTTTTGCAACTCCAAATCGTTCACTGCAAACTGTTTCGACAACTGTTTATTCAAATTGTTGAATTCTTCAATACTAGACCCTCCAATAAGCATATCATCCACATACAATAATATAATGATATAGAAGTTGTCAAAATACTAACATAACAATAGTGGTTTGCTTGACATCTGGTGTAACCTGAACTACACACGAAATTGTTAAACTTTCTATACCACTCACTGCCTTGGAGCTTATTTCAGGCCATACGTAGAAGCTATTCTCCAGTTTGCAAATGAGGTTTTCCTTTCCTTGTATTGTGAACCTTTCTGCAGGTGTGAATTTGGTTCGGTCCGAAGGGGGGTTTTGGGACCAGAACGAACCCCTTCGTTCTAGGATTTTCCCATCTTGGATCGAACCGAACACCCATAGGAACTGAATCGGTAGTTATCGGTCCGGCCCAATTTTGTTTCATCTCCTTTTCTTTTCGCAATAAATTAGTAAAAAATTCTTTAAATTAATAAAATTAAGGGAACATTAATGTGGATTATGTAACCAACTCATTAAAAAAATATTTAACTATAATTATATTTATGATGTTAATAGTTACTACTTACTAACTTAGACTTTAGTATGCATAATTATTAATAATCTCTTCTATGAAAAATTAAAATTCTAACATTTTATATATAGTTAATGAATATCAAATAATTTCATTGTACATAGATTATTCATTCTTGCTAGCAACTTAGGTATTTTAAAAAATATACTTAATTACTTTAATTAAGTGTAAATAGTAGACTATGCATGAGTGTATTATGTATCTAATATATTATCATCTAATTTATGATACATTATTAAATGATAGCATATATTATTTAATATTTTATATGGTCAATCCTAATAGATTAGATGAAAATTACATAATTAACTTATACAGCTATTATATAAAATAATAAATTATATTTAAGCCAACCACAAGAATTTTCGGTCCGGTCTGGACCGAAAATTCTTCAGTCCTACCTGTCTGGCTTATGCATATAGATGTATTTTTCTAAGTCATCATAAAGAAATGTTGTTTTTACATCTATTGCTCAGGATGTAGATTCTCTGTAATCGCCATTCCCAGTACTAACCTAATTGTTGTAATTTTTACAACTGGAGTGAAAACTACAAAATAGTCAATGGCGCCTTTCATCTGCTGAAACTCTTTCAAAATGAGTCTAGCTTTATACCTCTTACTGTCATCATGCTCAGTCTTTAACTGATATATCCACTTGTTATGCAAAACTTTTTTCCATACTGAAAGTTCAATCCATGTCTAATTCCATAACAAAGAGTCTATCTCATTTTTCATTGATGACTCCCACTTGCTCAAAAATTCTCATCTCGCAAGGTTTCATCATAACTTTGCTGCTCACCACCATCAATCAACAGAATATAATTCAAGGTTGGTGAAAACTGTTATAGAGGTTTGGAAGTCCTAGAAGACCTACATACAACAACTGTAGGTGTAGAAATCTCTAGATTTGATTGTGGAATAATAGGAATGGGTGCACTAGGCTCACTCTCCCTATCACTCATACTTCTGCTCTGCACTCATACTTCTGCTCTGCACTGTGATCTTAGGAAGTTTATTTATGCTTACGAACTCAGACTCGTGATGAGCTGCATTTGCGGTATATACTAATATACTATATTTTTCCTTGTACACGACTTTCTCATTCAAAATCACATTTATACTCTTGATGACTTTCCAATTCTGATCATCCCAAAAGTGATAGCCAAACGACTCATCCTCATAGTCGATAAAGAAACACTTCTCTATTTGGCACCAAGCTTGTTACGAGCATCATAATCAATATAAACATAAGAAACACAACAAAAAGCTTTTAAGTGAGAAAGTTTCATCTCCTTTCCGCTCTAGACCTCCTTAGGTAATCTGCACTCTAAAGGAACTAATGGTCCATGGTTAATTGCATATTAACTGAATCTTCCCATATTGTTAGTGGTAACCTAGCATGCAACCTCATGCTCCTAGCTTGCTCATTGATGGTCCTATTCATAAGCTCAACCACACCATTTTGTTGTAGGGTTCTAGGAATACTCTTCTCCATTTTCTTGATGTGACATGTGCTCACTTTGTTCGGATTCTTTCACTCGTTTGCTACTTTACTTTCCCTTCAAATAAATAAAAAATGTAATGTTATATATAGTGTTGAAGTGTGTTTATGCATACTTGTTTTTAAAGAAGTGAAAATTATAATTAAAAGATTATAAGTTCGAAGCTGGAGGTGGATTCAATGTTATTCCTACAGATTTAATTCACTACAAGAAATAAGCTTTTATCAAGAAAAAAGTTTGTCGTTTGACATTGAATTTTAATCATAAATAATTTTTTGTGGTGAAAAGTGTAACATCAGGGCTCAGCCATGTCTATTAAATATTTTTGAGCTTCAATCTGAAAATCTCATTTGAGTTTTAACGAGTAATTTCATAACAGCTTACAAGTTCAAAAATTTTATTTTAACAGAATATGAATTTCTTTAGGCTCAATGATCGGAGGATATTGTTGGATGAGAGATTTATATTTGAATATGAGGATTTTGGCCCAATTTATTTCTCGAGTCCAAGTCCATTAACGTGTCCACTTTCTAGTACACTAGTTTCTGATAAAATTCCTTAAAACACTGGCTTTGATATATTTTGACCCATGTGTAAATCACGCCGCACCTTTCAGGTGAATTTCTTTCAAGTAGATGAGGTCATCACAATATTACTCGGTGCATGCTAATTGCCATGCATGTCCATACGTGTCCGGAGCCA
Source organism: Pterocarya stenoptera (assembly GCA_003123785.1). Lineage (NCBI taxonomy): Eukaryota > Viridiplantae > Streptophyta > Magnoliopsida > Fagales > Juglandaceae > Pterocarya > Pterocarya stenoptera. Next base: position 327,145 of record QEOT01124311.1, on the reverse strand, counting down.
AGCAAAGTTCCCACCGCCTAGCCTAATTTTCTTTCAGTAAAACAAAACCTTATTTTGTTTAGCCCCCTTAAACTACAGCAGTCCACGTTCACCACTCCATGCACATCTCTATCCCTCACATTTTCGGCAAGTGTCACAATTCTTTTACCACACGTATGCGTTAGACGTTGGAGTTCTTTCCGATAGCGTTGGTGTTCTTTTCTTCTTGTAATTAACCAGCTTGCACCGAGGCCAAACAAAACATTTGCACCGAACGCCATCCCTCTGCACCGTAGCATCGCCATTCCTCTGCACCGTAGTATCACCTCCTTAGCCAACCACCATAGCCCACTGTCCAGCAGCCACTTCTCCTAGCGTCAACCACGTTACCACCGTGAACAAGCCACGCCCCCCCAGCTCCACCACAGCCCGGTCCTCACCCACTCGGAAAACACCACCCAAACCTCACGGAAAATCCAACCGATTATCCCCTGTTTTAACTCCTGAAAACAGAGTACCCTCCCTGTTGGAATACCACAGACCGATTCCCTCTCAGCCACCGTGACCCTGCGAGTGCCACCCAAGTTGTCCAGCTGCTATCACTGCTCCTCCGTGTCGCTGACGAAAGGCTCCCCTTAACGCCTCGGTAAGTCATTGCCACCCCACCGTCTCTCTCTCTCGGTATTAATTTCTTCCTCATGCCGTGATTACTCTCTCTCCATTCTCTCATCTTTCTCTCAGTGCACTGCCGTCAGGACAGCCACCTTCCACTCGCCCAGCCGTCGCGCCTTGCCCCTCCACGCATAGCTCGGTTTTAGTTGTAATCTTGTAAGTCCTTGCCGCTGCATTTCAATTCATTTGTTTTTCATGTTTTCCTACTTAAAGAGTTATATATATATATATATATATATATATAAATTTATATATATGGGTAATATATCTGTAATCTAATAGAATAGGAGTTATTACCGTTATGCCCTTTGATCATGTTTTCAAATGATAAAGTATTACAGAAGCTATTGCATAGCTGGTCTACTGAATAACTAATACTACATTATTATCTTTGAGTTACAAGTTGCATTCTTGTGTTTTAAACTTTTAATATGTATTTGTAAACTCTAAGTTTTCTATGTTTACAGTAATTATTTTGGTAAGTTAAATTATTTTAAGTAAACTTTTCCTTCAAAAGTAAGTGATGATGTTGTAATTTTATTATGTTCTAGTTTATGAAATAATTATTGTTGTATAACTTAAAAAGGAATTATGGTATAATTATGTTATGTAGTATTAAATCTGATAGTTTGATTTTCTATAGTAAATAAGTTAGAGTTTAATAATTTAGTCAGAGATCTAGTTGGAATTTGGAAGTGTTAATATTTTTGGATTTCATGAATTTAGGTTTTTAAGGAATTAAAATAAGTTATTTTAGCATCTTAGGCTTAAATATCGAAATAGGTGGATTGAGAATTTATGGAAGTTATGTGACTATTTTATAGGTGACGGTAAATATTCGTTCAACACTATTGTGGAAAAATTTTGAAAAGGTAAAGAAGTTCAGGTAAGTGGGATTCTTATGCTAAACTTTGCATAAAAATAAAATGGACTGAGTTTATAACATATGCATGATTTGTTACGAAAAGAAATTTAAAATGACCTCAATTATTTGTTCTGCATTACTCATGAAATTCTGTATAAGAAGAAAGTATTTTCTGTCATAACTAGTATAGACATGAGCTTATTTTGACATTTTGTTTCTGAACTGTGCAAAAGAGTGCGAATATGAAATTTTGTGCATAAATTATATTTTTGTGATCTGATACTGCTATGTTCTGAAATGTTCTGAACTCTGATATGATATGATGTGATTTCTGAAACCTCTGGCATGACATTCTGTTTCTGTTCTGTTCTGACCTTACCACGGGTGTAAAACTGTGGCCTCTGTTTGGGTTGGTACTAACTTCTCTGTTTCTGGTGCACCCACTTTGGAAACAAAGTGGTTTTCTATGTGGTCTTTCCTACATGCACACTCGGGGCTCTGAGAATAATAAAGGGAAAATTCATATTCTGTTTCTGCTTGATTGGCCACCGGGGTTTGCACAACCATACCACGGGGGTTAAACATGGAATTCAGTTCTGATATAATGTTTCAGTTATGCTGTGCCAAAGGGATTTTTATTAATGATATTTCTGAACGTTCGCTCTGATATTTTTGATAACATGTTCTGATTCTGCATTCTGAAAATAAAAATATTTTGTTCTTTATTCTGAACTCTGTAAATGCTTATTTTTGCATACTAGTATATGTTCTCCACTTACTGAGTTATTGATAACTCATCCCTTATCTCCATAATATGTTTCAGATAATTTTGATGCAACAGCTGGAAGTCAAGAATAGGGAGTACTTGCGAGTGTTGTTGATCATATAAGACTAAGTGCCTTAAGGTACAAGGACTTTTTGGAGAGTCTTTTGGTAGTGTTAATATTGTATGTTGCTTTGGAATTTTGAGTAATGGATATTCCTAGTCTTTGTGGAAATGTTTATGTATATTATCGAGGTACTTATATTGTGTCATTATGTAGGAACATGGATATTTGTGTTGAACAAATAGGTTAACAATTTATGGCGACTCTGTGTTATTGGAGATGATTTTTGGTGACATGAGTTAACTCCCTAGACCCACGGGGACGAGGCGTTACAAAAGGAATTGTTGCACATTTGTCAGAAATATTTCATCATTAAAAGTTATTAATGACAACAAAAGCACACCATTGCAAAAGATACCACATTTAGCAATGACAATTTCGTCGTAAGAAGGGTCTCATATTTCATCCCAAAAAATCCCCATCAAGTCAAATTATCTAAAAAACTAACGCAATTATGACAAAAGATTGGATCCTCATTTATATTAGACACTTAATATGAAATTGAATGTCCCTTTAGGACTCTCTATGAGTATCTAATTGTGCCATAATTTCTTAGAGGCTATGATCATATTCACTTTGTTTCTCTACCATATTATTGATATTTGACTGCATAGATTCTACCCTTTGCATGGATTGCTCCCATTTCTCCTTGTAAACCTCCATCTCATTCTTGTATTTCTCTACTTGTTGAGTGAGTTAGATGACTTTGGATGAACGTGAAGATGATGGAATAGGCATGACATAATTTTCCAATCCTTTGCCCTATCCAGATTTATGCTCTAAAACCTCATTGAAAATATCTTATGCAATCCATGATGATCCAATAGCATTTTTCAATCCATAAATCTTTCATCCTATGCTAGAAAAGCAAGAGCATGTTTTTCTTAGAAAAATAAGTTAGTATATGTATGCATTGTGTTTGTCCAAGTCCAACGCATAACCCAAGTAAAATAAAATCAATTAATGTTAATAAATAAAATATCACAAAAGAAAAAGAAAACATTAGTAACATCTCAAAGTTGAAATTGAGACTTTTTATTTTTGTTTATTGTTGTACCTTATAGTTTACAACCATGGTTAAAATAAGTGAGCAAGAGGTAAGATCTCAGATTTCTAATACACTATTTTAAAATAATCATAATAATCAATAATGCAAGAACGTTCTAATTACATGGTGCCATAAAACACCAAATCTAAAAACTAATAAACAACAATGTAAATACCAAACTCTTGCACATAAAAAAAGAACTTTGCATAGAACGTTAAGTTAAAGTATTAGATCATCTATGAACTATAGTAAGGAAATAATGCAAGATGAATATAGTGTTTTGGATGTTCTCTCTCTCTAGGAAAAAATGGTCTCCCTTCTCTCTAAACCTTCACTACAAATCTGGCTAGAGGGGGTGGGAGCTTCAGCTCCCTTCCCCCTCCCTCCCTCTCTACCACCTTTCTCCCCCTCTATGCAGTGTTCCTTTTAGTGTTTTTTTGTGTTTTTTCCTGTCAAATAAGGAAGAATCGTAGATCTGGAACCTCCGGCATCCATAGATCCTCACTCACCCCTCCACAGTGTTGCCCAGCTGCCGATCTTCAAGTTCACCGAATGCGGCATTAAACGGAGTGGTGAGTAGCTTGCACGCGTGGGACAAAAATCTAGGAACGTTCGGCACGTGGCTCTCACGCGCCACCGGGAAGCCCTCTGCCGACGACACATGTGGTGTTTCGGGGGCCTGTGAGTTCAGGACTCCAAGATCGACCATCCGTTTTCCTCCCAAAGTGGCGCGTGTACTGCACACGCCACAGTAGCCTCTTGGAGTATTGTTTTTCCGTTTTTGCGGTATTTTCTCATTGTATTTTATTTCGTGTCTTGTATTTACTTTTTAGAAAAATAAAAATCCAAAAGCATAGTGCCTTCGGACCTTAGTCCGAATGGAGTAGTCCCCCCCTCCGCTTAGGCGGTTCTTATGGTGGGGTTGGTGCACCCTACTCCGCTTAGTTGGGATATGGGATTTTGTCACCTGGTTACTGGTAACTCTATCGTGGACAGAGTTGTGTTATCTCTTAGACTTAGGTCTTTAGAGATCTGCCATCTGGACTAGACCATGTTAGTCATGGAAGTGTTCTGGAAAGCTATTAACGTTTGTAACTGATTTTTTTTAAGTCAATTTTCTATGTCCTCTTTTATGAATTAAATTTGGTCCGTTATTATTAAAATAAAAAATAATGCAAGATGGCATATTCTAACTCTAACTCAAAATTGAACTCTATATAATAACTTAGACAAAAACTAACAAAACATTATGAGATTTCTCATACCAATAAAAAGAAAAAACTAGAAATATAACGTCTCCATGCCAGAATTACGATAAAAAAAACCAAGACTCAAGTTGAAGTAAATTATTTTGCTAAGAAAAATGCATTACATACATAATTTTCTTCTATTGTAGGAGTCATGAAGAGCCATATTTTGAGTGTGTGAGTTTATAAAAATCAATCAAGAGTAATATCCTACCCACGCTTCAACAAATTTAAAAAAGATTAAAAAACCCACTATTATTAAAAATCACAATGTATAAATGACAATTAAAAATAGATTTTCTTTGAGAAGTCGAGCAAAAGATTTTGATCTAGCCATGTGATTATCTTTCAAGTTTCTTCTATTCAAGGCATTTTGATAATACGATTTCAGTAAAAAAAAAACAAAAACCAAAATTGCAAGTTAATTCTAGGAATAAAAAATATAAAGAAAAGAAAAAGAACTACATGCTTTATTAGTAGGAAGCAGCTAGCCTTTTTGTCCATCCTAAATCAATATTTATTTTATTTAGAAATGGAACTAGTACCAACCAACTAGTTCTACTCTTAACATATATACACAGTCTCAAACTCCAATACCATCACAAGCCTATACAATAGTTTACATTATTTGTAAATAATATAGACGTCAATTTGCATTTGTTTTCTCATAAAGAAAATAATTTTTTATGTTTGCTTGTTAGTGACCATGGAATTAATACTAGTAGCCTATGAATATATACGTGACAAAATTTAACATTACTTAAAAGTTTTAAAAGATATGATACCTTGTGTTTTGGGTTTGCCCATCGATTACACAATATCTCCCAATCAGCTTGATTCAAATCATCTTGGACATGAGCAATCGCTTCTTCTTTTGTTGAATATTTCTTGAATATCTTGTGCAGTGCATGGTGATAGTTATTGTAACTTCTTTGTAATTTTGCTTTAATGCTCTGTTTGATTTTATCTTCACTCCAATCAAGGAGGATTCTCCCCAAAACATAATTGAATTAAACAAATATATTACATATTTTTTAAACCAAAAAATAAATAAATAAGCACAATGATTACTTACATGAGCTCGAGCATACAATTCCTCCTTATCTACTTCAGGGATGTGCCTCCAGCTTTTGTAAGTCATGGGGGCAAAATGCCTAGCAATATAGCCTACCCTACTAATAAAATCGGTACTATTTGTGTTGGTAACTCCCTTATTGCCCGATTCTATCTTCACTAGAATGAGACCATTATTTTGAGCTTCTCAAATTATGTGCCTTGTACTTTATCACGACCTCGTTTCACCTTAGAAGTGGCTAAAGAAATATTGGAAGAAATCATTTTTAGAATTACTATTTTGTAACTCTTCTAAAAGATGCATTCATATATAATAATGTTGACATACAGCAACTACTTTGCATTAGATAATAATTAATCTAATGGCTAATTAATCATCTATTGTATTATGTTTCGCTCCGTCGTCACATCATCTCTCAATAGTGGAGCCAAATCCCCCTCATCAAGTTCAACAGATGCATTAAACCTGAAAGATTCATTTTCCTTATATTTTTCAGTATCAACCGTTTCTCCATCTTCTTCCTCTACCATCAAGGGTGCATCATAGATATTCCTATTAGTAATTTTTTCTACCACTCTACAAATACTTGTGATGCCTGGAATGCTAAGACAAAAGAATCGTCCTTATACCGAACACGAGATATATTTATACTTGTAAAATTATTGTCTATTTGTATTTATGTTCTTCGTTTTCCAATATCCCATCAATCACATTTGAAAAGGTATATTTGATGACCTCCAAGGTAATGTAGCTCCAAAATTTTGTTTAAAAGTTAACATCATTTGCTTCATAAACAACTACACCACTACACTGTGTGTGCCGGTTTCGTTCACATTCCTTAGTGTGAAACCTAACACCATTCATAATATAATCTCTATAGAATTCAACTTGTAGATCAGGACTGCAAGCTGGTGCATATAATTGTTCAGACACCTCAAATGCGATCATAGCGAAATGTTTCGAATAAGATTAAGGAGTACATTCGGAGTCGTGTGCTGGTGAGTTTACTTTGAGAGTACATTTTTTTTACATAGTTTAGTATATCATATTTTTGACATAATTCACTTATTAGGATGAATTTGACCTCGACTTTGGCCGTAGCGAGGATTCGAGAACTGTGAATGAGTTGATGGCTACACTATTCTGACGTCACAAGGGACGATGTCATGACCACTTTAAGAAGTTTGAGACATTGGAAGAGGTTGCATAGTCCCCTTTCCAACAAATGAAGTTAGACAATTAGAGAAAGTGTTGTCATCTTTTCGTAACTCTAGATTATCAGGTATTCTAGATTTATATCCTTTAATTATTTATATTTATATCCGTTCTATATATTATATGTATATATATTACAATTAACATTCTTAATTAATTTTGTAGCACTTAAGTTCTACAAATGTATATAATAAATCCGCTCTGACTGTCTACCATCGTGCCGGTTCAAGGTCTTTCCACCTTCTTGCTGATCAAATGGTAATTAATAAATTATTGAATTCATTTATTTTTCTGATATTCTTTTATTTAAGTACTAACATTATCTTTTTAAAATTGTTAATGTCACTTTGTCAAAAATGTGATGATCTTGAAAACTTTTTCCTCATTTATGTCTATGCTGCTACTCACACTAATGAGCGTAGTGAGTGGATGGATCCTGTTGCTGCAGATAATTTTGTAAGCGGTGTTAATTTTGTTAAATAAATTATGCAACATGTGAATAATTTATTTTTTATTTGTATTTCTTTCAATACATTATTTATTGTGTGTTTTCTTTCTAATTGCATGAAAAAATGACATATACATATTCATGCAAGTGCTCTGGCCCAAGTCTAGTATGGCAAGAGGTTTGGGACGATCTTTCAAGCATTCCGGTTCATCCTCCTCAACCTCATCGACTTTACAAATTAATAATCTTGCCAAAGATTTAGAAGTTGCACATCGCGAGAATAAGTATATAAGGTCGAGACAATAAGAGTTGGAATCTCTCTTAAAACGACAGTCTCATTTAGAGACACGTTTGCAGGACTAACAGAGAGACCATGAGGAAAGAATACGCAGTGAAGTCCAATAGCAAGTGCAGCGGGAGATGATGGTGCAAATGGAACTTGTTATGTCATTGCAACAGAGTCGTGGTGGGTGAGAGAAGAAAAAGAAATGAATTTTATGAATTTTATCATTGTATATAACTTTTAATATCTAATTTTGAAACTTTATAAGACAATGTTAGTTGTTAAATGATGGTGTGTAATATGATATTATTGGTATGTTTTTTAATTTTATGAAATTAGTATTTCTGATCTGTACGTTAGAATATAAATAAAAAACGTTCAAACATTGGTTCACATTTGAACCAACGTTCAAACATAATTACACAAAATTATAACATAACGTTTGAACGTAGGACTCAACATTCGAATGTACTAACCCTCAAACGAACAAAATGTTCAAGTGTTTAAACAATTAACATTCGAACAAACCTCCGAACATACCACTTGCGTTCGAATGCTTCTTCAATTAACATTCGAACTAACGTCAAAACGTTATACCCATTACGTTCGAACATTGGTTCGTTAACGTTCGAACGTAAATTTGAACATTTATTGTAGTTAACGTTCAGATGTATAAACGTTCAAACTTAAATATGATACATTCGAACTATAATCAACGAACGTCAACTTTTATCATTCGATTGCCAATTGGTCGGGTTGACGTTCAAACGTTCGATTGGATATCCGAACGTTACTTTCTGTGACAGATCTCAACCATCACAAAAAAGGAAACGTTCGAACGTTACACCAATGGGAATACCTCCAACCGTTATTAAAAATATTTTTAGTGACGGTTCAGTAGTAAATCGTCACCAATTATTTTCTATGACGCACCTTAGGTGATAGTCTTGGTGACGGTTTCAAACCGTGTGACGTTTTTGTTATTTTTTGTGACGGTTTCCTTTGTCACAAAAGATAAATTGTGTTGTAGTGTGACCACCGTACGCAACAACATCCACCATGTCCACCAACTGATAAAGTTTCTTGAAGAGCTTCAATGAGCTTCTTGCCAACCGAACATTATCTTCAAAGCTCCTCTAATTTCCCCCGCCTAGTCTCGACGATATGCTGGTTATTGTTGTTGGCTGTGATTGTTTCCATGGCTCTTGTGATTCTGGATGGCTGTTGGTTGAGTTCTTTGTGTAATAGGTTGAGTACTTCTGAGTAGTGGTTAGTATATATCTTGGCGTTGGCTTTAAGTTAAGTTCTCTATGTATAGCTAACACGTGTTTGATTTATTTCTATAGCTTTATAGAGGGTATGTCCCAATATAAATGCACCTGGAAATAAAAAAACATATCTCCCACTTTGATCTTAGGTAAAGACAAAGGGCAGAAAAGATGTAATATTCTGGATTAAATTTAGAAACGTGAAAAATGATTTTTTTTTTTTTTTTATTGTTCAATAAAGGAGATTTTATTTTTCTTTTGAAGTGGTAAGATACTGTAATCATAACATTAACTTTAGTATGATCACTCGTAATTTCATTTAAGGGCATGTTTAAATGATAAGATAGAAATGTTGTGAATAGCAATAAAATAGTTTGAATTAATATGTTTTATTAAATTTTAAAAAATGATAAAGAAAGAATGGAATAAAAATATTATAAAATGAAAATATTATTATAATATAATTTTTATTTAAAAATTTTTAAAAAGTTGTATTAAATTTTATATTTTATTTAAAAATTTAAAAAAATTATAATGAATAGATTAAAAAGTTAAATATTTAAAATTTTAAATGCTATTCGATTTTTGTTTTTTTTGTTTTATCATCTCACAGACAAACCCTGAATCTTAGGGGAGAGATTTGAGGGCTCGCACTCCGCTGCGAAATTTCTGTCACACGTCTTGTCGTTCATGATCTATTTTGTGGTCGAAATGTTTTCCACGCAAATTTGCGAGATGTTCGGTCACCCGATTTTAAAGATTCTGTTAGACGCCATTTTCAGTATCTGTCCAGATGGATGCTCGGATTATCGTCCATTTGTTTGACCCAAAGCTACTCTGTCTCTTCCTTCCTAGATATTTTATCTTCTTTTATGCATCCTCTTCCTATAAATGCCTGCACTCCAAGTTCCCTATTCATCTGGGTCATTTTCTTGTTCTCTTCAATTATTTTCCGAAACCCTCTTGCAAAGATCTTTGAAGAATCATCCCCCCATCTCTCTCTTTCTGTCTTCTTTGTTTTGGGTGGCCGGAGAAAGAAAGAAAAACATCAATGGCAAAAGAGATCAGAAACATCATGAGTTGTTGGATTGAGGTGGCTCCGGCCCCCATCATTTACCCCCAAAAACCTTCAAATTCACCCAGTCTTGAACCCATTGCCGAAGAGGATGCTGAGGAATTCGATCAGGATGATTCATCATAGTCGGTTTTTTTTTTTTTTTTGCTGATTATGTGACTACCGAAGATCGAGAATAAATTAATGGTCCAGATGATGATGATGGTGCAGTACCTAGGACCAACTTTAACAACGTCTTCCCAAAAACTGTGTACTGTAAATTGTAGATTTATGGAGTCTTTGTTTGTTTTAGAGTACTGGGTCTTGTTTTTTTTTTTTTTATGCATGAGAACACCAGTATCTTAACTTTGCCCGAGATTGTAATTTATAAATAAATAAATAAAAACATCACAGATTTGCTACTTGTTTAATTCAGGGTGTGTTTGGGTGACTCTCTGTTCTACAGGTTTTTAGGTCTCCTTTGGTTCCCCGATTGTATTTAGTTCAGTTGAGTTTGGTTTAGATTTAGATCTTCTAATATTCAAATAGCCAACGCTTAAATCACGAAATTCATCTCAATTCAAAATTTCTTTACACGTGGGTACTATAACCTTTTCAACTTCCTATATTAAAATACATCTAAACTGATTTTAATATTCAAAAACATCTAAATTCATCTTAAGTAGACTTCACAGAACTCAGAGCACCAACATTGTACTCATCAAATACATCTTCAAATTTTGATGAAAAGTACAAGTTTTCCATATATCTAAAACCTCCTTATTCATAACTCTACATTGGATTAGACATTAGATTCATCAAAATAATAATATAATATTATTTTTTTTAAAATAATATTTTTAATTTTTTCTTTCATGTTTTGCAATCCCTTTTTATTGTTTATTATTTAAGATTTTGAAAATCTATCTCTTCCCTGTGCACGTCTATTTTCACAATTGTTGGCATCCACATCAAATATTCTACTTGTATATATGTTGATTTACCTATGGGTGTCCTTGCTCTCTCTTGTTTTTATGTTATGGCCTTATTAATTTAACTGCCAAATACCTCTAAGGATTATTCCTGCCTCGCTGTCAATGACCAATACATAAAATTGGAATTTTGTCTCTATATCCCGTATAATTTAGCCATCCTACCATATAATTTCAGTGAAAATAATTTGGCAGATACCAATATAGAAGCAAAGTTGGTTAAGTTAACAAGCATGGAGATTCTATCCATAAACTAAGGTGGATGTGCTGTAATTAGATATTGAAGCCTCCTTTGATCTTCACTAGTGTTTGAAAGATGAGCACCAAGGAGCCTAGACAACAATGTGTTTCTATGGACATAGTTAACTTTGGCAAACCGTTGTCATGTGCATGGACCTTTCTGTCTGAATGTTTTTCTTTGATGCAGTTTGGGGGATCTTACTTCTTTCCTAGGACTGCTCTAGTTCCAGCATTGAATAGAATAAAAAACAGCAACAAGGAAAATGTCCAAAATGCCAGATAGTTTAGGCAGATCGAAATGCATATTATTAATCAAAAGGGAGGGTGGGAGGGTAGTGGAGAGCAAGAGAGGGACAAGGCAACTGCATGACAGCAACAAGATCTTTCACAACAAGCTCAAGAATTAACTCAGATTAATCTAACTCAACATCAAGCTGCTATCATCACACAAAATTAGGCCATCACACAAAATAATTAGCAAGCATCTAAATATACCCAACAGCAAGCATCTATTTTATTCTATGTTGAATATAAATCTTTGAAGCTTATGGATATTTGTATATAACGCTCCCATTAATTCATTTGTTAATAGTACCCCAACTCATCAGCCTCTTGTAGCAGTTTATCTCGTATACCTGCCTATTATGGTTCCTGAACATCTCAAAGTCTTAGAAAACTGCTAGTTTCCCATCAAACAGAAGCAAAGCAAAATATGATCCATATTTTGCTTCTACTTCAGGGGAATCACTTTAAGCCTATCAAAACTACAAAGGATATACAATTTTTTTTTATAAGTAAGAAGGTTACTGCTAATGCAAGTGTGTCTAAGTTAGTCATACATTGGATCCATATAAGACATGACATTCAATCCATTACATCTCTGGCTCAATCACACAGATAGAACATTGATTGATGAGAATGAAGTATTCATGACATAGGAAAACTCACCCTCTAATTTCAGCAAGATCTCTGGTGAGCTCATAGCAAAGAAAGTAATAGAAGTAGAGCCTGGATGCTAGGACATCAACAATTCTCCTATTCAAGTTCTTCAGTCAGGCAATGCTTGCTAAGGCACAAGCGTTTGCCTGAGAGACAACAATGTTATGCTTTACACCATGTGTCCAAGGTTATTTCTTTTTAACACCTCAATCTATTAATGTTACCTCATTATATCTCTTCTGATCCATCAGTAAATCTCCAACTCTGGTAATGAGTGTTTTCTAGGAGTTTGAGTTGTGGATGTTCCATGTCATGTACATCGTCCTGTAACCAATCCTCAATAGTTGAAGTGCTTTTTTTTAAAAAAAAAAAAAAAGGAAAGCAGCCATTTTATCGAGAACAGGAACTTCAAGAAGAACCAAAATCACAAGGCCTCCAATGTTACCTTTAGAAGATACGAGGATAGCCGATTGTGCAACCTGGGGCGATAGCAAAACCGAGGAACGCAGAAAGAACCTGTGCATTTTAACTTTCATTCCAGCCATGGTGAGTCTGACCACACGCACAATTCATCGGACCTCCCGGGCATACGCACTAGTCTCAATGAGAGACGCAATCTCCTTCAAATCTGAAGCATTACCCATAAAATACAGATTTCACCCAATCCAAATCAGACATTCAAACTTAAACACCAAATTTCGAGTATGAAAAATACAATCAAACCCTAACTAACCAATTTAGAAATTTAACAAGAAGAACGGAGATTTAGACCCAAAATAAATATAATATACTTTATTGGAATGTAAAGGATGATCTTACAGTGCAAAGTTGACAAAGGAGAGGAAGAAGCTGAATTATAGGGAGCTGGGAGCTCCTTCATCTCTATCTTGGGTCATGTTCGACGAAAATGGACCTTGAACTGGGCTGGAGATAGGGTTTCATCTACTTGTTCAACACTCCAAGTCGAGAAGAGATGGGAGATAGAAATGGGGAAGGAAAGGAATGAGATTAAAAGAAAAAGGAAAAATGTTAAAACGGATTCATGGGCTGTTGGGAGGGAAGAAAGGGAGAAGAAGAGAAATGGTCTGGGAGAAGAAACTAAATCACGGGTGAAAAGGGGGAAGGCGGTTGGAGGAAGGATTTTGTAATAAAATAATAGGATAGACTTTGAACAGTCGGTCTTCATTTACCGAATCCAATGCCAGCATTTTAACCCCAAACCTCTTCAAATTTTGAAGATCCATTCGTTTTAGCGAGACCGCTACCACTGCTCTCACTCCACTATCTTGACTCACTACTATTCATAGAAATTTCAACTCAGCTCAATATCCAAATGCAGCCTAATGATTCATTTCTTCTTTTTTTGTGGGTATTTGGGAACAAAGTGGATGTTGGTAATTTTTGGATGAATTGTTCAGATGGATTAGACTCAAATCCTCAATTTATGCTGGTAAAGAGGGCAAGGACTTCTTGGTTTGGAGACCGAGTCCAGATGGCCAGTTTTCAACAAAAATAGCGTGGGAATTGATTCGGATGAAGGGAGAGCGTAGTGCATGGATGGATTGGATTTGGCATTCATGATTACCATGCAAGATCTCGGCGTGTATGTGGAGGGCGAGGTTTCGGTGTTTGTCAGTGGATGAGCGCATACAGTCCCGTGGGGTCTCACTGGCCTCGAAGTGTGATTGCTGTAAGATGCCACAGATGGAGTCATTGGACCATGTTCTTGCAACTAGTGAGGTGGCTCAGCAAGTGTGGAATTTGGCTGCGGTCTCCCTAGGTGTAGCGTGTATGCAGACGGGGACAGGGTGGAGTAGTGTCTGTGTGGTTCGCTTGTGCCAAAAAATCGTCCAAGAAAGGTATTCTTATTGGCCTTCTACCAAGTGTTCTAACTCGGTGCTTGTGGAGAAGGAGGTGCAAAGTGCGGATGGATGGTTTGCAGGAGTCAGTGGTGGGCGTTTGGCAAGAGGTCCGTATTTGGCTGGGGGAATTGGCCAACGTAGATAATGCAGTTATAGGCCCAGTAGATGTGCAGCTTTTATGCGAGATGGAAGTTCCATTCAGTTGGCGTATGGGGCAGCGTCCCTAGTTAATTGCTTGGGAGAAACCTCCTGTTGGGTGGTGGAAATTGAATGTGGATGGTAGTTGTAGGGGAAACCTGGGTAATTGTGGTGGTGGTGGAATAGTTCGAGGTCATCAAGGGAATTTCGTTGGCGCTTTTTCAGAGCATTTTGGTTTTGGCACCAACACTGAGGCAAAGCTTCGTGCATTAATTCAGGGAGTGAAGTTTTGCAAACAGTTGGGTGGTCGACGTATTATGTTGGAATGTGATTCGAAGGTTATTGTGGATTGGCTCCGTACTTGTCGTTGCAGTTTATGGTACCTTTGGGATTTTTAGGATGAGCTACTTCTTGTGCTTGATGGCTTATACTATCAAGTAGTTCATCAATATAAAGAAGGGAATCAAGCTGCGGATTTCCTTGCGAGAAGTGGGGGAGCGGACCTAGTGAGTACGTATGGGGTGGATGACCCTTTACCAAGACGCTTGTAGGGCATTGTTAGACTGGACAGAGTTGGGCTACCATCTATTAGAGGGGGAATTAGTTTATGGTAATTATTTTGTTCTGTTCTGGGTTGGGTCTTTTTACGTTGTCTTGTATGAAGTCTTTTGTAGGTTTGGTTTTAGTTGTGGTTTTCTTTTTTGCTTATAAGCTTGTTGAGGAGTTGTCTTGTTTGCATGGTATTCCTCCAACGTAAGCGAGGGTTTTTTAATAAAGGCCAAGGAGGGGTCACTAGGACATGTGGCCTTGACTCTTTTGGAAAAAAAAAACAAAGAAAAACCTCAATTTATGCTAATATTAATTAGGATTATGAATTTTTAGGATGTGGAATGCAGTGTGGGAGATGTAATTGGAGGGCAAAGTAACCCATTTGATCGAACATGTACTGGAAGATACAAGTTTGAGACTAATGCAGCATATGGTAAAAATATCATCTGTTTTGTCTCGTTATTAAACAAATACAAAGATTTGAAGAAGATGCACATACTCCATTATTCAACAAAAATTCTATTCCTCATCTCCATACATCATACTTTATTTTTTATTTATTTTTTCTCTTATCAAATGTATATATGAATAATGAGTAGAAGAATTCAATTAGTTTAAGAATAATAAACTAATTTTTTTTTTAAAAAAAATGTAGTGTGTGGAGAGTGACAAAACTCATTATTCAAACAGTATCTTAGAGTACTATCAATTTCAACAATTATACTCCAGATTATTATGAAATTACAATATACACATTTTCCTTTGATAAGACAAAGTTACGCTTAAAACTTAAAAAAAAAAAAAAAAAATTTATAATAAGATTACAAACATTATAAAAAATAATTTGAAAATAAATATATATATAAACGAAAAATAATTTTAAAAGATAAATAATTAGTTTTTTTTTTCTTAAATATGAAAATTATCTGTAAAGTCTTTCATTTTTCTAATTATTTGTTTGAAAGAAACCATATATATATATATAAATATATATTTACTTTTTCAGAATAGTTTTTAGAACTATTTCCAATTTTCCTGTTTTACACTTTCTTTTAGATTTCTTTGAATTTTGGATTTTTATCAAGGCCATTTATGTTATATATCTTTGTTTATCGAGTAGGAAGATTATAAATTTTTATTAGAAATTTAAAGGAGTGTTTGTCAAAATTATAGTTGAGAGTGACTACAAGATGAATGATCATTTGATGGAGTTTGCTTCTTTACCACAATAGCTGTCTTATAAACCACTCCTCCATATATCTCATGGGGTGTTTTGACAATTTTGGGACATTAGAAATATCTACAATTACTTATTAATGCAATCTAAACATCACCATATTTTAGAGAAGCTGTAATCTCTTGATCCAGTTAGGGGTGTAAGGAGGATCGGACCGAAAAAATCGACCGGACCGAAGTTGAGACCGGCATGATCTTCAAAGATCTCGATCCATAATTAAAATATGAGTAATGCTACTTACAGTTATGGAATGTGCAAGCATCGTGCAGTCGTTTTGAAAAGGAGTATGGTTCACTATTAAAAAATTAATTTTCTTTTCATGTAGATCTCGTATTTATCTATTTTTTTCAAAGTGATTGCACGACACTTGCACACTCATGACTGCAATTATCATTTCTCTTAAAATATTCATCCCCTTAGTTATTCATGAACTCCTATAAAAATCTATCTAGCTACCAGAAAATGCAATTTGGGGCCAAAGAACAATAGATCTAATTACCATATTCAAACTTCCATAACATCTTCAATTCCAATTCTTGCCATTTCGGCTAATAAAATCTGTTCAGAGATGTTTCTTTTTCTCCACCACAGAGTTCTCCAACAGACATGAGAAAGAAGAAAACTCCAAGCAAGTTGCAGGCAGGCCACCAGTCATTATTGTCCACTTTTTTTTGTTTCTTTCTTACTGGTGTTCCCCACACTTAGCATATTTTCCACATGTATCCAACTAACTTTCGAAGTTTTTTAGCCTTTATTTATTTTAATTGGACGACCAATTTCGTACCACGTCCTTCTCTCTTTCGTCGTTATCTCTTTAACCCTTATATAAAGCACCATCTCCACTTACTTTACCCTCAACCCACTCC
>QEOT01124311.1:276175-306381 GCA_003123785.1 Pterocarya stenoptera | reverse complement strand
TATAAGTTAATTTATTTTATAAAAAATCTTTAATCGAAATTATTTGGTTGAATAGTTAGATGGTTAAAAAGTTTTTTTTTTATATTAATCAAAAGAAAAAATTAGATTTTTTAAAAACAAAATTGAGTTCGAGCTTGATTCATTTGTTTATTCTTAATTAAATTTGAGTCAAATTTGAACAATATTAATAATTAATAAATTGAATTTATAAAAATATTTAAATTTTATTGGAATTCAAATAATAAATATTCGTGTTTTTTAGAACTCTGATTAGACTCGACTCGGGTAGTCATAATAATTTATGTTGAGACACGTTTCTTTTTCTCCACCACAGAGTTCTTCATGCAACATCGAAAATTCCAAGCAAGTCATCATTGACGGTTGTCCAAATCTTTTTTAATTGCTAGCTGTTCCCCACACGTCGCATATTTTCCATATGTCTCAACCTTTCCATGCTTTTTAGCTTTCCTTTATTTATTTGGACGTAACTTATTTGGTGCCACGTCCTTGTCTTTTTTTTTTTTTTGGTAGTTATCATTTTAACCCTTGCATAAAACATCATCGATCTCCACAAACTTTACTCTCAATCCACTGCAATCAAGAAATCCATCCTCCAAGTACTTCTGAAACAATAATGATTTGGATTCTTAAATGACTTGAAATAATTTATAAATAATTAAATAAAATATTGTTAAAATATTATTTTATTATTATTATTATTATTTTAAAATTTAAAAAGATTAAATTATTTATTATATTTTATATAAAAATTTAAGAAAATTATAATGATGAGATAAATTGAATTGAAATAAATTAAACTGAGATAAATTGAATTGAGTTTTGAATCCAAACCATCATATCTCCTCGAGCCTTTCTTCCTCGGGACAAAGCATTTCAGACGACTTATTTGATGGAGGTTGCACCACCCCTTCTCATTTCAACCACCAAGATTCCCATTTCTTCTGTTCTGTAGACAATTACGTACTGAAGTCCTCAACATGACCAAGACGACTCCTGAATATTTGAGGGTGCTTGTACATGTTTCTGCATCATGAATTAATTCTAATTTGGGTTTTGTTTTGTGTTGATGTTCGAACCTTAGAATTAATGATTTTTGTAGTTCATGATCCTACAAATAATTGTAATGTTTAAGACTACCTGAATCGTTTCTGTCTTTGTACCGACTTATTAATTTCATTGGAGTTCAGTTATTTTTCCTATGCAATTTCTTTAAGATCTCTCTTGTTAATGAAATGTTAATATTTGGATGTTGGATTTTCTATGATCTGTAATATTAAATAATAATAGTTAAAAAATGTATCTCCTTTAATTATTTTTGTTCGATAGAGAATCTGACCTGAATATGAGAGAAGAATTACCCTAATAATTTTACTTCCGAGTGTCTTCTCGATGACTAAAGGCACAATTATGTAGGTGATAACCCTTAACTCTCTCAGTGTTTAAATAGACTTCTGGTCATCACCAAATCTAGAAATATTTGTGTCACACTATAATTCATTAATTAAGAGATATATTTGAACTAGTATAAATCTATATAGATATGGGTACGTGGGATATTGAGTTTCAATAAAGTTTCAAGATTCTCCCACTTGACCCATTCGCTCATAAAATAACATTTTTCGTTTATGGATTTATTGTAAGAAATTAACCATACTGCATACATTCATTTTCAGAAAACTTTCTTGATTCAAAATACATTACATGAGTTCTATAATATCAATGTCAAACCAGCTACCAATGTGAGTCATGACAGTCCTTTGTTATATAACCTACAAAATTCCTTTCCTGTACTACAACACTAATAACTTAATTTAATATGATCTTTTATAGGGACAATTAAGACTATTACTATAATGCATGGGGTTTCAATTCATGTTTATTACAGACATTATCTTGTCATCATTCATACACACCATTTAATGTATATATAAAGTGGAAAGACAAGAAAATAAAAACAATCATAATAGATATATCTTAATGTCTAGTAAGAAAATACTCAGCATATCATATAAAATAGAGTCTAAATCATATCAGTTCTTCTAAAGGTAACAATATAGTATTTAATTTCTTGGAAATAACATGGCAATCTTTTCACAAATTTTGGGTCAAACTTCCTTGGGTTACTTTGGCAACAACCAAGGATGTCAATTGAAAAACTAATATTCAGTCTTATACAAGTTTGTGCAATCATTAAATTCCTTGTATCAACAAAATTTCTTTAACAATCTAATCAATTTTAGGACATTGTAAAATACTGAGCATGTCACAATTTTGTTTTTAAAACATCCATTGACCAATAATTTTTCATATAAAATCTTTCAAAACTTTATGCAACTTTACAGAAACAATCCTAATAGTCATTGTCTTGGTATTAAAATCCAATCCCAATTATGAATGATATCTCTTTCATAAGTATCATTTTTAAAATTCTTTAGACATATAACTTTAACTTCATACTATAAACCATGATTTATACTTGTCAAAATGTCATATACATACCTGACCATAAATACAAACGTGCTCTCTCTAACTTTCGGATATATACATCACCATAAATATTTTTCTTTAATCCAAATGTAATGATGTTATTATCAATCTTCAAATACAATTTTCAAAACTTACATTTTCTAAGTAGCCTTCTTTATTGTTTTTTGTAGACCTTATAACCCAAAGTTTTCCTTTGCCATAGTTTTTACATTTGTTTGATGTAACTCTAGATCACAATGGGCTCACTATAAGATAACTACTCTTTTGCGGATACCAAAAGTCGCCGCAAAAAGGAATAAAATTGTGGGTAAAGGTCTAAAGCCACGTTTTATTCTTCGCAGATGAAATGCCAGAAATTGCCCTGACACTTGCTCTGTTTATCGCCACAATCGACGTCACCGAAGAAGCATCCCCTTTTACTACCGATTTACCTGCCGAGAAGTGAGGCTCAGTCACTGCTGCAAAGCCACACCAGGGAATCCTTCGAATCACCACAGAATCAATTGATCATGCTACGAGCGTATGTTCGTCACTAGTGACCATAAATTTTCCCGGCGAGTTCAAATCCGCCAGTCAAGTTTGCCATAGTTTTTCTGCCACCAGAGTAAACGAATGGTATGATTCCCAAATCCATTTCGGCGTTTTGATAAATCACAGCAATCCAATTCGTTTGGTTTTTTTATTTGGATTTTCCGACCCAATAGGTATGAATATTTACGGTCGATTTGGTGCCGTGGCTGAGATGATTATCTACTAGATTGGGAATTATAGATCTAGATTATGGGATGACCATTGAAAACATATTGGCGAAATTCTAGGGCCATATGAGATCAGTATAGTATGACACTCTCAAATGTCCCTATAATTTCCCAAATATGTCATCAATGGTACTGCTCATGGTGCTTTGAGATCATCATTAGATACGTAGCAATCTCTGGAATTGATTTGAATATTACAATTGAATTTGGCACATTTGAAGGCTCAAGATTTCACACCTTCTTGAACTAATACTTTGGTCCCTTCTTTGGAATTTTTTTGTCTCCGAATCATTGGGTTTGCACATAGGGTTTTCACACTATGTATATATGTCCTCATCAATTATGTTATGGTTTTGTATGACTGAATTTGGTTTTGCACATGATACAGTTTTAAATACGCCTACATATTAATTAAAGTCATGTATGACTAGCTGCTAGAATACAGTCATATATATATAAATATATATATATATATCTCATCATCATTCCACCAACTCACTGTAGAGGCATTTAATGATAGAAAAGAACAGTATATCAAAGAAGGAAGATCTTAATTACTCTTTGAAATAGTTGAGTTTATAACTTAGTTTAGCCGTCAATGCATCCATACTTGGATTTTCAGCATGCCAACAGTCCTACTATCTCATCTACATGTAAATGTACGTACTCGCACATACAACATCTGTGTTGAATGGAGGAGAGACTTTGGGATCTTGGCTAGCACAACCAATTCAGCATTGTCCTTAGAATTGATTAATTGACCTCTTGCAATACCACAACAATAGCATAAACTCATCACCATTACCATTATCACTAGCATCAACTCAGACCATAGCAAACAAATCTGTTTCCTAGCATAAACTCATACCATAGCAAATATCATTGAATGTTATATCCTAAATCTTGAATTACAACAAAATTTAAAAACAAGTACAACAAGATTATATTTTTCCTTCACCCTAAATAATGTAGATAAAAAAATGTCTCAAAGACCTTAAATAACATGTCTCATTTTGTTCCCTAACTAGCTGCTGAGATGGGTTATCCCTGGTTCATGTTAAAATGTTGGGCCAATTTATATATTGCATGATGGTAATATAGCTGCTGAAAATTTGGTACAGTCCTAACCCATATTTAGATGGATTTATAAATGATATGCACAGTTGGAAACCTTACCCATCATGTGGCCATGAACAACCTCTCCAGTACCACCTTAGTTGGAATTCCAATAAGGTCCATATGTGCCTAGCCTTTACAATAATCCTGTGTATAAATATGATCAGCAGTAAATTGTTCATTATTTCAACTATAACAGCAATTAATATGAAAATCCAAATTGTTATTTCAATGTACATATCTACAACACTATGTAAATAATTTTTATGTTTTCGAAAACACTTGTTTGCAAATTAAAGCATTCTAGAACAAAAACCAACTCAGCACTTACTCAATATATGAGTCATATATTATAACATTAAAGTACCTATAAAAAAAATATATTATAACATTAAAGTAGGTTATATTAGCATGCATGTTAATGGTGAGAGATTATTAAATAATCTAATTATATAACCTGCCAAGTTAACATAACCTGTGTTTTAAAATTGGCTATATATCTTATATATAATATGTATAACTTTATATACATTATACTTATATATTACTTTGGCCAGTAACGGATCTACTTATTCTGGTACTACTAGTCTATTTATAGCAGGCCAATTATATAAATATGGGGATAACTTCAATAGCAGTGTACAAATACAAGCTCTGATTATCTAATTATGTTGGTTTTAACTTTGTTACTGTCTCAAAATTTATAACATAGCAAGAAACAAAATTACCTGCTAGTCTTGAACCCCCTCCAGCAAGACTATAATATCCCACATAGGTCTGACCAAAAGTATTACTAGTAAATATATCCCCCCATGACACCTCCATCAAAAGTGTAGCAAAAGTGTAGGTCAACATTCAAAAGTTAGCACAGCTGGCATGTCACTGGCTAAGGAATGGTTTGAGTCCCTCTTTGAGACTCTAAATCTGTTCCAAGTTCTGACATACGATTGTTTAGACGTTCCTCATACTCCCGCATATGGTTCCTCATAGCCATGAAACCACCTTCAATCTCTTCAAGCCGATTTTGGTAATACTCCGCATTTTTCCTATTTTCTGCATTTTCCTCGACAAGACATTCATATTCCTCATTGGGCACTCCAGGCAGTTTAGGCGAATCGGGCAAAATAGAATGTCCTAGCCCTTTGGAATACCTTGACCTATGTCCCAAATCCTTCCTAAATATGGTTGCTGCGCATTCATCTATGCGATCCTCTAGCTCTTTGGCATTCATGAGTTGAACCATCTCATTCTATGGAATGAAAAACTTTGGCCATTAGCATGATATATACAACTTATAACCCATGTTCTACCTAATAATACTTATTGAAGGCTAACATATATTCAGTACACTTGGGCTGGTTGGGCATACAGAACAATGTATATAAATGTCACCACATTTCTATATAAAACTAATTAAACTATTGTTGTCCATGAATATACTGCATAAGCATGTAACCCTTCTCCTGGTATGGTTTTTTCTTTCATATACCCTTGTATTTTCTGCATGAATATAATTGCATGGTTGGAAAATAATCTGGAGCCATAACCGAAATAGAGAAATTTTTTACGTGTACACTAGTTTTTCAAATAGTTATGCATGCACTATTGCTCACATAATTCTCTTCTGTAGTTGATGTGATAAATCTCTCATTTTTATTGACCAATGCACATCTCTGTAGAAATCAATTAGATTCTTGTCCTTCTACATGAACATTGGCAAACCATTCACATTACCCATTATGTTGCATTTCAAATAATATGTATACTTTAAAATTCACAACATCCAGGATGTCACATACCTTTCTTTCCATTAGTACAACAAACAACGTCCTTCCGCTTGTGTGGTTGAGCTTTTGTTTACTCCTATTTTCTTTGTTTTTGGTGGACATTTTCTGCAATAAAACAACAAAAAAACTGGATTATAAATACTGCCAGCAACTTTTCTAGGCATCTAGGGCATTGGAAGACATTTTTTGCTTTGTTTAAATTTACTGACATATTTACCTTTGAAATCACTTAGCCTACATGAAAATTTAATGCTTACCTTCAATTCATCACTCGTCCACCAACGGCATAGCCACTCCCAAACTGGCTGCTCTAGCAACGTGCCTCCATTGGCTAGTGCCTTTTGATGGGTTGCATAATTTAAGTATTTACGGTGTAGCTTGTAATGAAACGCATTATAAGTACGAGATAGCTAACTCGTGACTGTCCTTTGATGATTTTTCTTGATCCAATCCAAGACAAAGTCAGCCTATCAATGTCATTTTGTTAAACACCCATGTTTATATATTGCTGTTAGTTGGCTACATTGTCTTAAGAACAATGTATATTATATTGGATTATATTTTCCTATATTTTGTTAAAACCCCATGTTCGATATTATTATTGACCTGTTGTTTGTGTTTAAAACAGCCTAATGTTCCAACAACTTAACACAGATTGCACACAGATTTATAAACTGAGTTTCTAAATTTGTGTTAGCAATTATAATTAGCAATTAGCAGATATAAAACTAGTATAGACATTAAATACACAGATTTAACACAGATTAGCAGTAATAAACCACTTAACATTTTCTGGTTTTAACACAGATTTCAAAATCTATGTTAAAACCACTGCATGCACAATTACAACAGTGCTGTAGTTACATGAAACATTGTGTTAGGCAGTTATCTTCCCATTCAAACGTATAGCAACTGATTGGCTCCCCTACCATCTGTGTTGGCAATTATAATTAGCAATTAGCAAATATAAAACCTTTTAAGACATTAAATACACAGATTTAACACAGATTAGCATGCTAAAAACCACTTAACATTTTCTGGTTTTAACACAGATTTCAAAATCTGTGCTAAAACCACTGCATGCACAATTACAAATGACAAAGTTACATGAAACATTGTGTTAGGCAGTTACAAACATTCATGCAATAATTTCCCTCTAAACTTATGCTCACTTTCATAATAGTAGTTATGACATTCATTATGTCCTCTACCTTCAGAAACCCACACACAACTTACTCTTTAAAAAGTGTCCTCTACCTTTACACAATACTCGAACACTAGATTATGCAAATAGTTTGTACATTTTTCTATTACTCATGTTTCAGTTATATAAACCATTCAAGTTAGAAATCCATACTCAAACATGTTCAATAAGTTCCTCCTTCCCCTTTGCGTCAACGACACTCCAGCTACATGCCTCATATCTTCATAGTGTTTCACGATCCGCGTCACTCTTGCTGTGTAGACTGTTCTGTTGTTGCTTGATGGGCCTATCTTCTCATCTTTGATCTCTAGTGGTATCTTCCCGTACTTGCGCAACCTCTCAAACTCCGTGCCTTTCGCTACTCCCCTAACACGTTTGCTACTACTGATTTCTACTATAGCACAAGCACAAATAGAAGCACATGTGCAAGACAAGCATGGAAAAATTTCGTGTTACGATCACCTTCCATTGGCCATTTTAACTTAGACATTTGGGCCAATCTTGTATCTTCATAGCGAAACCAATTATCCAAATCCGCAGATGAGACAAGAAGATCCCTCTCCGTTGCTTCATCCCAGCTTTGATGCAGCTTATTTTCAAGCTCATCAATGTGACTCTCATAGGAATTAATATGCGTAGTGGTTCGGCCAAAAATATATTTATTCCATTCACGCAAATCAACCTTTGTATTCTTCAACTTTACCGCCAATTTAATAAGTCCATGACCAACAACAGACGCAGACCATGCCTGACGAACACACTAAAAACTGCAGATGGTCCACCCATATTTGTTGAAAACGAAAAGGCGAGGTCCATAAACTCAATAACCATAGGAGAGTGGTCAAACGTAGTGCGTGGAAGATAAGAATAGATTGCATTCAGAAAAGAAGAGAGCAAAGAAACATCCATGAAGACCCGATCTAACTTCGCCCAAGACCGAGCAAGCAAAGTGTGGAGGCTCGAAAATTTGGTCAATTCTCGTAGGCCTCAGGTACGCCTATAATTTCTCATCTTATGTAGGCTGATGATGTGGTATTTTTTTTCTAATGGTAGCTCTCAAGCCCTCAGGGAGCATTTAGCTGTGCTTCATAAATATGAAAGTTGGTCGGGACAATGCATAAATCATTCTAAATCTGCCATCTTCTGCTCTCAAAAAAATCCCCATAGCTCATAAGAGCTTGTTATTACGGAAGAAAGGATTTTCAAAAGGATCTTTCCCCTTCAAATATCTTGGCGTGCCTATTATCTTGGGTCGACTCAAACAGGTGCATTTGGAAGATATGGTGTCTAAAGTTCAAAAGAAACTATCGGGGTGGAAGATGAAATTTCTTTCGGCGTGTGGCAAACTTATTTTATTATGGCATGTTCTTTCTAGTATGGCCCTTCATCTCTTTGCAGTTTTACAAGTCCCGCAATCCAATTTTAAAACCCTCCATCGTATGATGAGCACTTTTTTCTGAGGGAAGGCGAATGGTAAAGGTAAGAAAAAATGGGTGGCCTGGAATTCTATCTATCGTCTCGTGGATGAAGGTGGCTTCGCTCTAAGGAATCTTGATGATATGCAACAAGCCCTTCATACTAGATTTGCTTGGAATCTTATTCATGGTAACTCTTTATGGGCCAATGTTTTTAAGGGTAAGTATGTGGGTGCTAAGTCTTGGACCCTGGTTGATCCAACTAGGGGTACAAGGTTTTGGAAAATGATTGCTAAACCCTTCCTTTGGTTTTGGATAATTCTAAGTGGCGCCTAAAGGAAGGAAATGTTTTCTTCTGGTATGATAAATGGCGGGATAGAGGTCCTTTAGTTCATGATATGCATATTGTGGGTCATCCTCTTCTTAAAGTTAAGGATTACAAATTATCTAATAGTTGGGATGTGGATTTTATTCTCTAGTTAGTGGGCCCGAAAAACCTTGATGGTATCTTAGAGGATATTTGTAAGACTAAAACAGGTTTGGATGTGTTGATCTGGACCAATAATGATAACGGCCTGTTTTCCACTAAGTTGGCTTGGGATTGTGTTCGTATTAGGGGTGGCACTCTTGAAGGGCATTCTTGGATGTGGCATAAAGGTCTTCCTCTTCAAATGTCCATCAATATGTGGAAAGCTTGGCATATGGCTTTGAGCGTGGATCATCATCTTCGTTGTATTGACATTCCTATTATTTCTCGTTGTGATTGTTGTGCTAACGGTCACTATGAAGACCAGAATCATGTTTTGTTTGCAGGTGAAATTGCTAACATTGTTTGGCGTTATTTTGGTACTAGCCTTGGTATTCCGAATGGCCGCAACTGGAAAGACACGAAGCATACTTGGTTTTAACTTGAGAAATTATCATCTCAAGTTGGCATTATTGTGGGGATTATTCCGGTGGTTATTACATGGAGAATCTGGTGGAGGCGTTGTTTGGCGCATATGGAGGGACGCTTTGAATCTGCCTCTAATATTATTCATTCTATTCGTCGGTGGATTAATCTTATTTTTCGTGATATGCATAATAGTTCTCACATTTATGGTTTTGATTTGCAGGTACTTGAGATTTTGCATGCCCGCCTGTGTTCGCTCCTGTTCAATGTGCAAAGCTATTGCTTGGCAACAGCCTCCGGCGGGTTGGGTTATAAACTGAACATAGATGGTAGTAGTTTGGGTAATCCGGGTGCCTCAGGTATGGGTGGGATTATTAGAAATGATCATGGTAATTTAATTCATGTTTTTTCTTCGTTCATTGGTATAGGCTCTAATAATCAGGCAGAGCTTTTAGCTCTCCTTCAGGGACTCCTAAGTTTGTAAATCTTTATCTTTAGATTATGTGGAAATTGAACTTAATTCTATGACTGTCATTTCTTGGTGGAGGAGTAAAAGATGTGGGGTGTGGTACCTAGAGGATTTTTGGGAGGAAATTCTTGACATTATGAGTTCCATGATGTGTTCGGTTCACCATGTTTTTCTTGAGGGAAATAAAGTTGCAGATTGGTTGGCAAAGCATGAGGCTTTTGGTAGTGATTCAGTTTTTTCTCACTTGATGGAGACTCCCTGAGCATTGCAAGGACTTATTCCCATGGACTACTCTGGGATGCCTTCGCTTCATCTTAGTTAGTCTCGTTTGCATGCTGAGTTTATTTTGTACCCCAGATGCTTGATTTTTAATCATGGTTTTCCTCTGCCACAAGTGAGGGTTTTCAATAAAATTGGGGAGGGGTCACTCTTGGATAGGTGACCCTAACTCTTTCATTAAAAAAAGAAAAAAAAAAAGAAGCACATGTGCAAGCTTAGTTTTATGTTAACATATAAACACAAACAAAAGCACATGGTAAGATATAAATAGTCCTCATATCTTAAATGTATGGTCAGATAGCTTAAGATATAAATAGTAAGATATCTGTGTTATGTATGGTAATTTACTATAGCATGGTAAGATATCTTAGCATACTTCTAATATGGTAAGATATAAATTGTTAGTTATCTTAAATGCATGGTAAGATTCTATAGCACAAACAGAAGCAGATGGTAAGATATAAACTTAAATGTAGATTAAATCAGTTAAAACCTCTCAAGTTGAGGGTAGTCCATTATATAACTTTATAATAAAAAGGTTAAGGAGTATAAATAATTATACTTACCCTCGGCTGTTGTATTCATCTCTGCATGAGGAGTACATGGGGGCAACCTAGCTGAACATGGTTCATCTGGACGTTGAGTGGAGTCATCAGAGTGAACCTTAGCTTTATCTCTCAAAGTCCAAGTTGCTGGTGCTTGCTGCGGTTGTCGAAGTGTAGCAGGCAACACTCATTCTCGACCTCTCCCTCTCTTTGACTGATTCATTTCTCCTGCACGGGAATCATGAACAACATGTCCAAGCTTCATGCATGAGCTGCAAGTTAAACTCAATATCCACTACCAAGCATATTTATGGAAAGCAGATTCTATAAACTATAATTTTTATGCATATTGAGAACTGAAGTTGTGAAAAATGATGAAGCCATCGTCTCTAAAGGCATACCAAGTTATATGTAGCAGCTGAAGCTTTGTTAATGGTGGACGTTGGAGAGATATTTGTTCAGCAAAAATGGAGGAGCAAGATATCTCAGAATGCACTACTAAGAAAATTATCTCAGTTCTCAAAATGTGCTACTACTCAGAAATGAACTTAGATATTTTTAGCATTGGGTTTGTAAAAGTGTTATCCGGTTCAACCTCAGCTTCACCCGCGCAAGTGAATGCTAGTCTCTTAAAGCATGGGCTATACTGGGTTACTTGGGGAAAACTGACGTATCTATTCACAGGATTGTGTGATGACAGCTACCATTGGGTCTTTCAAATCAATTGCCATCATTCCTAGTTTCATAAAAGGTTTTGTATTCTTATTTTAGAGCTTTGCTGGAGCACACTTGGCTGGTTGTGGGGACTGACTCACACGTGTAATTAGTAAAATATGTTTCCTTTGTATAAACAAACTGACATTGTATTGTCCACTTTGGCAATTCTGGACAACCAGACTATATGGACATTATTATTATGTCTTTAATAAATTACTCGTATTACATATATAAGTTTATGTGCATTTTTCCATCATAACTCTGCATAGGTAAATTTTTAATGGCTAAAATCCAGCCATTGCAGCTGATCTTAATATCTCTGGACAAGCTCCCAAAAAAAAAAAAAAAATTGGTATTGGACATGCTGAAAAATAGTACATGTAGCCATCATTCATCTGTGTTATTTTTTTTTATTCTTAATTTAGAGCTTTGCTAGAGAACACTTGGGCTGGTTGTGGGAAAAACTCACACGTGTAAGAGCATTTCCATCCGGTTAACTTCTAAATTCCCTATAATTTAGCTAAACACCACATTGCTTATAATTTTTTCCTAAATTTTACTCATATTTCAAAAATTTTGTATATCTCATTCCTAAAATAATATTTCTTTATCATTTTTTATTACTTTTTTTATCTCACTTCTATTTACAAACTTAAGTACTCAATATTTGGAACATATATTTTGAACTATTACTCTAGTTAATATTTTAAACAAAAGCTTAAATAATTTCTTTGCAGGTATGAAAATATTTCTAAAATTAATTTTTTAACCAAGCTATTTTCGTAATTATTTAAATTATTGTTTAAAATAATTTTTTAAAACTATAACAAATATGAGTATGATAGAAAGTCTAGATGATTGAAATAAAAATTTATTTTATTTATTATAATATAGTATTGATATAAAATGATTTAGGGGGATGAATAGTTATTCCCAAATCTTTAAAATTTACCATGGGTAATTCTAGGAAAAAGTCCCCTTTAGGAACCGGATGAGAATGCTCTAATTAGTAGCATATTTATCCTTTGTATAAACATACATGGGCTGTAGAGCACTTGCCAGTTCGTACAATATGCATATGTACATTATTATGATATCCTTAATAAATTAATCATAGTACATATAGCTAGTTTATGTGCGTTTTTCCCTAATAACTCTGCATAGGTATACAAAAGAAAGTCATATTTATACAATTCAAAACTCATTGTCGATACAAAACAAATTCATACATAATGTTTCTAATGTTCAAACACGGAGGGCCATCATCCACATCGTGGTGCTCATATCCATTGCGTACAAAAACCCATCTAATATTGAACAAGCTGCAATGTCTCACAAGGTCTGTGTGTAAAGGCCATTCAAATTTTAAACTCCACTATATTGGTTCTTCTTCATTCCTTGGGGGCTGAATTAATGGATGCAATTCTACAGCAGTTTGAGCTAAACCATTTTCCACTTCGCTAGAATGAATACATATCCATCATCAAGCCTGGAACACATTTAATGTTAAAACATATCGACCAATACCAATGGGGTTAGTTAATAAATGACAAAGTGAAACAGAAAAGCATCATAATTATTGGACTTTTGTGCCGGACAAATAAATAGCACCTTGATATACTTACACAAGCCATGTACCTTATGCACCATCCTGGTAAAAGCTAGGTACAAAAGTATGCAATAAAATTATAGCATGAAGAACAATAACGATAAAGAGATCCTTACAAACTGATGTCCCAAGTATACAACAGCTTTCTTTCAGGTCAAATTCTGGCATCCCAGAATGTATCTATAGGTCCAAAAAGGAGAACCCAAAAAAAAAAAAAAAAAGAAAGAGGATAATTAAGTACAGGATGAACAACTGAGAATGTCCAGAGCCCACAGCAAAATCATAGTTGTACATCCCAAAATACCATAAAAAATTAGAATGCTCTGCATGCCTTCAACTGTGACACTATTGTTCAAAACTATACCAACTTTGAAATGATAGGTAAAAGTAACTCCCATTGCAGGTGGATAAATGTTTTAAAATCAGCCTCATAAGCATTTTGAGTCAATTTAAAGAAAGCGCACAGGTGTTTGTAACAGATGCTTTGTGAAGGCGGCAATAAAAAGAGTTTAGCATACATCATCTCAAAAATGCCATGATCAGTAAATTTGCCTTGATAGGATCTTTGGTTCCCAGGAGAGAGAAGTAGATATTATGAGCCGGTTCATTAATCATAGAAGTGAGAGGTCAAAGTAACATATGCGGCATGTAAAATTTAGAAACTCAAAGATAGAAACAGAGAAATTGGGAGAGAAAGCTATGAAGAAACTGTATACTTCTCATTAACATCAGAAGATTTCATGAAAATAAAATGCTATACAATGACTCTATTTATACACAAAGACTAATGAATGGCTGCTTCATGCATGTAACTAACTTAACTGACTTATACACAACAAATTCTTTATAACTGAATTAACTGTCAACTTGCTGTAGATGAATCCATTTGCTTGGCTTTGACAGCTGCAGATGAATCCCTTAACTTGGCTTATCGAGATTTTAGTTCCAATCTCTCTATGTGGCTTTGTATATTCCAACACCCCCTCTCAAGATGAGAATGGATGTTGATCATTCCCATCTTGTAAATAAGATGATGAAAGTTGAGAGATCCGAGAGGTTTAGTCAATATATCAGCTAGTTGGTGCTTTGAAAGAATGTGAATTATTTTGATAAGGCCTGCTTGTAGTTTCTCTCGAACAATTTGGCAGTCTAGTTGTATATGCTTGGTCCTTTCATGGTGAACTGGATTGGAAGCAATTTCAGAAGCAGGTTTGCTATCAGTATACAATAATGCAGCTTGAGAATGAAGAACCTTTAAGTCAGCCAGAAGATAGAATAGCCATTGAATCTCATAAGTTGTGGATGCTAAAGCTCTGTATTCAGATTCAGCAGATGATCTGCTAACAGTGGGTTGCTTCTTTGATTTCCAAGAGATGAGAGAATCTCCTATAAAAACTGTGAAACCAGTCACACTTCTTCTAGTGTCCAGACAGCCACCCCAAATCACTATCAGAATATGCTTTTAGATGTAAAGGAGATGCTGCAGACATGAAAATCCCTTGACCTGGTGTGGCTTTTATGTATCGAAGTACTCTCTCAGTAGCTTGAAGATGAATGGTGCTGGGAGTGGCCATAAACTGACTTAAAGCTTGAACTGAGTAAGCTAAATCAGGTCTGGTTATAGTGAGGTACAATAATCTGCCAACAAGTCTTCTATATGAAGTAGGATCAGATAAAGGGGCAGATGAATCACTTGCACTTAGCTTTAGGGTAGATTCCATAGGAAAAGCTACTGGTTTACAACCAGAAAAGCCACTGTCTTGCAATATATTAAGGGCATACTTCCTTTGACATAATGTGATACCCTTGGTTGATCTAGCTACTTTTATTCCCAAGAAGTATTTTAATTCTCCCAGATCTTTAATGGTAAAAGAATCATGTAAAAATTTCTTTACAAGATTGATCTAATCAATGCTATTAGAAGTCAGAATAACATCATCAACATAGACGAGAAAAACTATGAAACCTGTTGAGGTTTGTTTGATGAACAGAGATGAGTCTGATTTGCCTTGAGTAAAACCATGTTGGATTAGAGAAGAGGACAGTTTGGAGAACCACTGTCTTGAGGCCTGCTTCAACCCGTAAAGGCTCTTCTTAAGTTTGCACACTCGAGGATCATTGGAAGATGAATATCCTGGTGGCAGCTGCATATACACTTCTTCATCGAGGTCTCCATGCAAAAAAGCATTGTTTACATCTAGTTGATGTAAATGCCAATGCTTTATGGCAACAACAGCAAGTAAGACTCTTACAGTTGTCATTTTTTGTAACAGGAGAAAAAGTATCAAAAAAATCAAAACCTTCTTATTGAGTGTATCCCTTTGCTACTAGTCTAGCCTTATTCCTCTCAACTGAGCCATCAGCTTTGAATTTGAAACGATAAACTCATTTACAACCTATTGCACTCTTATTTGGAGGTAAAAAAGTAAGTTCCCAAGTGTTATTGATTTCAAGAGCTTTGATTTCTTCTGTCATAGCAGTTTGCCAATGAGGATAGGAGATGGCTTGTTTAAAAGTTTTAGGTTTAAAAGTGGAAGAAACAGCAGATACAAAGGCTTTATATTTATGGGACAATTGGGAATTAGAAAGAAAATCAAGTATAGAGTAAGGCTTACCAGAGAAAATAGGAGAACTGCAACTGAGAGATGCTTGAGGTACTGAAGTTGTCTGAGTTTTTCTATCACAGTAAAAGTCTTGTAAATATGCAGGAGGATGCCTGATTCTTTCAGACCTTCTAAGATTTTCAATTTGGGAATTTGAAGGCTCGATTTGCTAAGGTGTAACAGAGGATGGAGCAGGAGATATTTCAGAGGGTTGTTGAGTAAATGGCAAATTGGATTGTGTTGAGTCATAGATTTGAGGAAAGTTAGGAAAAATGAAAGGTGTATGGGCAGTGTTTGGTATGGAAGGAAATATGGATTCAAGAAACACCACATTCCTAGATACAAAGGTTTTAAGAGTGATAAGATCGAGGACTTTATAACCTTTGATGTTTGGTGGATAACCCAGAAAAAAACACTTTGAGGCTCTTGGTTGGAATTTGTTTCGATGATTAGTGATAGTGCTAGCAAAACACAAGCAACCAAAGACCTTAAGATAGTTATAATCTGGTGATCTTTGAAATAGAAGGAAATATGGAGTTTGATTTTTGAGAACAGATGAAGGAGTTCTATTGATGATGTGTGTAGCAATTAATACACAATCAGTCCAATAAGAAAGAGGTAATTTTGATTGGAAAAGCAATGCTCTAGCTACATTTAATAGGTGTTGATGCTTCTTTCAACCCTTCCATTTTGCTGAGGTGTTTCAACACAAGAGAGTTGATGAATTATGCCATGTTCTTGATAAAAAAACAGGCATTTTAAACTCTTGTCTATTATCTGTTCTAATGGTTTGAATGATTGTATTGAATTGAGTTTGCACATAGGTAACAAAATTGGTGAGAATGGCTCGAGTATCTGTTTTAGTCTTCATGAGGTAGAGCCAAGTGAAACGAGTGTAGTCATCTACAATTGTGAAAAAATAATTATAACCAGAATATGAAGTAGTGGAAAAGGGACCCCAGATGTCAGAATGTATCAATTGAAAGGCTTTGTTTGAATTACTATTTGATACATGAAACGGTAATTTCTTTTGCTTTGCTAATGGACAAATTTCACAAATGTGATTATGATTGACCTGTACAATAGGATCTGATGCACTAATGATTTGCATTCTTGTAGATGGAATGTGTCCTAATCGAAAGTGCCAAACATCAGAATTGATATGACATTTGTTTGCTAAAGAAGTAGAAGGTGAATTGATTGAAACAGGTGCTTCACTCTTTGCTTTAACAGAAGACTTATGTAAGTGATATAGACCAGATTTCACCTTAGCAAGCCCAATCATCTTCCAGTTGTTGAAGTCCATACATTTGGATTGAAAAAAGAATAATCCAATAGAATTTTCTTTAGTTAACTTTGAAGCAGAAATGAGATTAATATTGAAAGAAGGAACATAAAAGGCATTATGCAAAGTTATATCAGGAGAAAAAGTGACATCTCTAGTAAACACAATAGGAACAGATTGGCCATTTGGTAGATGCACTAGAGAAGGTTTGGTGGGTAAATGAACTGACTTGAAGAAATGAGGAGAACAGATCATATGATCTGTTGCTCCAGTATCAAGAATCCATGAGGAATGATTCTTGAAAGATGAAACAATATTATGAGAGAAGGATTTACCTGAGGTAGAAGCTGTATTGGCTGTTGCATTGGGATTAAAATTTGAACTGGATAGACTATTAGCAAGAGTCATAAGGTTTTGAATTTGTTCTTGAGAAAATATATTTGGGAAAGTTGAGTTTGACTCCAAGGAAGAAGCATTGTTTGCAATGGGCAATCGTGAATTGGCACCTCCAGATTGTGTAGGAATAGATCTTTTTCCTCTTGGGCCCTTCCATCCAGGTGGATAACCAATCAGTTGAAAACACTTATCTGCTAGATGACCAGAGTATCCACAATGAGAACAGATTACATCTGCTTTGCCTTTTGGTTTTGTGAATCGAGCACCATTTGTTGGAGTTTGTCTCTATGCAGCAATCATGGCATGTGAATCAAGTGAAATGCCAACAGTATTTGTTAAGGATCTTTGGCTTTCTTCTTGCAGTAATAAAGAAAAAACTTTATTCATGGAGGGCAGTGGAGATTGAAGAAGTAACTGGCTTCGCATCATTGAATATGAATCATGCAGACCAATCAAAAATTTCATCACATAGTCAGATTGTTGCCTTTCTGTAAGGTTCTTTAAGATGTCACATGAACATCTATCAAGAATTCCACATCGACAGCTTGAAATGGGCCTATAACTGATGTACTCATCCCAGAGGGTCTTGAAATCACTGAAGTATTCAGTGACAGATTTAGATCCTTGAGAAATGGACCTAAAGGATTTCTCTAAGGAAAAGACACGTGGACCATCACTTCGAAGATATCTGGTCTTGAGTTCTTCCCAAATATCAAATGCAGTTGTGAAATACAGGAGAGTGCCACGAATTTCTTTGGCAATAGAATTCATCAACCAAGATAGGACCAAATTATTTGCTCTCAGCCAAGCAACTCGAAGTCTGGGATTATCAAGACTGGGTTGAGTCAAGCTTCCATCAATAAAGGCCATCTTGTTCTTCACAGTAAGGGCAATTGACAAAGATCTACTCCATGCAATGTAATTCTCACCAGTGAAAATCTCAGAAACCAGAAGAGCACCAGGGTTATCAGATGGGTGCAGATAGTAAGAACTTGAGGAATCATCAGAAGGATTCCCCAAAGGAGGAGAAGAATCATTAGAGGATTTTGCCATAAAAGCAGAAGAAAGAAAACAAGAACTTTCAAGAAAAGTATCAAGAAGGCAGCGGAATATTTATATACACAATGATACCATGTAAAATTTAGAAACTCAAAGATAGAAACAGAGAAATTGGGAAAGAAAGCTATGAAGAAACTGTATACTTCTCATTAACATCAGAAGATTTTGTGAAAATAAAATGCTATACAATGACTTTATTTATACACAAAGACTAATGAATGGCTGCTTCATGCATGTAACTAACTTAATTGACTTATACACAACAGATTCTTTATAACTGAATTAACTGTCAACTTGCTATAGATGAATCCCTTAGCTTGGCTTCTCGAGATTTTAGTTCCAATCTCTCTATGTGGCTTTGTATATTCCAACACGGCACCCCAACAGATCTTTGGGAGTTCATGAAATTGTTCGACAATAGAAAATAGATGCAATATAAAGATTCTTTGCCCATTTCTCCTGCATAAACACCATTTACAACTTTTGGTTTTAGAAATAAATAATGGATGGGAAGAAAATAGGGAAAATGATGTAGGAAATAGTTCACCTTGATGTGTGTAATATGAATTTTGAACTTCACACCTAGCCTCATTCACCTGGAAATTGCATAAGGTGTTTCATTAATTAATAAATGGAATAGAAGCATCTATAA
This sequence comes from Pterocarya stenoptera, assembly GCA_003123785.1. Lineage (NCBI taxonomy): Eukaryota > Viridiplantae > Streptophyta > Magnoliopsida > Fagales > Juglandaceae > Pterocarya > Pterocarya stenoptera. The sequence continues at coordinate 287,087 of QEOT01124311.1, read as the reverse complement.
AATAGAGTAGCATGTTAATTTCCTACTAAATATGGAATTTTTTTTGCAAATTAAATAGTTGTCTCAATGCACACCATTGCCAGATGAAGTCTCACTGGCCGTTAGAAGATCTTCATTGCTACCAGTCTGGTTATCATGCTTCTCGTCTGGGTCATCATCAATGAAGTCATCATCATCAGGAAGGGATATTGGCTCATTCAAACTTATATCAGCACCAAGATGGAATGGTTCTACGTCAAATCTATGTACGGGAAGCGAGATGCCAGATGCATTGTCCACGGGTTCACTTCAATGTAGATCACTTCGTTCTCTTGGAAAGCAGGAAAATCCATAGTTTGCACTTCATCGTCATCATCATTGAACAATGGTATAGTTGGAACGTCATACATGTTTCTATTGGTCACCCTTTGAACGGCAGACCAATTACCATCCAAACTAGTATCTTTAAGGTAAAACACTTGAGCTGCTTGATCGGCAAGAGCGAATGGCTCATCCTTATACCATTTGCGAGAAGTGTTGACACTAGTAATGTTGTGGCCAACACGTATTCCTCTCTTCCTATCACCGACGAATCAGTCACATCTAAACAAATATACATTACGCCAACTCATGTAGCGTAATTGTAAGATGTCAAGCAAAACACCGTAGAAATCAATAAGCATTGATTGGTGTTCTCCTTTAACAACCACCCCACTATTCTGGGTTTGACGATATTGTCCATGAGCCACTGTGTGGAATCTAGTGCCATTCATTATGCAAGCGCCATATGAAGCAACCCATGGGTCTGACCCACAAGCGAGTGCATATTTGTCATCAGAGACAACATCAGGATTTGCTAGGCGTAGTTCTCGAATCCGTCCATAATGGGGTGCAACAGGTTAGAAATACTATACAAAGTAGAAAATCAGGAAATTACTTGAGGGCCTTAATTCTATAGGTAACCTACTCAGCAGCGAAACCAGGTTGAAAATTCTAATTGATGTCTACTTTCTACATTATCTAGGGAAATTTCCATCAACCTCATATACTACTCCCTACATATCGAGGGAACAGACAAATTAGTAGTGTTATAAAGGTAGCAAATTAGAAATTAATTATTGAGCCATAATTAATGGAAACTCACAACGTACTTACTCAAGGTACTGGCCAATCTCTGGACAATTATTGAGCGTGTACCAACTTGCCTTTGCAAGTATAGTCCGCTCAAATCGATTGGAGGCAGGGGAGCCCAAAGGTCATACCTTTTGTGAGAAAATAGAAAAAGATCAGATTTAGTATCCTTATCTATATCCTTGTTTCGATCGTCCCGGTTATATATGGTCTCAACATCATGGATATACAAGGAGTAAAACATCAAGCATTCAACATGAACATAGACTTCAGTAATTGACCCTTCCGAACGAGCCTTATTTTCGACATAACGCTTGAATTCTCCCAAATAGTTCAAAAAGATACATCCACCTACGTTGAACTGGCCTCGCAAGGAAAGTCTAGCGAGGTAAATGAATGGCGAGGTGCATCATTATATCAAAGGAGGCAGGTGGGAAAATCATCTCAAGCTTGTAGTGGATGATTGCAACGTCAGATTGTAGTTGCTTCAATACTTCTAATGTCAATATTCGTGTGCACAAAGCCTTGAAGCGGTCACTACAAGCAGTATATCTGGTCGAAAAAATCCACCAATTGCAACTAGAAGTAATCTTTGCATGAAGATGTGACAGTCATGACTTTTCATTCCTGATATCTTTCCATCACCAACTAAAACACATCTAGAAATATTCAAGGCAAAACCATCTGAAAATTTAACATCTACAAGCCATTCACAGAAACGTCTCCTCTAATTTAAATCCAACTTGTAGGAGCCAAGGACCATGGAGTACCCTGTAGCTAATGGTTGTAGATGTAATTCCTTCATTAATCCAAGTTCCATCATGTCCTTACGTGCAGTAGCAGTGTCTTTAGTTTTTCCTTCAATATCCATCAAAGCTCCTAAGACATTCACGCTTATGTTTTTTTCAATGTGCATGACATCGGGATTATGTCATAAAGGCAACATTGACTAGTAAGGTAATTGGAAGAATATACTTTGTTTAGTCCAATTCAATTCATCTGGTCTATGTTTTCTCTTTCGCGAACTTTTGCCAGATTCTACATTACCAAGCTGTAGAAGTCATTGGAGTACATCATGTCCCATTAGCTCTGGAAGAGGCAACCAATGGTTCTTGTAACCATTGAATGTAACCTTTTTCTTCCTCCAACTGTGTGCAGCTAGCAAGAAACGACGGTGACCCATATAACAATGTTTTCTCCTATGTTTCAACCACATGAAATCTATTTCCTCATTGCATAATGGGCAAGCCAACTTTCCCTTGGTGCTCCAGCCTGAAAGATTGGCATATGCTTGAAAATTATTAATGGTCCACCAAAGTGCAGCATGTAAGCGGAAGTGTTCAGACTTTGATGCATCATAGGTATCTACACCGTCCTCCCATAAATCTTTTAATTCATTCACTAATGGTTGCAAATAAACATCGATATTGTTTCCTGGTGCTTTGGGGCCAGGAATGAGCAAAGACAACATTAAATACGAATCTTTCATGCATAACCAAAGGGGCAAGTTGTATGGCACGAGTATCACTGGTCATATGCTATACGGTTTGCTCATATAATTGAATGGGTTGAAGCCATCATTGGCTAGACTCAGTCTGACATTACGAGCATCTTGTCCAAACCAACTGTGGTCTTTATCAAACTGCCTCCACATTTTAGAATCAACAGGATGCCTTAGACTACTATGGTCATCAACTCATTGTTCTCTATGCCATTTCATGGATGTTGCTATATTCTTCGACATAAATAGTCTTTGTAACCTCGGTATAAGAGGAAAGTATTGCAATACCTTTTGGGGAATCTTCCCCCTTTTCACCCTTGTTGTGACTCCCTGCACTTAGAACAAGCTTCTTTGTCCGCATCATCTTTCCAAAATAGCGTGCTCTCATTTGGGCATTCGTCGATCTTGACATAACTAAAACCCAAACCATGCTCCAAGCATCGGGCCTTATGTTATGAGTTAGGTATCTCAATATCTGGAAAAGCTGCTTATATCAATTGTAAAACCATGTTAAATGACTTGATAGTCCACCCACCAATAGTTTTAATATAAAGTAGCTTGACTATAAATGAAAGCTTTGAGAACTTTTGGCAACTTGGACAAAGTGGACGTCTCGCATCCTCTAACAACTGGTGAAATTTTTTTGATTGCCCTTCATTCATTGAAGGCTCCGAAGTAGTGCCATGTTCCTCGCCTGCATGGTCCATGAAAGATCCAACCCGAATGTCGTTTATCATCTCATCCATATCATCAACGTAATTCTCACTTTCATTAATTGTATCTTCATCACCGTCTGACGAATTTACACTCCAACTTTCACCCTCCCCATGAAATGCAGGAAAAGGTTATTATGCCATCTCCGACATGGACACCTGAATGTAGTTCTTCCAGGTGCATGGGCTTTTGCCATTGTGGGGAGTTTATTAATCCCTTCACCATATTCACGTGACGTGAGCCTGTTTGGCATGTGCATGCAAGTCTTGTCCATTTGAGCCTAAATCAATTTTTGACTTTTTCAACCAAGCACATATAAAAATATATAATTAAGCATGTTGATCAAAACAATTAATTAACAAAGATCAGAATAAGGAAATGGTGTCAAACATATTTACGTCAAAGTGTCAAAATTATTTTGTAATGTTTCAACTAGTCTTGTCCATTTAGTAAAGTACATTCACTCTCATATCAATATGCATGGACCATTGTATTTGGGAAATGGTATGCACAGTTGCTTATACCAGCATATTTACGTTAAAATGATCTAAATTATATCCAAAATATTCATGGAAAGTAGAATAGAGTATATAATAGTGCACTAACCAGATAAGCATGTTGAATACAACAATTTATGTGTTGTTAAAATATTCTCAAACATAGTATAAAAATTGAGAGCATTGGAAAACATTAATGAATTGATTTCTAACGGGTTTATATAACCATCACAAGCCACATTCAAAATTGGCCACAAACAATAGTTCTTCATGCACCCAAAGGCAAACTGACATATTTAGATGGATTTGGGTCTTTTCAGTCCATTTTATTGACAAAAACTAACCACATTACCCACATTAGTTGGATAACCCCTTCAACCTCTATTTCAATGTAAACCAAAATCAAGACTAATGTTCAGTCATGCTTCTCTGATGTTATAACATACAAATAATCATGTGGGTAGTTCGGATTGGGGAACAAATCTGTTCCAAGCCCGAAACTGGCTAGTTGAAAAGTGTGGGTACAAAAATGAACAGCAAAAGCTATACTGTTTAACGTACAACTATATAGACACTTATATATAATAATGAAACATGTTTAACAGCAAAAGCCACGTTTATATATATATATATATAGAGGTACTTCAGAACAAAGAATGAACAGATAGGAAGAAAGAGGGTCTCCTTGTCGAATACCCCTTGAAGGTTTGAATATTGGTTGCAGGGTGCCATTGAGTAGAATTGAGTAAGAAACTGTTTCAATACACTGCATGACCAAACCAATCCAATCCATGTCAAATCCCATCTGTTTCAGCACCTGGAAAATAAAGGACCATTTGAGCCTATCATAGGCCTTGCTCATATCGAGCTTGAGGGCCATGAAACCTTCTTTGTGGTTCCTCCTTTTGTTTTGCATTGAGTGTAAGAGTTCATATGCCACTATGGTATTGTCAGATATCAATCTTCCTAGAACAAAGGCACTTTGGGTGTCAGAGATTAATTGAGGTAGTATGGATTTTAGTCGATTTGCTATGACCTTTGCTATGATTTTGTAGAATACATTACAAAGGCTAATGGGCCTATAATCATTGACAACCATAGGAGATTGCTTCTTGGGAATGAGAGTGATGAAAGTGTTATTTATGGCTTGAAAATCAGACTTTTTGTTGAGAAATTCTAGAACTGGAGCTATCACATCCTCTCCCATAATGTGCCAATGGTTTTGGAAGAAGATAGTGAGGAAGCCTTCTGGGCCAGGTGATCCCAGAGGATTCATATTAAAAATGGCTAGCTCGATCTCCTCTCTAGAGTAGTCCTTTGTAAGTGAAGAATTCATCTCTAGAGTGATAGTGGCACTAAATTGATTCAAGAGAGAATTAGGGGCTGAGGGATTAGAGGTTGTGAAGAGATCCATAAAAGTAGATTGGAATTCTCCCCCAATCTCTTCAGGAGAGAACAGACATTGACCCTCTTTGTTTTGGATTTTCTGAAGTTCTTTTGTTTTCTGGCTGAGGCACACTTGTGAAAATACTTAGTGTTCCTGTCACCCTCCTATAGCCACCTCTGTTTAGCTCTTTGGTGCCACCTTAGATCAATTTCCTCTAGGGACATATCCAGTTCCTTCTGTAGAGCTCTAATTGGTTATTAAACAGACCTGTGTTAGAGGCTTGAAGAGGTCTCAAAAGGTCTGTTTTGACAGTTAAGGCCTGTTTGTGAGTTCTTCTAGATAAATTACTCCACTCTTCAGTTGGAATCTGCACCTCTCAAGACCCCGTCGTGTGATATCTGCCTTTGAACCATGTTTGAGAGACCCTTGCCAGGCTCTTTTGATTACGTTTTCATACCCCTCCTGTTTAGAGCAAGAGGTTTCGTATCTGAAGACCTTCTTGAATAAACCAAGGGGAAACTCAAATGAATTGCTTGTGATGAGAAGTGGATTGTGATCAGACCATAAGGTAGGTGAGATGGTAACTGAATTTGAGTCATATAGGTCTTCCCATGCACTGTTTGCTAATCCCCTATCCAATCTTTCTTTTGTAAATTGGCTCCCACTCGATTATTGCACCAGGTGAATTGTGAGCCCTCAAAACCCAGGTCGCCAAGCCCACAATCTATTAGAGTTTGTCTGAAATCTTCCATCTATTTAAAAGGTCTGGGAGAACCACCCACCTTCTCACCCTGGGATGTGATTTCATTAAAGTCTCCCATGCACAACCAATGGGTGTTATGGTTAACTTTTAGTTTCCTTAAGAGGTTCCAGCTAGCTTTTCTATTATTTGTCATGGGCTAGCCATAAAAGCCAGTGATGATGAAGTGATTGGCAGTGTTGCCAATTTGGATTTGGAGGGAAATATGACTAAGAGAGTAAGATAGTAGGTTAGCTGAAATTTCTTGCTTCCAGAAGAAAGCTAGGCCACCACTTCAACCTATGCAGTCCACTTTGAAGCTTTTGTCAAATCCTAGCTTGTTCCTTAGGAATTCCATTCTATCTCTTTTACATTTGGTCTCCATTAAGAAAACCATGGATGGGGACTTTACTCTCACCAATAGGTGGAGTTCTCTAACTGTCCGAGGGTTCCCAAGCCCTCAACAGTTCCAGCATAGGGTCTTCATGGAGATGGGTCAGGTTGTTGCACAGCCTCTGCCATAGTGTTTTGTTTCAGCCTTTTAGAGGACCTTGTAGGTGTTACACCCAACACAGTGGATCTCTTTTTTCTTTTGGTGGAGGCAGGTACAACAGTGGAGTTGACCCTACTAATCTCATCACTCGAAGCTGTCATGCCTCAGGCCCTCCTTTTCCAGTTTGACAAAAAGGGATTTTTTGTTTGTTGTTTTGGTCTTAACTGGGGAAAGAGAGAAGGGGGACTTACAGATGGATTGTCTACTGCAAGTGCCATATTGGTGTCTCCAGGCAGTAAGTCAGACTGCAAGTTGGCCCAAGTGGTCCTGACATTTGCTGTTGGAGGCACCTCTTGGTAGGTTGAGGTTTCCTTACTTGATGGTTGACTGTTGACGTGAACCTCCTGTGTCCGAAAGGTACCAACTCCTCTTTCCTTTTCCATGTCACAGTCTAATTGCACAGGATCACAGACTAGTTGCACAGAATCACCTAGGTCTGTACCTGAGATATTTCCTGTCTTTTGAGAATTGTTGTTCCCGCCCAAACCAGATCCTTGATCGTAAGAGCTATCCCACTGGCCACTGCTTGACTCCCTCTGAGGAGGACTGCTGGATTGTGAGTGGAAATGTGTTGGCTTTTGGGTAGGGTTAGCTCTGAGCCGGGGCCATATTGGAGTTGTGACGAAGTATGTGTGTTGCCATCTGCACCCCGTCGTGGGCAGCTATTATGAGCATGCAATATTATACCACAATGGTAGCAGAAGGAGGGTAGTCTTTCATATTTGAAGGGTATCCAGGTGCAAGCATCACCGACAATGATAACACGTCCCCTGGCCAAAGGTTTAGAGATGTCAATCATCACCTTCACACGTAGGGCTCCACCCCATGCCCTTCCTTTTTCATCTACATCCACCCTAATGACCTTGCTTGCACTGGCCCTGAGTTTTTCACCCATTCTTTTGTTCATCCCTGCAAAGGGTAAGTCATGGAGTTGGATCCAGAAAGGTTATGAGGAGAAGTCAACTGCTCTTAAGGCAAGCCTGCCTAAGCATTCTTGAAGGCAAATCAGGTTTCTGTCAAAAGCCCAAGGTCGCCCTGTTAACACCCTGGACCTCACGGTGGGACTTTGAAACTCTATTAAGAACTTGTTCCTCCCTATGTCTTTGAAGGATATCCCGCCAGCAGACTTCCAGACCCTAGACATTGTAGCTTTGAATGCCCCTTTATTCACTTCCCTATCTGAAATTACCAAAGTGACAAGGCACGAGTTACTTATATCCTGTTGACTCGTTCGGAAATGAGCAGCACAAAAGGCTATCCCAAGTGCAGGAGCGTGTCGCGTAGTAATTAGGAATAAATTCCTAGATCGTCACCACAGGGAAAGTGCTAAAAATAAACTCGTGAAAAATGGTGGAAATATTTACGATAAGAAAAATAAAAATAAAAAGTGATGATATGTACAATGGATGAAAGAGTGCAGTGAAAAGAGAATTTACTGGTCGTGAACCAGATTCATTTTGTTTGATTTAATTGTTTGAGATTGCAGTGAAAATTAAAGAAATTAAAATGCAAGACAGTGAATTTAAATTGCTGAAAATTAAAAGACTGAAATTTAAATGAGCTGGAAAATTAAATGGCATCAAATAAATTGCAGAAAATAAATAACAGAAAATTACATGACAATAAAATAAAAGTGCTAGAAATAAAAGTACAGAAAATTAAAGTGCAGAAAATAAAGGACAGTAAAATAAAGGACAGTAAAATAAAAGTTCAGAAATTAAAAGTACTAAAAAATAAATGACATTAATTTAAAGTGCATAAATTTAAAGTGCATAAAAATAAATGAGATAAATAAAAATAAAAATAAAATAAAATAAAAGTGGAGACTGCAGATAAAGGAGAACAGTTTGATAACACAGTTGTTCCATTAGGCTCTCAACTGCATTACCAAACTCCCTCACTTCATCTGCATTTTCTCCTAAAATTCTACAGACTACTCCTAGACTACTCTACTGAGCTTCTAACATCCGCTTCTCAACTCTTCTGTCTCTAAGCCTTATATAGGCATCAACAAGCCTTTGCATTCGTCTGTGCTTAGTTGCCCCATGTGCATCCGTTTTCTTTTTCTTTCTTTTCTTTTTCCTCCCGTGCACTGCTTTCCTTCTTTCTTTTTTTTTTTTTTTTTCTTCTCTTCTTCCCAGCTTTTCTCTTCCTGCATGTGCTGTCCGTCTGCTTTCTTCTTCTTCTTCTTTTTTTCTTTTCTTTCTTTCCTTCCCTGCTTCCAGTTCCCGCATGCGTCTCTCTTCTCTCTTCTCTTCTTTTTCTTTCTTTTTTTCTTTCTTCTTCTTCTTCCCTCTGCTTCGTTGTCTGCCCTTCCGTTCTCTTTCTCTTCTTTCTTTTTCTTTTCTTTCTTTCTCTTTTTCCCGCGTGCACGTTCGGCCAGCCCAGCTCTCTCTTTTCTCTTCTTTCTTTTTTTCTTTTCTTTCTTTTTCTTCTTCCAGTTTTTGTTCGGCAGCGTCGTTTTCGCCCAGCTCAGAAGCTCTCCTTGCCCAGCAGCTTTCGCCCGTCTCTGCTTCTTCTCTTCTCTTCTCCTCCTTCTTTCTTTTCTGCTTCTTTTCTTCACGATGCATGCCGTCCGCTTCTCACAAAACGGCTTCCAGCCCGTGTCGAGCATGCTCCGAACGCATGCATGGAGCTTCAGACGGTGCTGCATGACTCGCAGCTGGTGGCTTCGGAGGAGAGCCGTAACGCTGCTGCTGGAGGTGCTGTGGAGGTTGCCTTGGCTGGTGGAGAAGGATACGGCGTGCATGCAGTGCGCAGGATGTGGAGGAGTAGTGCAGAGCTCAGTGGCTTATGGTTGCTGCCGTGGGTGATCGCCGGCGGCTCACTGGGCAGTGGGGACTTGATCTCCGGCATCGTCTGGAGCTGCTGGTGGTCGACGGAGGTGCATGGTGGCGTGGACGAGCGCAGCTGCGCTGTTCACTGTGCTGCACAGGAGCTTGAATCGGAAGGTTGAAGATGAAGTCGACGACGTGCCGTTTTGGTCTATTGACAAAACGGCACGTCGTTTTGCTTAAACGGTGAAACCATTAACGTTCAAAACGACATGTCGTTTTGCCCTTAGACAAAACGGTACGTCGTTTAGCTCAAACGGCAGAAACCAAATAGGTCAAAACGACATGTCGTTTTGGTCTGCTGACCAAACGACATGTCGTTTAGTCAGAGCAGAAATAAAAATAAATAAAAATAAAAATAAATAAAAATAAAATAAAATAAAAATTAGACAAGAAAAATTAAATAAAAATAAAAATAAAAATAAAAATAAAACTTAGACAAATAAAATAAAATAAAATAGAATAAAATAAAATAAAGAAACTAAAATAAATAAAATTAAACAAGAGATAAAAAATAAAATTTAAGAGTGTGTTGTGCATCTGAAGAATTTATTGCCCAAATAAATCACAAGATATAAAATCAAGCATAAACTATGCTTTTAATCAATTTAATTCACAACTTAGATTTATGCCTCTTAATCAATTTTTCCATCTAAAACCAATGATAAAATAATAAAATAATTAAAAATTATTGGTTTTAAATAGGTAAAATATGCAATAATGCAGCTCAATCACACCCCCCAACTAACTTTTTGCTAGTCTCTGAGCAAAATAGTGAAAATTAATTGAGATGAATATTGCATAAAGCTCGAAATCCAAACAAAAGCAATCAAACATAATAATGAATTCTCACACAGCGACACGTAACTATCAACTCCCAGGGGCTATATTCACCAAGACTGTCTCAACAATCTTTCATTAAGAATTGGGGAAAAATGTCTCAAAACTTAGATGTGTGTGTAGCTAAACAACTGTGTGTTCTTCATTACTACTCGGGATTTATCTCAGGATTTTTCAACCTTAAAATTAATCATCTCTGATTCTAACTACCTCAAAGCCCAAGGGTCTAGCAATTTTCACGCCAACTCTGTTTAAAGGTTGATCACTCAACCCCCAAAGTTTGGGTAACTGTTTCTAGCCCTTTAATAAGGAAAGCGCACCGATTAATCCTTTTTTATTATTATTATTATTATTATATTTTTTTTTTTAGTGGATTCGAACAGTGGGGAATCAAACCGAGGACCGTGCGCCTAATCCACACAATCCCAAGTTCGCCCTTACCACTGAGACAGATCCATTTTTTTTTTTCAACAAGGCTCGGTAGTCCTGCAGTTTACTTCTCCTGTGTAAAGTCCATGAACAGTAATGAAGAACACTATGAGTGTAAGCATGTGCAAAATATTGTTTGAGATTTTCCCTTCATTATATATAAATCATGCCAAGTCTATCTTAATAAATATAGCATCCCGGTGTTTCAAGTCATACATCAAGAAGAATATGATGCATCAGGAATTATGTTCTATGCTCAGGGTTGAAAATAAATCTTCATAAAATAATCCCGCTCAACTACACCACCA
>QEOT01124311.1:188374-262102 GCA_003123785.1 Pterocarya stenoptera | reverse complement strand
AAAAAAAGAAAGAAAAGAAAAGAAAAGGAAGAGAAAAAGGAAAGAGGAAAAAGAAAAGATAGGGGAAAAGAAATGAGGTCCAATCCTCACCACTTTCGAGTCACAACTGATCCTCAAAACATTATTTTTAAACCAGTAAATTAAATAAAACAAAATAAACTCAAAACTAATTAAAATAAATATTAAACTCCAACAATAACATACTTAAAAAAAAAAAGGCAATTAAATCATAGAACACCAATTAAAATCAAAGATCAATTTAAATCTGAAATAATAATTAATAAGAAGAAAGCCCAATAAAATATTATAAAATAATAATTTTAAAACTCCCCAAATACTAAAACTAGAGGATCAATCATTAAATTAATTAAAATAATCCTTCATTAAAATACACTAAAATACGGGGTATTACAGAGAGTGAGAATGAGAGAGAGAGAGAGAGAAAGAAGCAGGGAGATCATCAGATGGAGGAGATTAGACTTAGTCATGGCGACGCTACGACGCGGCTACTAGAGTCATGGTACAGGGGCGGCGGCTACGATTACGCAGAGAAAAGATGAGAGAGAGTTACGGGTTTGGGAAGACAGAAAAAGGGAGAAAAATAATGTGGGCTGAATGTGTTACACGGTCATTTTGGTTGCAAATTACATATATACCCAACATATAACAACAGATTTAATATTGCCGTAGCAAACCATGCCAAGCACAATAGGAAATTCAGGGGTTTTAGTGACAACTACATACTGCCGCAACAAAATTATACTTCTCGGGGGTTAAAGGAATCGACAGTGTATTAATTACGGCATCATTGAATCGCCACAATAAAATTGCCTTTGTCGACGATAATACTCACTACTGGCATTCGCATCCCCAACCATGTTTTGTGGCGAATCTTGCTCGTTGCTAAACATAACTATTTTGACGACTACACAAACTGCCAGATAAACAAATTTGTTGCTGCACTTTTTATTTGCGGCGAGCAAAAGTCTCCGCAAATAATGGTGTTTGAGCACGATTGAATTAGGTTATGTTTGGGGGAAGGGATGAGATTTCTCATCTCTATCTCATCTCATCTCATCATTACATCTTTTTCAAATTTCAATATAAAATATAATAAACAATTCAACTTTTTCAAATTTTAATTTAACTTTTTCAAATCCCAAAACAATCATAATATTAAAAAATAATATTTTAAACTTTCATCTTAACACTATTCATAAAATTTTCAAAAATTCTCATCTTATCTCAACATCCAAACATAATCTTAGTCCCCAAGAAAAAAGGAATTGTCAAGCACCAAAACCCAAATTTGCAACAGATCGCAATCCCAGAAAAAAAAATGCTGCAAAAACCATGATATGTTGTAGTGGTTGCTAATGTCATAGTAATCCTGAATGTGTCGTTTTAGGTTTAATAGAAATCTCTCTTTTTAATCAATGCCCATTTATGAGTGAAATCCATGATTACAATTCTAACTTTATATTGTGATTGCCTTTAAAGTCTGGTTTTGTCTCCAAGACCCATGTACCTTTGACGTTTTACACTTTTATGACAATTTGATGAAATTATTGACTCTATGTTGATTCATGGATTTCAATTGCTTTTCAACACATGAATCTTTTATAGAATCACTTCTTTCTACAACTAGTGAAAACATAAATGTATCTTTATTTGACAAATTCTGAATTTTAGAAGTACATCACGAAATCTAATCAAATAGCAAATCAAGAAGAGTGAATGAGGTTATCTATTCTAAGATCTCCATGGTCAATTCTTCAGCTATGTTTCTCTTATGTGGTAGATGATCATTTTCTTGTTGTTCCATGTTATCCTTGAGATGATCAGAAAAAAGAACTGCAAGCATTTTTTAAGATGCAAGTATGCACTTCCTCGACAATCACATATCTAGTTTCTATGCTTCATCTAATTTTGTCAACCTTAAGTAATTTGATATTTCTATTTCTCCAATACTATGATCATGACTAAAACAATATAACCTACATTATTTGAATCTCCCTGAGTAATAAATAATGATAATGCATCCAATAACTATTATAGGACTCAACTTTCTTTCATTTGGGTTAGAAAACCTTGCTTCAACTTTATTATCCATACATGTATATGCCTTAAATCAGTCCACAACTCAAAAAATAAGTCATTAATACTACCTTGCTAAGAACATGATATATGATCTACACCATTATTTTTAAGAGTTTTACTATATTTTTTCAAGAAGTTGAGAAAAAAGGTTAAGGTTATGGCTTGACTCATAATACTTTTTATGACACTTGCTACTCCAATCCAATTTGATAATTTTCACCTTTCTACCTAGCTGCATTTCATCCCTATGAGAAGTACCGTAAGAATTGCAAAAGGGTTGAGACTTCTCATGTAGCAGATACATACTTTCATACCCAGAAAATCATTTATGAAGATAATGAGATACTTCTATCTATCAAACATTATAGAGAAAAATTTCTATATGTATTTATATGCATTTTCTTAAAAAATTCCCTATTCTTTGTGGCATATTTTCTTGATATGTTTTCATTTTATACAGATCAATACACATCTTGAGATTAGAAAATCTAAATGCGGAAAATATTTTATTTACTAATCCTTACAACTTTTCTTTGAAGATATTCTCTGAAATTTTATGTCAAAAATAAAGTTTTCTTTAATTTTGCTTCAAACTTCTATGCCACAAATTGTAAAAGTTTTTCATGAATCATATTTCCTATGGTTCCAATATATACATATAAATGTAGAAAACTTTTAACAAAAGTATTATGTAGGCATACTGAATAACAATTTTATTGGAAGGAAAAATGAAACCAACGTAAATGGCATTTTGAAACTAGTTAAAACACAAACATTTGTGCTCGAGTTCTATGACTAGCCGCTTGTTTTCTCTCGTTTGGTCATGAGTCTTGCATTTGCATTTTAAATCCTGAAGTTGTGTTTTAAATTGGTAGATGATTTTTTAAATGGAGCCCAGTGTTTTAAAGTCTTCAAAATATTTAAATGTCCAAAATTATTTTAAATGGGGTATTTTTAGTGTTATTGAAAACCAAGCCCAATTTTGAAAGTAAACCTCTTTATACTTTTGGAGCCCAAAAAATAATATATAATTTTAACAAATCATTTTATTTAAAGAATTTTAGTTCTTTAAGAGTGTTATTAAATATTCATTATTTTATTTTATGTTAAAAACTCTATTCATTTAAATGCTTTTATTTATCTTAAAAATATTTAGTAAACTTCATTATTTTATTTTAAGATGAAAACTATTATTTTGGGAGTAATAGAATAATGTTTGATTTTAAGCGTAGTCTCATTTCATCTTTCTACCTATTTTACTTAGTTTATTTTCATCCCTTTTAACAGTGTTTAAATCTCCACTCTTAGATTAAGATTAGGGATCCCTAGATGAAGGGCTAGGATTTAATCCCCCAAAACCCTAATTCCCTCACTTTTTCCCTATTCTCTTCCTCTCCCCTCCCTCTAGTTGTCACACCCCCCTCCCCCCGTGACTCTCCTCTAACTAGTCTCTGCAAGCTGCTGCCGCTGCTGTTGTCATCGACCCCACCATCCATGATGCAGTCGCATCTCACCGGCAATGAACCCATCCCCCCTCTCTTAGCCTTTCCTTATCCAAGGATCTCTCTCTCGATTTCTCCCTCTGTTTCTCCCATCTCTTAGCCGCCACACACGCCATCATCCACCACAAGCACGCCATCCACACCCAGACCACCACCACACCACACCGCAACCAAGCCCTTTGCATTGAGCACCACCCCTCCCTATCCAGAACAAACCCCACATTGTTTTCTTGGCCTCTACTCTGCCTTGTCTCTGACCCCGTGCCACAGTGCGCTACCAGGCTATCGTCGAGCTCTTTTGCCGTTGTACAATCATCGTAGCCAAGGGAGGCTGCCACACCCTGTGTATTTGTACATCCGTTGCCTACGCCACCACTGTTCCTCCATAAGCAAAAGCAGCAGCACCACTTGCAGCCGCCGTGAGCAGTAGCCTCTGCAAGTTCCTTCGTGCACCCAAACCCCAGGGTCACCGTTGCTCAGCCCACCTCAGACCACTGAAGCCATTGTTCAGCCCCTTATCTCGTGGGATAAATTATATCCCTATGTCTTAAGGAGTATTATGTTTATGTAGTCTGTATGAATGTTGGTACTGTGTTGAGTACTTGGGCAGATTTATATTTAATTTATGTATCGAATGTGTTGGATGAGATATACTGAATAGAAGAGGGATATGGTTTGTGAAGTTGTGAATTATGTGAAGTGTTGGAAGCTAGTGTGTGTTTGTGTTGAAGGTGTTGGCTGTGTGGTTTATGAAGTGTTGGGTTTGCTATTGGTGCATATAAAGCTTATAAAGCTTTGTGATTGTGTTGTGTTTGGTTGGTGTGTGAATGGTGTGGGGAGATGCTATATAATTGTATAGTGTAGTGTGAGGATGGTTTAGGTTGGAAAATTGTGAAAAACATGTCGATTGTATGTGTTTATGAATTTGTGAAGCTATATGGTTATTTGAGTGTGTTGCATATTGAGTTTAAATGGATGATGGATTGGGTATGTGTTGTATTCATGGTTAATAAGCTTATTGATTGAGAATAATGTTTGTGAAGGTTGGGATATTGGGGAGCCATGTGATTGTGTTGTTTGTTGTTTATTCAATTCAAATGGATAATGGGTTTAAGTGATGTGTGTATATTAGTTTAGTTGAAGAGTTGGCTTGATTTTACTTGAATGAAATGGTTTATGGATTTGAATAACATTGGGACCATGAGGTTGAAAAAGTGGACAGATTTTAATGTTGATCTTTAATTTCATTTGTAGTTGATGATGGAAGAGTTTAGAAATGGATTGGAATTGGATGATTATGCATGCTTTTTAAAAATGTTACATATTTGATTGTATTGAGACGTTGGCTATAAATGTATGAAATTTGGATAGAGATGGTGTGTCCTGAAGTGTTGGGATTAAATGGAGTTGTAGTGAAGTTTGAAAAGTGTGATAATGTTGTTGGTTTTTAATTGGACATATTTTGTATATTTAATGTGTTGACTATGATAAATTATAAGAGTGGCGTATTGGGTTGACTAAAAAAGTTTGTATGGCATGTGCGGTATGTGTATAAAGCTTGTAAGCTTTGTGAATGTGTGGTGTAGGTGTATAACTGGTATGGGCAGATTCCATGTATTGGTTGTATTAGTATGCTTAGTTGGCTTGTGTTATGCATTTGGATGTGAGGAAGTGAATTGGGACTTGGGTTAATGTGGATTGGATTAGGTATGGGGGTAGGGTATTGTTTAAGAACTGGTATTGTGACTGTAGTTGGGTTTAATGGTAAAGTGTTTTTAAGTTGTAGGCTTGTGAATAATTGTTGGAGATTAAAGAGAAGCATGAAGCTCACTTTATTAGTCAGAAAATGAAGTCGGGATTTCAGATTTGTAGTTAGGCTTAAGATGTATGGCAAGGATTATACTTCAAGGATTGGATGATGACATGTATAAGTGAAATGAGATGGATATTTTGAATACCTAGAGGAAGTTTGTACAATTAGGAATATTATGGAGGAGTATGCAAGTAAATAGATAATGGAGGTTGTTTAGACAATGATTGGTCTAAGAGGGAGAAGTCTAAGTAAAGAACCAATTGGAGGTTAAAGCCATGAGGGAGAGAATGGACTAAGAGTTAGGGATAGTTTTATGATGTAAGTTTTATGCTTAAAGTTCTTGTAAGTGAAAAGGTAATGATAGAAGGTTGTGAACACATATAGGTTGTCATCTAACACATAGATGAATCAATTGGATGAAATGTGAATAACAAGGAGTCCAGGTAAGTATTACGTTCATACTTTTTTAGAGTTTTTTAAAGATATAAAAATAAATGTCTTATAAATGCTTTTATGAGAAAATGTTCTTTTATGAAATAAAAAGAAAAGAAATGTTTCTTAGAATGAAAATGCTTTATGAATCTATGCTAAGGTATTAAGGTTTAAGTATATGTATGTAATGGCCTTCCTTGGTAGCCCCTTTTTATTCACCCCCAAGAATAGTTGTATGCATGTGAATGGATGCTATATGTAGTATGTATTGTATGTATGTTCCATGAAATGAATGATGAGATCTTATGCTTTATGATTATGAAAAGATGTTTTATGAAATGAAATGAATTGATGTAAAGGAAAATAATGAATGAATGGAAAGGAAATGAAATGACTAAAAATAAAGGAATGCTTTAATGTATGAAACTATGTAACGGTCATGACTGGTGAATGAATGATGGTATCAAAGGATTGGGCAAATTGCAATGCCGGGTAAGTAGTATTAGTAGTGCACCCAGTGCTTCTCCATGACTGAGAGATTCCCAACCCACGGCCATGGGCGGAATCGGGTCTAAAAGACTACTAACCCCAACACAGGGCGTAACAATCATGTGTACTGGCCAAAGGAAAAGTGATAAGATTAATTTTATGAATGAAAGGTTTTAGTTTTATGAAAGAAAGTACAAGGTGGGAAGTATTTTGAGAAATGAAAATCTTTTTAAAAAGAAAAACCCCACCTTGAATGTTAAAGAAAATGTTTTATGTAAAGTATGAATAAGAATGATGAATGTAAGAATGAAAACCTATGTGAATATATTTTTAAGGTATGAAGTAATGTTTACTGAATATTTGACTCATTCTATTTTTATGTATGCCTCACCTAGGAATGAAACGAGGACGAAGCATCGGAACAGACATGGCCCAAGGAAAAGGTGATGGAAGCCTAAGCCTTTTGTGTAATATATGAAATCTTATTTTTGTAAAAGAACTTATATTTTAGTTTAATGATTTCCGCTGCAAAACTCTCTCTTAGATTTATAAAATGCAAGTTTTAAATTCTAACTGTTGAATCTTGGGAAGGGAAGTAAAAAGTTTTAAAAGGTTGAGTGATTCCCGTCTTGTTTTTCTAAATTCCCAACACAAAGACAGGCGTTACAAGTTCAACAACCAAAAATAAGTATTAACATTTATAGAGTTTGATTTGAAACTTAAATAATTGATTTTAAACTTAAAATAGGTAAACCACGGACTAGAATCATTCCCAAACGTGACCTTAGTGTAAATCTGACATGGCCATATTTCTCTAAACTAGAGTCATTCTATACAGGAAACCTTGTAAAGTTATTTGTATACTTACTGCAAGAAAAATATTTTGATCACATTAATACTTTGAGTTTGGCACTCATAAACAACAGCAAAATTTAAACCACTCAAACAATAATAGAATTTAAATCATTATGGATGAGCAAATAGTGTCATTGAGATTTCTCATTTGGGAGTGAATCCGAACACACAAAATGTTCCATCTAGTTTTAAATAAGGATTTACATCATTATGGATGAACTAATAGTGTCATCGAGACTCCCCATTTGGGAGTGAACTCAATACACAAAATGTTCCCTCCAATTTTAAATTGTGGATGAACTAGCAGTATCACTAGAATTCTCCTTTTGGAGTAAACTCCGTTATACAATTGGACCCTCCAATTTTAAATAATGTGGATGAACTAGCTGTATCTCTAGAATTCTCATTTGGGAGTAAAATCTAACATGCACAGTGCTCTCTCCAATTTTAAATTATATGGATAAATTACCTGTATCACCAGAATTCTCCTTTGGGAGTTAAATCTAGCGTACAAATTGTTCTCCCCAACATTAAATTATATGGACGATTTAGTTGTATCATCAGGATTCTCCTTTGGGAGTAAACTCTGGTATACAAATTGTTCCCTTCACATCACTAATTATATCACAAATTATTCACCTCTTATTTAAAATGAACAATTATATATATATATATGTATATGGTCAACTAATCAAAAAAATTCATAAGAAACAATAATTAAGACTTTTATAAATACTAGCCATAATTCAAGTTCAGATAATACATACATTTATATGGCCTACCATACAATAAAATTTATAAGAAATAATAACGACAAATTTTATAACAAGTAGTCATAATTTAAGTCGAAATAATTTTTACATTTATTAAACAATAAAGACATGCATTTAGAGAGGAGAAAGAAATATTTATTTTTTTGTTTTTTTTTTTTTTTTTGTGTTTCTGTTATAGGGTTGGGCCAGGACTCTAGCCCACTACGCTGGCCCGTACCCTTCTTTTCCTTTATGTTCTCGGACTGGGCCAGACCCATGGCCCATCATCGGCCCAAAATCTTAATGGGTTTAAAAACCCTATCCGATTTTCTTTTCATCTTTTTCGACCTCAAGCAGTCGCCGTTCGCATACATCCTACCTTTGTTTTAGCGTAGCCGTGGGCGTCACCAGCAAGGAGAACCCAACAAGGCATCCCCAGCCTCCTCCTACTGTCGACGTCAACCTCCCTTCTCCTTTTTTATTTCTAAAATTTTCTTTACCTCACATTGCCATGGTCACTGGGCTTTATAGCCCTCTGCGATGCCACCACAGACACTAGGGAGGAGGTTTTCGGCCTCCTTGCGGCGCTAGACATGGTCCCTTTTATTTTTATTTTCTAAAACCCATCTTAGAGACAGATCTGGCTACCAACCAGAGAGAGACTTCACAGTGTCAGCGGTGTTTTCCCCAATGTTTTGAATACTGTATAAGACGCCGTATCGGTCAAAGCACTGGAATGAAATATTTCGAAACTGGTACCGTTTCGCTTACCGTTTCGGAATAGTTGATATATGAATAAATTATATATATAAATTATATTCCAAACTAATAGTCTATATATGAATAAATTATGTATAAATACATATATATAAATTATAAATAGCCTAGTTTGAATTGGGGGTCAAAAAATGAGTTTGTAGTTTGAAAAAATGAAAAAAAAAAAAAAAACTAAAGGCTGAAATATCGGCCGATACAGGCCGAAATATAGGCCGGTACGAAATACATGTAGTACCTGTACTGGACCAGTGGCCGGTACGGCAAATACCGACCGTACCGGCCGGTAAGGTACGAGATTAAAAACAGTGGTTTTCCCATCTCGGGTTACCAATGGGGCACTAAGGCCACCTTATGCCACCCTCTTCCGACCCGACTCAGCAGCTCTTCTGACTATTCTCTCAATTTTTTGTCACTGAGACCACACAAATATCTCTTCTGTTAATTCTCTCTCTCTCTCTCTCTCTCTCTCTCTCTCTCTCTCTCTCCCTCTCAGATAATACATTATAGACAAAACAAAAACACAATTAATAAAACATTAATCACACATGCATCAACAAGTAAATACATGTGAAACCGAAATAGTCACGTAAGATTTTCTCTACACAGAAATAACATATTAACATAAACTGAGAGACCTACACGAGTGTTATACTATTATCATATAAAATAAAAAATAAGGGTGGGAATGTTAAATCTATAATATATGTTAACAAAATCTTCAAGTCGAAGACTATTTATGTTCATGGGAAGTATGAGACATATGTGCTGATAAGGTTTTGTCTTTGTCTGCATTTTCTTGTTCACTTGAACAAGAGTCGATTTATAAGTATACGTAGAAGTTTTAAAAAGTTTTAAATTTCGAATATACCAGTGGTGGAGGACGTCCACCAATTTCTTTTCAAAATCCATACACCGAGAATATTCAGAAGGAATTCACTCTGATCCATCAAAAGAAAGGTTTCCTCCTATAGCCCTTGTACTTGAGGTACAGAGAATACCATTCACATAAGTTAAATGGTAAAATTTGATAATAAAGATTCAAATTTTAAAGCACATCTTTCAAAAAATTATAATTGAACTATATGGTTTTGAATTCTAGATAGATAAATATGACGACTCCAATCTTATTAGAAAGTAGAACCATATGGATATAGTGGAAATAAGATTGACCCGACATGGGATGGCACCTTGGGAGCATGGAGATCTATACCAGCATGTGTGGTACCTACGTCTATCATTGAACAATTCTAGTGGCTGCATTTTGGAGACCAGAAGTGGCTAAGTTGGGTAATGTGGAGCAAGTTGCCATTGAAGGGCTAGATGGACAACATTAACGGGTGAGAGTCATAGACCTCTTGGACATTCTATGTGACTTATGTGTTGATCCCTTGTTGACACCATTTCGTCTAGCTAGAAGATCCTTGGCTTCTGGTTCTGCTGGCACTGCGCATGTAGTTGGCAGGTGTCCTTGGAGCAATTGATCCAGCTTTATCTTTGCTAAACTTGAAAAAAAAAACCAAAAAAATATACTGGATATCAAGACAACCATTGACATCTCAGATCACAACAAGGACTCTAGCACCACATGAACTCCTACGAGCAACTCATCAACACAACAACCCAATAACTGTTGGATTATTTCAAATATCCCACATTGAAAAGACAAGTAAACTTTTAGTGGTTTACAAGTGAATGAGTTTCACTATTCTTAAAATGGAACACAAGGGTAGACACACAATAGTAGTGTCATCCAATGCGAAGCGCAGACCACACGTGTCGCACAGACGTGCGCGCGCGCATGACGGATAGATGCATTGACACTTTAGATGCACTTAGCACTTCGCAAGTACGCATCATCACAAGTGACGAAATTTTTTATTTAAACCAAAAGGTGTGTTCTTTCTCATTTTTTGTCAGTTATTGTTAATTGTCAATTGCAGTTTATTGTACACCTTTTCAAACAGTAAATGTCTCATTTAAATTCAAATTGAAACATTGCAACTGCTGCTATTGCATCTATTCGTTCTATGGTTTAGTGTTTAGAATTTGCAATTTGCACACTATATAAACAGTGTTGTATCCTGAGGGCATAATTGCCAAATTCTCTTTTGTAGAACTCAATACAAGTGGGAGGCAATATTTGTCTAAGAGACAAATTAACAATCGTCTCACTGTAAATCTTCTGCAATCTCTGTTAGCTATTCCTATTTTCCAAATAATTCTTAGACAAATACTATGGATTCTTCTTATTCAAATCCATCAATCACTTCTTTGAGCATTGTACCACAAGATCTTTCAAAGTTGGATTGATTTGGTGGAAACAACTACATATGTTGGAAATAAAAATTTGAATTCTTGCTTACTACTTTGAAAGGATACTCCTTGTCTAGTTCTTCATACAACTCAAGATCCACTGGAAAGTGAAATTGCAGCTAAGAAAAAATGGGATGATGATAATTACACATGCCATGGGAATATTCTCAACACTCTCACTAATCCTTTGTTCGATATGTACTTACCAAAGAAAGATGCAAAGGAAATATGGGATGCTTTGGAGAATAAATACAAAACTGAGGACTCTGGTAACAAAAGCTATCTTGTAAGTAATTATTTTGATTTTAAAATGGTAGATGATAAGCCTATACTTGATCAAGTGCATGATTTACAACTTATTGTCCAACAAATTACTTCTGATGGTATTCCTATTGATGAGAAACTTCAAGTGGGTGCTATTATTGCCAAATTACCTCCAACTTGGAAGGATTACCGTAAGTCTTTGAAGAGAAAGGAGATGATTTTACTCTTGACAGTCTTCGAAGACAACTCCGAATTGAAGATGAGTCAAGGTTGCGAGATAAAATCAAAGAAAGTGTTGAAATGAATAAGTCAATTCATGTTGTTGAAACAGACAACAAGAAAAGGAAGATGCCTAGAATTGACACTCATGTTGTTAACAAACAGAGTAAGCTTAATTTCAAAATGAAAGGAACTTGTCATTTCAGAAAAAAGAAAGGACACTACATCAAAGAATGTAGACTTTGAAAGAGGCAAGAGTAAGCAAACAATATTGAAGAGAATCCCATTGCTGTAGTGTCTGAAGTTAATTTGGTATTCAATACTTCTGGTTGGTGGGTTGAGACCGATGCAACTCCTCATATTTGTGGAGACAAAAATCTCTTCAAGAAATATGAGAAGATTGGTGATGAGATTGAGCTTTACATGGGAAATTCTTCTACCACAAAAGTGGCTGGAAAATGCATCGTCGAGTTGAAGTTTACTTCTGGCAAAATAGTCACTTTAGTTGATGTATTTCATGCACCACAAGTTCGTAAGAATCTAGTTTCTGGCAATCTTTTGTCCAAACATGGCTATAAGCTTGTATTTGAGTCTAATAAATTTGTATTGACAAAGAATGGCATGTCTGTGGTCAAAGGATACGTTATTGATGGAATGTTCAAACTTGATTTAATAAAGGATAATGCTCCTATTTATTTTGTTGACTCTTTTTCATTATGGCATGCTAGATTAGGTCATGTAAATTATAATTCTCTACTTCGTATGACTAAATTAGGTTTATTGCCTTCAAATTTTCATGATGATAGAAATAAATGTGAGACTTCTGTTAAGATTTAATTAACAAGAAAGCCTTTTCAAAATGTTAATAGATCGTCTTCGACTTTGCTTGAGTTGATACATACTGATATATGCGATTTACATGGTAAGCTAACAAGAGGAGGGAAAAGGTATTTTATTACTTGCATAGATGATTTTTCAAAATATGCTTACATTTATTTACTTAGAACTAAAGATGAAGCCTTAGATAAATTCAAAACCTTTCAGGCTGAAGTAGAAAATTTTCTTAGTTGTAATATTAAGACTTTGAGAAGTGATAGAGGAGGTGAATATTT
Source organism: Pterocarya stenoptera (assembly GCA_003123785.1). Lineage (NCBI taxonomy): Eukaryota > Viridiplantae > Streptophyta > Magnoliopsida > Fagales > Juglandaceae > Pterocarya > Pterocarya stenoptera. The sequence goes on along the minus strand of QEOT01124311.1, from coordinate 249,474 downwards.
TAATAATGATTTTGATTGTTTTTGTGAAGATAGTGGTATAATACACCAATGCACAGCACCTTATGCACCACAACAGAATGGTATAGTTGAGAGGAAAAATAGAACACTTACGGAAATGGTCAATGCCATGCTTTAACAATTAGGTCTACCTGATAATCTTTGGGGAGAAGCTATATTTTCTGCAATTCATATTTTAAATAGAGTGCCTTCTAAAAAGAATAATATGTCACCATATGAGTTATGGTTTAAATGCAAACCTAACTTAAATTATCTTAAAGTGTGGGGGTGGCTAGCTTATGTAAGATTACTTGATCTCAAAAGATCTAAATTAGGACTAAGAACTTCAAAATGTGTTTTTTTCGTTTTTTGGATATGCATCACATAGTAAAGCTTACCCTTTTTTGGATCAAGAGTCTAATGTAATTATCGAATCAAGAGATGCTAAATTTTTTGAAAATAATTATTTTCAAAAATCTCTTGGAGGTAGTACTTCCTATAAAGACAACACAATTGAAAAAGTTTTTCTTGAAAATGAAAATAATTTCAAAATTAGAAAATCCAAAAGAAAAAGAAAAGAAAAAGGTTTTGGTCCTGATTTTACAATGTATCTCGTAGAAGAAAATTCTAAAATAATCTTGCAAGAGTTTGGTTTATGTTATAAGTTGGAAAACGACCCTTCTACTTTCTTGAATGAGGCAATCGATGATGAGATGGAGTCTATAATGTCAAATAAGACAAGGATCCTTGCAGATTTTCCTTCCGGTTCTAAACCCATAGGATGTAAAGGATTTTCAAGAGAAAATTAAAGACTGATGGATCCATTGATAAATATAAGGTTAGACTAGTAGCCAAAGGGTTTAGACAGTCCAAGGGCATTGATTATTTTGAGACATATGCTCCTGTAGCTAGGATTTCTTCTATTAGAACATTGATATCTTTGGCCTCCATATTTAATCTTGAAATTCATCAAATGGATGTGAAATCAACATTCTTGAATGGTTATTTGGATGAAGAAGTATATATGGAGCAACCAGAGGGTTTCATTGTTCTGGGTCATGAAAACAAGGTTTGTAAATTAGTCAAATCCTTGTGTGGTTTAAAACAATCTCCCAAACAATGGCATGAAAGATTTGATAATGTGGTTCTTTCTAGTGGTTTTTTTTTAATGAAGCTGACAAATGTATTTATTCTAAAGTATGCAATAATCATTTTGTGATAATATGCTTATATGTAGATGATATGATGATTTCCAATGATAATAGCTCATGCATTAAAGATACAAAATCTTTCCTGTCATCTCATTTTGGTATGAAAGACTTGGGTGTTGCTAATACCATACTTAGTATTAAAATATTTAGGAATGATAATGTTTGTGCCATGTCACAAAGTCATTACATTGATAAAGTTCAGAGTAAATTTAATCATTTACTTGGAAAAACATCTTGTGTTCCATACAACCCTGCTTTGAAGCTTGGAACAAATAAATATCGATGTGTATTACAACTAGAATATTCTAGTGTCATTGGAAGTCTGATGTATGCAATGCATTGCACACGCCTAGACATAGCTTTTGTCGTGGGCAAATTGAGTAGATACACAAGTTGTCCAGGCGTGGAACATTGGAATGAAATTTCCATTGTTTTGGGTTATTTAAAAGGAACTAGGTCCTATGCTCTATATTATGGAGGATATCCATTTATAATTGAGGGTTTTAGTGACGCTAACTGGAACTGTGTGGATGATGGATCTAAATCCACAAGTGGATGGGTGTTCACCCTTGGTGGCGCAACCATCTCATGGGGATCCAAGAAACAAACTTGCATAACTCACTCAACTATGGAGTCTAAGTTAGTGGCTTTAGGAGCTGCTGGAAAAGAGGCTAAATGGTTGAGAAATCTCTTAATAGACTTGCCAATGTGGCCAAGTCCAATGCCTCTTATTTTCTTACATTGTGATAGCCAAGCCACATTGTCAAGAGTATATAGCAAGTCATGCAATGGAAAATCAAGACATATAAGTCTTCGACATAATACTGTGAGACAATTGTTGGAAGAAGACATAATCACAATAGACTATATAAAGTCAAGTACAAACTTGGCAAAACCTCTGACAAAAGGCCTAAATAAGGATCTGATTCGCAAAACATCGCTTGAGATGGGTCTAAAACCTATGGAATAGATTACTAAAAGATGACAACCCAACCTAAACTTGGAATTATAAGTTATAGGTTCAATGGGAAAAACAAAGTCTTATTAGTGATGTAATAGCACTAAATTAGACCATCATTAAAAAATTATTGATTAGTGCTAGTCCTGCAGTGCAATGGAAAGGTTGACTATAACTCTTAGTGAGTTCGCATAAAAGGTGTTTTTATGCAGGAGCACCTACAAGAGCTCTACCTATGTGAGTGTAAAGTGAGGCCGCTTTTGTCGGGGTTTGGTAAACCGCCTATAGCACTCATGAAGTTGGGATAACGCGTATGGCCTTTAATGCGCAGCTATAAAGAACAATAAAAATATGTGTTGACATGTGTTGGTTCCCAATTTCGCACACGATATAATAGTTCAAGGATATCATATCTACTATCATATTGATAAAACTTTGAGAATCATACTACATGAAAGTTCAAACCGAAAAGGTACTTACATTTAAGTGTCGACATATAATTGTAATAGTAGCATTTTTTTTAAAATAATAATAATTTTATTTATTATTTGAAATAAGTGGGAGAATGTTGGATTATTTCAAATATCCCACATTGAAAAGACAAGTAAACTTTTATTGGTTTATAAGTGAATGAGTTTCACTGTTCTTAAAATGGAACACAAGGGTAAACACACAATAGTAGTGTCATCCAGTGTGAAACACAGACAACACGCACACACGTGGATGACGGATAGATGCATTGATGCTCTAGATGCACTTAGCACTTCGCACGTACGCATCGTCGCAAGTTACTGAATTTTTTTTAAACGAAAAGGCGTGTTCTTTCTCATTTTTTGACAGTTATTGTTAACTGTCAATTACAGTTTATTCTACACCTTTTTCAGACAGTAACTGTCTCATTTAAATTCAAATTGAAACATTATAATTACTGCTATTGTATCTATTCGTTCTATGGTTTAGTGTTTAGAATTTGCAATCTACACACTATATAAACAGTGTTGTATCCTGATAACATAATTGCCAGATTCTCTTTTGCAAAACTGAATACGAGTGGGAGGCAATATTTGTCTAAGAAACAGATTAACAATTGCCTCACTGTATATCTTCTGCAATCTCTGTTTACTATTCCTATTTTCCTAATAATAACTCCAAGTCTGCAGGATAGAATTTGTTATATTTAAGATAATCTTTGTTATACTTTAAATTTCAAATGTTCACGTGTGCTTATCTCTCAGTGTAATTATCAATTGTAACAAACTCCTATCATTATAAATATAAATGCATGCCCACCAAATAGAGTGTGGTGAGACATTTCTAAATCATTTCAGTTTCTATATGGTATGAGCTTAGCCTTTCTTACCTATGTCTCTTGATCCCCATGGCCTCCTTTGATTCCACCACTCTTCCACTCATCACTACCCAACGTACATTTTTCTTATCTCCCACATCTCTCTCAAACGAGCAAACTCTTCTTACCCTTAAACTCACTCGCAATAATTATCTTCTTTGGAAGGCCCAGGTTGTTCACTATCTCGTAGGACAACAACGTTTTAGTTACCTTGATGGCAGTATTCCATGTCTCTCAAGATGGTTCCATTTAACTTGTGTCCAACATTGCCCAAATCCCTGGTGTCAACAGGATCAACTAACTCTCTTGGCACTCCTTTCATCTCTATTCGAAACTGTCTTGGCTCAAGTAGTTTGCAAATATATTTCTCGAGATGTTTGGCTTCAACTAGAAGTCATGTACTTTGTCAGCTCTTGTGCTTGCATCACTCACACTTTGAGCATCAAACTTTATCGATACAAGTGCTAGTTTTTAGTTTTTATGTTATTCGAATAAAACATATTATGCAAATACAAAAATTATCTATTTTATGATCTCCCTGAGAGAATATTCCAATATTCATATATATATATAAATATTTTTCATGTCAATAAACGAAAAACCAATAATTACATGCATGCAGAGCACTACAAAAAAATAGTGAATTGTCGGCGTTTGTTAAGTGCCAGCAATAGTTAAAATAAACGTCACTAATCAATTAATGGCGTTTATTTATAGGCGCAACCAAACGCCTGAAGTGGGTGGTCGTTATGTACACGTTTCAGCATTTGCCAAATGCTGGGACTTGAAAAACTCGTTATCGGTATGTTTGTACAAATTAACAACATTTATATAAATGCCGCCACTAGTACATTGCCATCACATTACATAGAATAACAGTGTTTCGATAAACCCCACCACTATTACGTTGCTGGCGCATTATATAAATTTATGACATTTATCTAAATGCCACCAATATTACGTTGCCGACGCATTGTATAAACGCCACTAACTATATTTTCTTGACGTTTCGTAAGCACCACCAATCAATACTCATTGATGTTTGCGAGCACATTCTGAACTTTAAATAAACTTCAAAATATTTAAGTTAACGACATTTTTGAAACAGCACCAAATTTAGATGGAAACCCATAGCAGTTTATTTTATGTCGAAGTTTAAAACACACCAATAATATGATATACCATAATAAATATAATATAATGGGTCATTATTGATATAATAGAGAAAAAAATTACAAATCAAATCACATGAAAGTGACTTAATAACAACTACTATATATAAAATTATTACATGTGAAGAGGGACTTTATTTCTATTGATTTCTAGAATCCTTTGGGTTTTCACGGGCAACTTCAATATCTCCAAAATCGCAATCTTGAGCCGTATATTCTATAAGTGGTTGAACATTGGTATAAAAACCTACATAAATAAAGTTAACTCATTAAGTAGTTTACTCAATAGATTATTCCAATAGTGTAGGAAGTTTCTTACTTTGAATTTTCATCTCGAATAAATGACTAAAGTCCTAGACAAAAGAGAAAAACTTAGGCATATAAAGTTAAAGAAATAAGAAATATGCAAAATATAATAGAGATATGTCAAAGATATACCCTTGTAAGATTCAAATCAAGAACCTCTTGCTACTGAGATTTCTTCATCCTCATTAATAAAGTATCAAGAGTAATTTTTGCAAACATGAGGGATAAGTTCAGAGAGTAGAATTTGATGTTAATAAATGATAAAAATAAAATTAACATCAAGTCAATTGCGTTGTTTATCAATATATCAACAATTCCCCATGCATCAATTGCCTGCAGATGAGGAGATAATATCATTAACCATGCCACAAATAAAAACTGGCATTAAAATAAATAACTTAGCAAGGGAAAGATGGGCTTACAATTTAACCATTGATTCAACGTCGCCTTGTTTTGAAACATTTCTCCTAAAAAGTCGGGCCTTGTCCACCATGTGCCTAACCAGATTACACATGTACCCTTCCTCTTTTTATCACCTAAAATCATGATATAACCCATTGAACGCCCGCTTGTGTAAACAAGCTCCATACTCCGATATCAACCTTCTCTTAAACTCGATTAGCATGACTTTTCATGCTACCCGTTCAACTATCTAGCTCATCCGAACACTTAACACGACATAACCCCTTTCACAACTACACCTCCCATCACATCACGTAGCTCGAACTACTTCCAAGCTACACCGTTATCCATCACTTCACTTGGCATCTTGCCACTTCACTTCTGCACTATCTCATCACAAATCACGTGCATGACTCCACATGCATTCCCCATCACTTCATGACATCCCGTCATACTCCCTCTACGTCACCATTACACCATTGTCACTTTACACATACTTCTAGCCACAACACTACTACACACATCACTTCGCCACACGGTCACATCACAACTACTGACTGTTTCACAGTTCTCGACACTTCACATCACGTTCCACACACTTCTCAACTATGCAACCATCCAACACATCATGACATGCCAAACGACACATCACAAGTTTACCACACAGAATACAATTCATGCGTACTCCCTTCACTTCACACTACAGTTTACATAACACAGTCCACAATACAACATGGCACACTTCACAATTACGCCCATCACTTCACTTACACAACCATGACACACACTTCATATCACTTCACTGCACAACGAACTCCACAAATACTACAGCACAGTCAACAACCAACTTTACAATAAAACTAACGAGGGAAAAAGGGAAAGGGATTATACCCTTGGCCGGGGCGACCGGTTGAGTTGCTAGCTATCCGACACGACCCAGTGGCGTCGTAAGCCACTAGCTTAGGCTGTGACCGTTTAGTCGTGATCACTACCATGACCTTGAAACAATGGCTATTCGGGTGGCCGGATCTAGGGTTTTGGAGACGGCTTGGCTCATGGCTAGAGGGATCCGAAAGGGGTGGTCATAGGGAGGCTCGTGGTAGCTCAGTGGTTGGAGGATGTCACACGGCGGCATATCTGGCCGTGCATAGTGGAGATCTGAGAGGGAGAGAGAGTGTGGGAAGGAAGGAGATGTCGGCGTGGCTTAAAAAGGAAGGTATAGCCGAGGGGTGGAGGTCCGGTGTGTAACAACCCACTAGAAATTCATTGGTGGAATTTCTATTGACTTTAGGAACCTCATGAAAACCTTATAAGTTTTCATAAATCGACCAATCGCGCAGGTTTTAGTCTATCAACATAGTTAGTGTTATCACTTACTCTGGTGCTAGAAATATGAGTTGAATTATTTGAGATAGTTAGAAGTGTCAGAATGCATTGTGGTCTATGCCATTAGACTCAATTGATTATTTGGGATTTTATGGCGTATTAACCAATTTTCATAATTTCGGACGAAACACCTGTTTGAAACTGTGATTTTATTTTTAGGGGTACTTCGGGGTTGAATTTCGGTAAACGATTTTCACTATAGATTAATATGAATATTTAGGATTTTTCAGTACTAATTTTATTATATATTTTTTTGGAGTGAATAGTAACCTCAATAAGCGCACCAAGTGCAGTGTTTTCAAAATCACAGTGCGGAATGTCCAAATTAGGTTAGAGAAGTTTTATTTGGATACTTGGCAAGTTCTTAGCCACACTTAGTGAATAGTATTAGACACTTGGCTCAAAGAGGAACCATGAGTTGGATTATGAAAGAATCAAAGTGTGAGATCATGCCACCTAAGCGAAAGCCTATTCTTTTTCATCTGATCAACAATTTTTGTGCCAGATCAAAGAGGGTTTCAACCTTAGTGAAATCCTAAATGGTTGGAATCCAATTGAAACCCCAAAAGCTTGGTCGGAACTGAAACCCTAAACGGTTTCCCCAAACCCTAAAGTTGGCCTCCAAATCCTTTTTAATTCGATTTCTAGCATTGTGTTTAATCACTTGATTAAATTACTTCCACATGCTATTAATTTCTCAAATTCTTGTTATGACATCATTATCCAACCTTTTAAACCTTGGAAATTTGATTGGGCTAAGAAAAAATGGATTTGGGCTTGATAGCATCTCAAACCCTAACCAAACCCCCGTTAAACCGTAAATTTGAAGCCCACTTGGTTGAGACCCACCATGACCCACGAATTTGGCCATCTTGGCAAAGCTTCTTGAAGACGTTTTCTCACCCCACATGGCAGACCATCCACTGCCCTTGGCTGCCCCAAATAGTTCCTTGATGTGAGGGAAAGAGCCACCTCATCACACCCCTTCTAGAAGGCAGCAGCAGCAGCCCACTCCCCCTTCACTTTATGTCACATAGCCACCTCTAATCAAGGGTCATTCAAGCCTAGTCCTCACCCTTCAGAAGTCTAGAGGCGTGCAAGGCACCATTTCTTGCATTTCATCACTTTTCACCTCGTTCTTAGAGAGAAACTCAAAAACGCTCTCTCAGGCAGATTTCTGGGCTGTTTTGCGTGGTGCTTTTAAACCCTTTGTAAGTATTTTTGCATGATTAATTCTTCATAAAATGTGTTCTTATTTGAGTCTAGTTTCCGTGGATATATTATTTGTCTCGTTCCATGCTCATTTGATTGGTCAAAAGTATTTTTAACCATGGAAAGGTCATTCTGGGCGTGAAACTGGAGAGTATGTTATGTTTTGGAGTTTTTGACCAAACTAATGGATATATCTTGGTCTGAAAATTTTATGGAGTGTTGTTAGCATGTGTTTATGAATGTTCATTGAGGTTTTATTGCATGACTAAAGCTTCTGATGATAGATTTCCTTAGATCTAGAAACTTGAAAACTGGAAATGGAAAAACAGTTTCTATTTTGGAAAAGTTTGAATATTTTGTGGTTTAATCCTACTACAAAGGCTTTGATATTTTTATGTGGTGATTATAAGTCCCTTATTTGCATGTTAGGATGTTAGTTTGAAGATATTTAGTATTAGTTCCAAAGATATGATTTTTCTATGTAAGAGGATTTTGGTTAGGCCTAAGATTTGATGTTGTTGAGTTAGATTCATGTTTTTTTGAGTTTTAGCCATGTGATTTTACGTTTGATGGTTGGATCTTCTTTAGGACACATTTTTAAACCATGTGATGTTTTATTTTGAAGATCACATGTCTTTAAGCCATGGATCATGAGATTTATCAAAGTTAGTTGAGAGAAAAGTTTCTGTTTCTGGAGGAAGTGTAAAACCAAAAATTCCAAGTGTTGTTTTGTGATTTTTGATGACTTTTGTTTGATGATTTAAAATATGGTTTATCTTAGAATGATGTTGTGAATATGTTAGAAGTAATATTTGACTTTTTTGAAATTCTTGGAGATGTTTTTATTAAGGTTAAAATTTGTGATTTAAGGGTTTACTTTTATTAAAAAGTTTGGATATTTTTACAAAAATTTTGGTGTTGATGATTAGCTTTTTCTTAATGGATATTTTAAGTGTGTTTTAAACTTAGGATGGAAAGATATTTATTGCAAAAATTTGGTTTAATCATAAGTTTTTAAAATTTGAAGGAATTGCAGCAAATCAAGGGTAATATAGCCTATGTAAGTTTTGGACCTATAGAGTTCTAATAGTTGTGTTTGATTTTAATTTTTTCTGAGTTGATATTTAAGTTTAGAACAAAATTTACATGAGGAATGTAAATTTTGGTAATTTTTAGACTCAGGATGTGAAATCCTTAAGTTAGGGGTAAAATGGTCATTTCCTACATGTAGAGGGTGAAATGGTAATTTTACTCTAAGTTATCTCTTTTCATATTTCTAATTGTTAGTAATTAAATTTTTAACTTTTAGAATACCCTCTTACAGTTTCTCTTGTTTTGCGATTTATTCTCATAGAACGCAACGATCGAGGTAAGTTAGCTCTTAACTTACTATCAGTTTACTATGTATGTGTGATGGGTAAGGAAACTATAGTTTATATTTTTATGTTGTTATATATGTCATGCCATGCCATGTCATTACATGTTTATTTGTTACATGAATTATTCTGTCATGAAATACTTGTATGTTATATAATATATTATGTCACATGTTACTATCTGTTACAATATGTCACATTATGTATGCCATCTGTTACATGTGTGTCATGTCACGTAATATTTTCTGTCACAGTTATGCCATGTTAGGAAATATTTACTGTCACATGTTATGCCGTATTATGAAATATTGTCTGTTACATGTAATATCATGTTATAAAATATTATCTGTTACACGTATGCAGTGTTATGAAATGTTGTGTATTACACTCATGTTTCAAAATATGTCATGTCAGTCATCTTACGTTCATGTCACGTTACGCTACGTCAGGATTTCTGTCTTTTCGTATTCATGTCATTCTGCTTCATCAATCTTGTTAAGTTATTCATGTCAATTACGACCCTAAGCACTAGGATGGGGTAATATCCTAGTGGAACTCATTTTTTCACGCTAGAGTGTTTAAATAGGTGTGAAATTCCCTGGGTTGACGAAGTACAGTCAATAGGTTGCGAATGGGGCCTAACTAGCTGGTCACCAAAGCGCGCCAGTCACTAACGCCGATGGAGCCATACTTTATTTACGTGTGTTCACAGCAAGTGTGACACAGACAATTCATGAGGCCACAACAACTGTGGAGCATGAAGTATGGGGCCACAATAACTGTGGAGAATACACTACGTGAGACACAGTAATTGTGATATGTAGAATATGTGGGGCCACAACAACTATGAAGTACGTATTAACGTACTCACAGCTGGTATAGATACCTGTATTGTGAGGCGGTAATGGGTAGGGACACACGGCTTAAGGGGCCCGTGTAGCACCCTTATGGTCAGTTAAATGATTAAGTCTATTGAATAAGATTCCAAGTTCATGTATTTCACGTTTAAGTCATGTTTTACGTTATGTTATGTTCAAGTTTACGTTTATGTCAAATTTCAAGTTTATGTCACGTTCATGCTATGTTTCAAGTTCACGTTCATGTCAGGTTATGTTCACGTTCATGTTACGTTTAAGTTCATGTTTATGTTATGTCATGTTCATATTCACGTCATGCTTCAAGTTCACGTTTATGTTATGTTATGCTCAGGTTCATGTTATTTTCAAGTTCATGTTCAAATCACGTATATGTTCATGTTTATACTATGTTTCAAGTCCATATTATATTTCAGGTTCACATTCATGCTATGTTACTAGTCCATGTTGTGTTTTAAGTTTACGTTATGTCATGTCAAGCTAAGTTTCAGTTTCAGTTCAAGTTATGTCAGCTCATGCCATGTTCTGTCAAGTCACGTTATGCTTATTATTTCATGCCATGTTATGTCAAGTTATACTATGTTATTATTGATTTTGATTATGCATTCATGATTTTACTGCCCTGCATGCATCATTAACCTGTGTAGAAGTTTCCTATTAACTTGCTAAGATTTGTAATCAAATCTCACCGTGGTAGTCCCAACTACCATTCCCCCCGAATGGTAGGCGATATGTCAGGATCAAAGCAGGGAGCAGACATTGGCAAACTGGAGGAGGTTGACTAGAAGCAACGCAGAGTTTGCAGCCTGTATAGTTAGGTCTTTCGATAGTATTTTGGCATCATTAGTCGAGTTATGCGAGTTACTCAACGAACTTGCCTGATAGTGTATTTTGGCAATGTAATTATGGAGTCAGGTGTCCGTTGTTTTGAGATTACAGTCTTCTGAGAACCGTACTGTAATTGTAGATGTTTATTTTGTTAAGTATGCATGGATTACGTTTTAACTATTTGGGATATTATACGTTTGGTGCATAGTATTGCTCAAGAAAAAAAAATTATCTGCTACGAATATTGCATAATTCTATATGCATGTTAGAAACATTGCATCTTATATGTCATGAATGGGGGCAGGTAACCTTGTGTTGCATGTCCCGACGCTTCGGATGTCCGTCCGATCCTAAGCGGAATCTGAGGGCGTCACACGGCGTGCACGTGGGTTGTGATGCGCAATTGTAGGCAACAGATCTAGGCTACGATGTGGGGAATCTGTGTGAGAGAGTGAGCTATGTTAGGGCAGATCAAGAAGATGAGTGGCTGGGTTCGGTAGAAGGGAGGGTCGTCGGCGTGAGGGGCTCAACGCGATGGCTTTGATGGCTACAACGATGGCGCTGGTTGTGCCAAAGGAGGGAACCTGTGTGAGAAGGAGAGGGAAAGGGGAAGGGAAGAAGCTACATCGTGGGTGAGTTCGGTGAGGAGGTGGTCGCCGATGAGGAGAAGGCTACTAGTGCGGTAGTGGTGGCTGGACTACGGCGAGCGACGGTGGGGCACGCGAGACAAGAGAGGGAATCGGGGGGGAGGGAGGCGTCGACTGGAGGGAAGGAGGAGAGAGAGGGAGAAAGGGAAAGTGAGGGCAGAAAGCTAGGGTTTAGGGCTTTAAATCCCAACCCTTCATCTTGAGTCTCCAGATTTGATCCAACGGTGGGAAATTAAACACATAAATAATCTAACTAAATAATAGGAATTAAAAATAGAAATACAATAAGACTAATTTAAAAATCAACTTTAATTTCTAAGCACTGGCAATAATTTATATTTATCAGCGCATACAAAAATGTCAGAAATGTAAACGCTGGCAAAACTTATTATTTACTGGCGTAAAATTAATAAATTAGTGGCGATTTTATAATCACCAGAACTATTATATATTCTTGTCAGCATAACAATGTAAACACTGGTAAAAATTCTTATTTATCAGCATAAAAAATAAGCGCCGGTAATAATATATATTTACTAGCACATACAAAAAAATCGAAAATATAAACCAAAGTAAATTGAGTTTTTTTTTTTTTTGTGGGGCTGTTATTGGTATATGTTATTATTCGGATATGGGTGTTATCGGTATTTTATTGAGTTTAAATATTAAATTATTTAATGTAATTTGGCTTTTAGATAGAATATTATTGATTCTCATATTTTTTGCCTCACAATATCAACACTATTTCAAATACCTTGCTGTGGTCAGCCAAAAAACAAATTGATGGCGTCACGTCTTAATTATTTTAACCTTTTTAAGAGTAAAGCTAGCAAACCCGGCCAGAATATTTGTAGAATGTAACTATAGCATGCACCCTCTTTAAGCACGAAATATATGCTTCATACTAAGGGTGTTCATCTGGGCTGGGTTTTTTCCCGGCCCGATCCGAAACCCGGAAACCCAGATTCCGATTCCGGGTTCCTGCCCGGATCAAATCCGGGCCAAAATCTGGATTGCCAAAACTTGGATCTGTCCGGTCTGGGTAGGGTTTGGAAGCCGGGTACCCGGATTCCATTTTAATCATCTAAAGCCCTAACGATGCCTTCTATTCGTTTTTCAATCTCTCCCTCTCTCTCTCTCTCTCTCTCTCGTCTAAACACTGCATCTAGTCCAGCCAAAACACTCCTTCTCTCCGTCTTCTCGTTCGCCAATCGTTCTCCAATCGAAACCCAAAGTCCAAATCGAAACCTCTTGATGTCTCCCTCTGAAACCCTAGTTCTCGATCTCGATCTCACCCAAAGTCCGAACCAAAACCTTAGCTCTCTCTCTAGCCGTATCTTCTACTCTCTCTCTCTCTCTCTCTCTCTCTCTCCCCAAAGCCATAGCCTTCGAGTTTCTGAGGCATTTTCTCTCGGTGGAGTTTCTGACACTATATCAGAAGGCTCAAGCCAGGAAGACTTTGGGAGTGAATCGTGGGTAAGCTGCTGCTCTTTTTTTTTTTTTTTTTTTTTTTTTTTTTTTTTTTTTTTTTTTTTAAATTGGCACTTTAGTTTCGTTAAGCTCTAGACCCACAAACAAAGGATTTTGTTTTGATGCAGAGAGATTTGTTAGTCTCTGGAAGACAGGGTTTTAGGATGTTGTATCTTAGATTTTTCTAGATTTTTTTTTAAAAAATCAGTTGTGTTTCTGGGTGGAGTGTAAAATAAGAGCAACGCATTTATGGCGAAGGGGTTTCATGTCTTAGAAAAATGAGAATCCATTTGTGTGCCTGGATTGTGGGTAATAGTTGAACATACATGTTGCAGTTGGCCAAAGTTGCGTGCTTTATGCTTGTAATTCAATGGAACACAGTACTGATGATCATATTTTTATAGTGATGAACATTTTGGGTCGCTATGTTGTTGCTTTCAAGGTTTTTGATGATGGAGTTATCTGGAAATGAAGGTCCTGGAATTTCTCAAGTCACTGATGACATTGAAAAAGTGAAGTGCTTTATAAATATAAATCTATATATATATATATCCTGTTATTGGCTCTGAGGATGCCTTCATATCAATCATTCATTACTTAGAAACATTTGTTAATTCTTTTAAATATTAATATTTGAAAGTTCATAAGATTTTCAAACTTAATTACACTCATTTTTGCTTAATTAATTGCAAACATCCTTAAAAACTTATTCAGTTCTTTCTTCTGGTGTTGTTGCTAATTAAATGTCACCATGCATTGAGCAGGTGATTTTTGAGGTATGCATGCATGTCTATCCCGATTTTATAAAAAAAAAATTATGATTTTCAACATGGATTATTCTTGAAAAATCGCTAATATGGTATAGGGTTTTACTAAAATAAAATTATGCTTCTAAATAGACTTCTTTAAAAATAAAATTAAAAAAAAAACCGTTTCAACCCGGAACCCAAAATCCGGGTTTAAAAAAACCCGAGTCCAACCGGGTTTTGACCCGGTTCTGACCCTGCCTGACCCGGTCCGGGTGAACCTGGGTTCCCGGGTTCGAACCTGGATAAACACCCCTACTTCATACTGCTTGATGCAATGATAAAGTGCTCAATGCCAAACTTGCTCCGGTAATGAAGAATTTCTTGGTGCTAGCTAGCTAGTTGCCCAGATGGCATGCGCAGCTTTGGATATTCGTTTAAATAAAAGAAAAATTCCACATGTGTCACATACGTATTTTTTATCATACATTTAAGAGTACATTGATATTGGATATTATTAAAACAGCTTAGGCTGGGTTTGGATACACAGTTTAGATAAGATGAGATGAGATGTTTTGAATAGTATTTGAATAAAATATTGTTAGAATATATTTTTTAGTATTATTTTTATTTTGAGATTTGAAAAAGTTGAATTGTTTATTATATTTTTGTACGAAAATTTAAAAAAGTTGTAATGATTGAGATAAGATGAGATATGGGTTTTGTGTAAACAAACAGATTAATTAATTTTGGTAGTTTCAGACAGTACGTGCATGTATCTCATGTCTATAAGAACTCTACAAGCCAGGAGTCCGCCCGATCCTCCTAAAATTAAGAAAAAGTCTACACAACCTCCACACACCACACTTTTTCTAATTTTTTTTCTTTTATCAAATATTTAATATATGAATAATGAATAGAAGAACTGAATTAGTTTAAAAAGAATAAAATCAAAAAATAATTTAAAAAAAATATTAGAAATTTTAAAAAATATGATTTGTGGAGGCTGGAGAGGTTGTGTAACATTGCTTTAAAATTAATGAAGAACAGTTTGATGGGTTAGAATAATGAAGGACATCAGGAAAAGTATCACAGCAGCCAAACCTTTATTACTTGAAGGCCTTTTATGGAAGGTAGGGAATGGTCATAGTATTAAAATATGGTCAAATAGATGGATCCCTTCTCCATCTTCTTACAAAATACAATCTGGCCCAAAGCTCCTACATCAGAAGGCTACTGTGGCCTCTCTAATTGACCAAGACTCCCTCCATTGGAATATGCCCTTGATCCAAGACTTATTCAGTGCAGTTGAAGCCTCAACTATATCAAAGATCCATATCATTCCTTGCAAAAGCAATGACAAACTGACTTGGAGATGCACTGCCAATGGCAAAGTTTCAGTGAAATCTGCATATCACCTCCAAATGTCACTTAAAACAGAAAATATGGGACAAACTTCAAAGCCAATTCACAACATAGAAATATGGCAACACTTTTGGAAGCTTCAGGTCCCAAATGCTCTCAAAATCTTTCTATGGAGAGCTGCCAAAAACATACTCCCCACAAAGGTGAACCTGCATAGGAGAAAGGTCATAGACTCCTTTATGTGTCCAATCTGCCTGACTAAACCTGAGACCACTTCTCATGACCTCTGGACACGTATAGCTGCTCAGGATGTGTGGAGTTGCAGCTCAAGAAGACTCCAAAAATGCAGCATTGGCGAGGCCCCTTTTAATGTAATTCAGGAACAACTCTTTTCAACACTACCAAAGGAGGAACATCAAGCAATGGCATTCACCACAAAGAAGATTTGGCACAAAAGTAATAAATGGATCTTTGAAGCTCAATTTTCCTCTCCTCAACAAGTTATTAACCTTGTCTCCACTCGTATCTCAGAATTACAAATGTCAAGGAGTCCTCAACAGTAGAAAAGCACCCAAGTTCAATCTCCTCTCCAGTGGAGCAAGCATTGGAGTAGCAGTTAGGGACAGTAAGGGACTGGTTACTGCCACCCTTAGATAATCTCGAGCTTCCTTCTTGTGTCCATCGCTGGGGGAAGCATTGGCAGCCTTAAGAGCAGTTCAATTTTGTATAGAGCTTGGCCTCTCAAATATCATTGGGATTCCATGATTGTGGTAAATGCTATCAATGGAAGGGAGGATAGCTAGAATTCAGTTGGTTTAATCTGTTAAGCTATCAAGCTAATGTTAGCACAAGTTAGTTCATGGTCTGTTAAGCATGTCCTTAGGCAGGTTAATGTAGTGACCCATTGCTTGGCTAAGAGCTCTTTAGATTGCTTTGAAGATTCAATTCATGTAAAGGATTACCCTCATTGTATTCAACCTTCATGGAGGAATTATTAATATGAAGCATTTGGTTTTCTCAAAAAAAAAAAAAAAAAAGAACAATGAAGGATAGTACTATAACTTAACCAAAAATAAGAAGAAATTAATTAAAAAAAACATCACCATTAATGTATTATGATTTCCTTTAATCAAAGTTAGACTAGAGACTGTTTATCTGATCTTGATCTAAACTTCTTGTCATGGAGTTCCAACACTTCCAACTTCCCACCTGTTCCATTGTCTCAGCTAGTAGTAGTATGCCTTAATTGCTTGATACCAAGCTTGCCGCAATGATTAAGTTAAGGGCGTAATGTTAGGTACAAATTTTAAATAGATAAATTATATATAAGTTTTTGGTAAAAATGTGGATCCAACTAATAAAGAATAATTTTTTTTTATATTTTTTTAGATAAAATTTACTTTTTTACCTGAATTTGTATAAACTTATATATTTAAAATTTGTACAAATACTTTTTTAAAAGTTAAACCATGAACAACAGTAGAATCGCAGATTAAAGAAGTTTTAGAGAGAGACGGTCTGGGGCGATTCTGAAGATTTTTTTTCTTTTGCTCTGTTTTGGAAAGTCCGAGGTTCTTGGGTTTCCTTTTCTAGGTGACTTTATTCCTAGGGTTGGTTCTCTACACATGCAGAGAATTCATCCTTCAAATTACCTATGCGGTTTCCGGTGGATATTGATGGGGAGATGGGCTTCATATTTTCGAAAAAAGAGATGGTGAAGGCTGTGGAAGATTTTAAGTTTGCTTTCGTGATGAAATTCATGTGAGTTAGGCACTCCATTGATGCTATACGTTTGCATGTGGTGAAAAAATGGGGCCTGTTAGAGATTCCACAGATCAGTTTCAATGATTACCATGTTTTGATCCACATGAAAACTGAACGTGATTTTGTTCATGGCTGGGCACGTGAAGGAAGAACATTGGAGGGAAATTCTTTTCGGCTGTTCAAATGGACCAGAGACTTTGATCTGAAGAAGGAGTCTCCTTGGCTCCTCAGTGGATTTTCTTGCCAGGTTTACCGCTGCATCTTTACAAACGGGATTGCCTCCAAATCCTTGCTACTCGGTTTGGCCGTTACCTTGGCACTGAGAATGCTACCATTAATAGGACGAGAGCGATGAGGGCTAGAATTTGTGTGGAGGTAGACCTAACCATGGAGCTGGTGAAAGGCTTTCCTATAGTGGTATCTCCGACGTCCTGGATATGGCAAGAAGTTAAATATGAAAAGCTAGGATTTTATTGCAAGAAGTGCTTCCGCCAAGGGCACACTACTATTGTTTGTAGGGTTGGAGAGAAGCGTAAGGATGAGGCAAAACAGAGAGAAAAAAAAAAGTCTGGAAATCAACTAACGTGGTGGGCAAGCCTTCGGGCACCAAGGAGGCAGAGGTTGTAAGGGTAGAGAAGGTGGTTCAGGGTGTTATTGATTTCACAGAACGAAAGCAAAGGGATGGTGGTTTTTTTGGAAATAGTGAGAAAGTTGATGAAATTGGTGCTGTAGTAGATAATGAGGTGGTTGAAAACATGGGTTTGGTTGGTTCCAATGCAACTACGTTTGGGGACCAGGTTGATGATATTGTCGTGGATGAGTCTTGGGTACCTGTTCAAGCGGCACTTCCTAATGATGAAAAACAAACCGTGTCTAGTGATGAAGAGTGTGAGGAAGTTTGGCATGATGAAGAACCAATAGATACTCAGCCTAGGGAGGTACCAGTTCGGATGGAAACAAGGGTGCTTTCGGCAATCCCTCAAACGGATATACACCCAGGAAACCATCAAGGAGAGCTGGATCTTGGCTACTCTTTGGCTCAAGAGGAAGGAGAAATTCCTTTAATGATGGGGAAAGAAAAATTTTATGGATCCGATGGGACGTTCAGTCTGCTCGAAAAACTATTTTGGTGGAGGACATGGTAGTGAGGAAATCACAAAGGGTTCAATCTCGAGCTCAACAGTTGATTTTATGACGGTCAACATTTTTTTCTGGAATATCAGAGGTTTGGGTCGTTCCAGGAGTAGGCTTAAGATGTTACTAAACAAGAAGGGTGCTAACTTGGTGGCTATTGCAAAGCCATTTGTTGGAGCTAATCGTATGGCTTCTCTAGGAAGCTTCTTGAATTTTAATAATTTTAGCTCAAATGAAGAGCAAGGTGGGAAGCTGTGGATCTTTTGGAAAGAGGCTACTATGTTTCAGGTATTTTTCTGTACCTCTCAATCGATTACTGGTTGGTTTAACTTGATCAATCTGTAGGTGCTTGTCACTTTTGTGTATGCTAAATGCACTTATATGGAAAGATGAGATTTATGGAAGGAATTGGAGGAGAGGCAATTAACTGATAAACCGTGGATGGTATTGGGTGATTTCGATACTATTCGTAGGGATTTAGAAAGAACTAGTGGCAGTCCCCGTCCTTTGATATCCATGTTTGAATTTAATGAATGTCTTGATAACTGTGGTTTATTTGATCTTTGTGGTGGTGGTACAATTTTGTCTTGGTGCAATGGGTAGGGCGGGGTCACAAGAAGCTGGGCGAAATTGGATAGAGTGGTCATTAACAATGCTTTCTCTGATCAGTTTGTGTCGTCTCAATTAGCTTATTTGAGTTGCAAGTCCTTGGATCATTGCCCTATGGTGATTTCTCTGGATAAGCCATTTTATAAATATGGTGGTCTCATGATAATTTCTTATCTTGTGTGAAGGAGGCTTGGCATAGGCCAGATTCGGCTTCAAGCCTTTTAAAACTTGCTATTCGATTGAAAAGGACTAAGCTTGCCTTACGAGGTTGGAATAAAAATGTTTTTGGGCGTGTTGGAGGAAATATTAGAGCCCTTGAGGGAAGGATGGATTTTTTGGATAATCAACTTCAGTTGGGTTACTCGGAAGAGGTTGAAGCTGATTATTTGGTGACTAAAATAGAGATTGATGTCTTGGAAAAAACAGAGGCTAGTTGGCTGGGGCAAATTGCTAAGAAAAATGGATTATGGATGGTGATCAGAATACGAAATTTTTTCACTCAGTCATTAATCAGAGACGGAAATAGGGGTATATTTCTTGTATGGGTCTTTCGAATGTAGGACCTTGGATAATGCTGAAGATGTTCATTCTGAAGCCTCTCTATATTTCAAGGATTTTTTGACGTCGCCTACGCAAGTGGAGCATGGTGATTTATTGGCCCTCATTGATAAATCCATTTCTCATGAGGATAATAGTATGCTTTGTTTAGAGCCATCCGAGGAAGAAGTTAAACAAGCTATCTTTTCCATTCCTAAGCAAAGTAGCCCAGGGCCTGATGGGTTTAGGTCTGATTTTTTTATGTCCTGCTAGGATGGTTATCAAAGAGGATGTTATTGAGGCGGCTAGAGATTTTTTTCGGGGCTCGCCATTACCAAGGTTTCATTCGTCTTCTTTTATTGTTTTAATTCCGAAAGTCCCTGATCCTTCGAGCTTTGATAAATTCAGACCTATTAGTTTGTGCTCTGTGGCGTATAAGGCTTTCTCCAAAATTATTGTTTCTTATTTGACAAGGGTTATTCATAAGCTGGTCTCTCATGAACAAGGCACTTTTGTAACAGGGAGGAGCATTTTTGAAAATATTACTCTTGCTCAAGAAATGGTAAACTCTTTGCACAAAAAGATTTTGGGTTGTAATGTGATGATTAAGATTGATATGTCCAAGGCGTGTGACAGGTTTGATTGGGGTTTTCTTCTTAATGTTCTTCATGCTTTTGGCTTTTCGAATAAATTTTGCAGTTTAATTGGGGAATGTGTGAAATCTCCGTGGTTTTTTGTGATGATGAATGAGACTTTTAAAGGTTATTTCCAGTCTTCTCAGGGCCATGGCAAAGGGATCCTTTATCGCCCTATTTATTTATTATTATGGAGGAAGTTCTAACCAGATAGTTGAATAATAATTTTGAGGATAGTCGGATTGGCAAATTTCATCACCCTGTTGGGGCTCCTATGATCTCGCACTTGTTGTATGCTGATGATATTTTGACTTTTGCTAATAGTGGGAAGAAATCTATTAAAAACCTTGTTGATACGATTGCTATTTATGAAAAATGGTCTGGTCAGCGAGTCAGTAATGAAAAATCGACGTTATTTCCTTCTAAGCTTATTTCTCAAACTCGTAAGTGTGGGTTGTTGTGGCTTATTGGTTTTAAGGAAGGTAAATTCTCGGTGATTTATTTGGGTGCCCCTTTAGTTTCGGGAAGATTGACTTCTCGGGTACTTGAGCCTGTAGTTGATAAAATTATAAACAAGATGGCTGGATGGAAAATGAAGCTTGTGTCTCAAGGAGGTCGATTGATTTTATTACATCATGTTTTGTCCAGTATGCCTATGCATCTTATTTCAGTGCTTAATATTCCGGCGGCTATTCTCTCCCGTATTAACTCCACTTGGCTAATTTTTTATGGGGGGATGTGGATGGTAAAAAAAAAAAGTGCATTGGAGAGGCTGGTCAAAAGTTTGTAAACCAACCCAAGAATGGGGCTTGGGAGTGCGAGATGTTAAGGAAGTTCAACGTTCTCTTCACATGAAGTTTGCTTTCCGTCTTCTGACATCCAAGAGTATGTGGGCCGATTTTTTTAGAGCTAAATACTTAAAAGATGGCCACATTATGCTACATGTTCGGCGGCCCTCTAATTCTTGATTTTGGAGGTCAGTTTTATCTACAGTGCCGGAGATCATGGATAATGTACAAGTTCTAATGAGGGGTGGCAATTCCTTATTATGGTATGATCGTTGCTTGGCTTCGAGGCCTCTTTCAGTGGGTGTGACTAAAATTCAGAATAAAAATCTTTGTATTCAAGATTGTTGTGTTGATCAGACTTGGGATGTAGAACTGTTGAAAGAGCTAGTAGGCAATACTGCTACTGATGAAATTATTCAGACCGGGTTTATTGGTCGTTAAGGGCCTAATGTGTGTGTTTGGAAGCCATTTCTAGATGGGAATTTTTCCACTGCATAGGCATGGGAGGCGACTCGGAAGAAAGGAGATTTATTACCTTGGAATGATTGGTTTTGGCACTGCATTTTACCAAAGAGGATATCTATGTGCATTTGGAAGGCTTGGTTTAATGGGCTACCTGTGGATGATAGGGTGCAGAATAAAGGTGTTTTACTTGATTCGGCGTGTGATTGTTGTAGTTTTCGCCATGTGGAAACCATTGACCATGTGTTAGCTACAGGCCAATTTGCTAAAGAGGTTTGGGATCGTGCTAGTAGTCTTCTAGGCATTCCTTGTATGCGGCAACGGTCTTGGAAGGCAAGAATTATTGCTTGGTTCACTTGTGCTAGAAAGCATCTATTACTGGTGTTCTTACAGGTATTATGCCTTGCCTCATTACATGGATTTTGTGGAAAAGAAGATGTAAGTCTCGTATGGAGGGTACGAAGGAGAGCACTGATCAAGTTTGGAGGTCGTTAAAGGTGTGGCTGGGGATTCTTGCAGGAGAAATCAACAATACTCATCCGCTTTCTCTGCATGACTCTCATATCCTCGAAGAATTTCATTAGCAGGTCCCGAATGTTGTCAAGAGAGACTATAAGATTGTGGCTTGGTCTAAGGCCCCTGAGGAGTGGATGAAGTTGAATTGTAAAGGCAGTTGCCATAACAATCCTGGCAACTCGGGTGGAGGGGGCAATCTTAGGGATGCGGAGGGTAATATAAAGGTAGCTTTCTCTAGTTATTTTAGCAATGGTACTAATAATGAGACTGAGTTAAAGGTTATTATAGAGGGGGTTCGGTTATGTAAACGATTGTCGTGCTTTAGAGTGGTCATTGAAAGTGACTCTAAAATTATTGTGGATTGGATTCGGGTTAGGAAGTGCACGTTGTGGCATTTATGGGATTATTGGGAAGTGCTCATGTTCGAGCTTCAAGGGGTTACGTTTAGAGTGGTCCATCAATTCCATGAGGCGAATCAAGCTGCTGAGTTTCTTGCTAGACAAGGTAAGCTGGGCTCTATTTCTATTTATTATAACTATGACCAGCTGCCAAGAACTTTAAAGGGCATTTTCAGGATTGATAAAGTGAGCCTCCCGGCCATTCGTATGTAATTGGTTTTGTGGTTCGTTTTTGTGTTTTTTCATTTTAGGCCCGTTTAGCTTTTTGTGTTTTCTCTTTTAGGCCTGTTTAGTAGTTATGTTATTTTGGTTGTTTTATTTTGGTTGGATATAAGGGATGGTTTTTAGTGTTTTATCTGTAAATCCCTTATGTCGGTCTTGTTACCATGGTATTCCTCTGCCATAAGTGATGGCTATTAATAAAATTGGGACGATGTCACTATTGGACATGTGGCCTTCAGCTCTTCTAAAAAAAAAAATAGCTGAATCGCAGATAAAGTTCTGTATATAATACCAAACTTGTTGTGTTAATAAAGACTGTCTTCAAGCAGTCTATTGATCACACAGCTAGCTAGCAGATAGCTAACTAATTGATTGGGTGCACGTACGTTCACGCACAAACATATGACACACCATGGCAGGAAATAGGGAGCATGTTATTTTCATCTCATATTATCATTATAATTTTTTTAAAATTTTTTCACAAATATGATAAACAATTCAACTTTTTTAAATCCTAAAAAAAATCATATTAAAAAATAATATTCTAATAATATTTTATTCAATTTATCTAAAATCATCTCAACTCATCTCTCAATCCAAATGGGTGCCTAATGTTGTCAGAACTGAATTAAGCTGGTGAAACAAGCAGAAGCCGCGACACTTCCGACCTGCGAAGGCAGATCATTGAACTCGAAGAGAAAGATTGCAGTCGTCCCAGGTCGGCCGGATGCAAGCTGAAAAAGTTGAGGTTTGAGAAACTAAGGAAGGCAGGAGAAAGTGCCACGCCAAATAATGCAGCTCAAAAGGCTTTCTCCAAAAATACAAAGGGTTCTGCTCTAGCTGCGAGATCACCAACATTTCGACAAGTATTTCAAACCAAGGTTAGTTACAATCAGTCCTATCCATCATGGTGAGCCATAATACAAGCCAACAGTGGCGTACAAGCTTAGAATGGTGTACTCCTTCGTCGAAGACAGTCGTGAAGAACATCGAGCAACTGAGGCAGTGTTTCGATGAGAAGGTGACTGAGAAATATAGCGATCAGGCCCTCGCCTGGATGCTGTTTGTGGATGGGTGTGCAATATTACAGTCCATATGGCAGCCCATATTACAGTCCATGACCACAAAATAAAGCTTTAAGAAGGATCCAAACCAACCTGTGTACGCCCTTACAGGTATCCTTACTATTAAAAAGCTAAGACTGAAAGGTTGGTAGCTGATATGTTCAGCAGCGGAATTATTAGAGGAAGAAAAAGTTCCTATTCCTCTCATGTTCTCTTGGTCAGGAAGGCGGATGGAAGTTGGAGAATATGTGTGGATTATCGTGCCCTTAATAAAGATACGGTTAAATATAAGTATCATATTCCTAATATTGATGAATTATTAGATGAGTTGCATGGGGCTGAAATTTTTTCCAAGTTAGATGTACATTCTGGTTATCATCAAATCAGAATGTACACAGACAATGTACCCAAACCAGACTTCAAGACCCATGAGGGTCACTATGAATCCAATGCACCCTCTACTTTTAAAGGATTGATGAATGAGGTGTTCAAACCCTACTTAAGTAAGTTTGTTTTGGTGTTTTTTTATGACATCAGTTTATAGCAAGTCATTGAGTGAGCATTTACAACACTTATGTGCAGTTTTGGAAACCCTAAGATCACATTAGTTTTTTGCAAAATGGTCTAGGTGTGTGTTTCGCAACTAGGAGATGAGTATCTTAGGCAAATCATATCTCGGGAGGGAGTCAAGGCAGATCCTCAGAAAATTAGAGTTATGCAAAGTTTGCCAATGCCCCAAAATCTCAAGGCCTTATGAGATTTCTTAGGACTTATAGGGTATTATCGCAAATTTATTCAGAATTATGATGCTATAGCATCCCCACTAACTGCACTACTCAAGAAGAATTCTTTCAATTGGTCTGACAAGGCACAAGCAGCAGTTGAAAAGCTTAAGGAGGCCATGGTTAGTTCACCAATTTTAAGGTTGCCTAACTTTACTAAAGACTTTGTTGTGGAATATGATGCTTCAGGGGAAGGATTGAGAGCTGTCTTAATGCAGGAAGACCAACCCATTGCTTATCTCAGCCAGGGGCTGAAAGGGAAAAGTTTGGCCCTATCCACTTATAAGAAGGAGTTACTAGCATTGGTAATGACTATAAGGAAATGGAGACATTACCTAGTAGGTCAGCACATCACTGTCCGTACTTACCAGCAGGCCTTAAAGTACTTGTTGGAACATAAGGTAGGGACCCCTGCCCAGCAGAAGTGGTTCTCAAAATTGTTTTGTTATGATTTTAATGTGGAGTATAAAAGTGGCAAAACCAATGCAATAGCTTATGCCCTATCTCGTATCCTGTATGCCAACCAACCAAAAACAATGACCCTAACCACACACTAAACAGAATCCAACCCTCCAATCCAACCACCAACCAAATAATCCCAAACCACCAATCTTCAATTGCAAGTAGTAAGCCTCATCCAAACTCAATGGATAGAGGAGTTACAGAAATCTTACCCCCAAGACTCCCAGTTATAGGAGCTTATTCACAACTACCATTAGGGAATCTCGGACCTTTCCCAGTACCAAATCCAAAATGGGTTGCTCTTTTACAAGGGCAGACTACACCTTAGGAATTTGGTGTCATTTCAGCAACAGATCCTGCATCAATTACACTGCAATCCATTAAGGGGCCACACAGGTGTGTATAAAACTTATTCAAAAATTAAAAAGGAGTTTTTCTGGCCCAGATTATACAATGTCAGGGCCTTTGTTCGAGAATGTGACACATGCCAAAGAAATAAAGTGGAGGCCATATAGCCCACTGGCCTACTCCAACCACTACCAATTCCTACAAAGAATTGGAAAGACATCAGTATGGATTTCATCGAAGGATTGCCCCCTTCTAGAGGGAAAACTGTCATTATGGTTGTGATTGATGGATTGAGCAAATATGCCCACTTTCTATCACTGTCACATCAATATACCACTATCATGGTAGCACGTATTTTTCTTGACAACATTTTTAAATTGCATGATTTGCCTCAATCTATTGCCAGTGACAGAGATCCAATTTTCACTAGTCAATTTTGGAAGGAACTATTTTGGATCAGTGACACTGAGTTACTCCTCAGCTCGGCTTACCATCCACAAACTGATGGACAAAGCGAGGTCATGAACAAGGGATTAGAATGCTACCTGCGCTGCTTCTCTGGTGATAGGTCACGTGACTGAGCATGGTGGCTACCTCTTCCTGAGTATGCTTATAACACCTTAGAGCATACCTCAACACAGATCTCACCATAAGAAGTTCTCTATGGATAACCACCGCCTCGGATGCTTTCATATGAACTAGGCTCCATCAAAGTACAAGCAGTCGAAGAGGAACTCAAAAACAGGGAACTCATCAACAAGCTAGTAAGAGAGAACTTACAAGAAGCCCAAGAAAAGATGAATACTTTGGCAAATCGAAGGAAAACCGACAGAGAGTTCCAGATCGGGGATAAATTTTACCTAAGATTGTGTCCTTATCGGCAGATGTTTGTCGCCATGCAAAGAAACCTCAAGCTCAGCCCTCGGTATTATGGGCTTTACAATGTTTCAAAGGTAGGTGGCATACCGAATCGATCTGCCAAATCAATCGCAGATCTACCCCACTTTCCATGATTCGTGCCTCAAAAAAAAGTTGGGAACGCATGTATAGCCCCTTGCAGAGCTTCCTAAACTCACCTCCGAGGAAACCCTAGTTCCCAAGCCCAAAAAAAGGTCAAGAAGGGTTGTAAAGCAAGGGTGGAGAGCTGATTCATTGGAAGGGAATGGCTATGGAGGATGCAACGTGGGAAGACAACGAGGATCTATGGCGGCAACACCCAGGCCTTGGGGACAAGGTCTTCTGAAGAGGAGGAAAATGTTATGTGCCTCGAAGGAACCTTAGATAATCAGCATCTTGTCTATGGGTTCGTGGGCTTGTCCTTTCCGTGGGCCTTTTAAGTAAATTGCATTGCTTCTGTTGTTTAGTTATTTAGTTGGGTTAAGACATGAGCTCAGTGGGTCACAACGAGGGCTCAGTTATTAAGTCCTTGGTTGCAGTTATTTTGGTAGTGGGTCAGTAAAGTAGTGGCGTAGTTATTTGTATCTGTTTTAGTTATTATTTGACTAAGTCCAGTCTGTTTCTTAATAAGTGTTGTAATTCAATATTAATAAGGAGGATTAATCTATTTCAACTATAATCTAAGTATTGGAGGAGAGGAAAGAAAACCCAAACCCTCTCTCTCTAGAAAAAAACTTTTGATCCAGCTAGAGGGGGTGGGAGCTTTGTCTCCTTTCCCCCTTTCTCCTCCCTCCCTCCTCTCTCTATCTTGTAGTTAGTTTTGTGTTTATTTTTGTGTTTTTATAGAGCTTTTAAGGGAGAATCGCCGATCTAGGACCTACCGGCCACCACAGGCCCGAACGCGCCACGCCATGGTGCTGCCCAGCCTCCGATCTACAAGACCACTGAACACAATGTCAAACGGAGCGGCGAGTGGCCCGCACGCATGGGTCGAAGGTCCCAGAGTACTCCAACACGTGGTCATCACGCGCCACCGGAGAGTCCTCTGTCGTCGCCACGCGCAGCATTTCTGGCGTCTGCGAGTCTAGTTCTTCCAAGATCATTCAGCGGTTCTCCGTCCAGCTAGGCGCGTGGGCAACACGCGCCACAGCAGCTCCTTTTGTGCACTGCTTATGCAGTCTACTGCTATGTAGTGCACGCGCCAATGTTTTTTTTTTTTTTTTTTTTTGTATTTCTCTTTGTGTAAGGTTGGGTTTAGATTAATAAAAACCCAAAAAAAAATTTGTCCTCCCTCCGCGTTGTCGGATGGTGGGGTTTGGTGTACCCTACCCTGCTTTGACAGGGTATGGGGGCTGTGTAACTTCTGTCGTGTACAGAGGTGGTATTTTCTCTAAGACTTAGGTCTTTAGAGTTTTACCGTCTGGACTAGACCTTGTCAGACACGTATGTGTACTGAGGTGCTCTTAACGATTGTAATTGACTTGTTTTCAAGTCATATTTGTATGTCCTATCTTAATGAAGG
This sequence comes from Pterocarya stenoptera, assembly GCA_003123785.1. NCBI lineage: Eukaryota > Viridiplantae > Streptophyta > Magnoliopsida > Fagales > Juglandaceae > Pterocarya > Pterocarya stenoptera. The sequence goes on along the minus strand of QEOT01124311.1, from coordinate 222,035 downwards.
ATGAAGATCCACTTTTATCAGAAAGAAAAAAAAAAGTATTGGAGGAGAGGCCCCTCAAAGTGCCTTAATACAATTACTAGCATAAAATAACAGTTACACGTCAGACCCTAACAACTATTTTCTTTGTATATCCATCCTCCTTTGTATTTTTGATCCGTGGGGTATGTGGTACTTTTATTTGCATCGCTTTATATGGATAATAAAGCAATGCATATATTCTCATGGGGTACGAGGTAGTTTTTCGACTTTAGCTTTCGGTTTCCCATTATTTGCCCTAGACCAATATATATTCTCATGTTATCAGTTTCTATAATTTATGATCGATTACTGAACAACCCAATTTGACAGTTTTTTTCTTCATCTTTTTGCATGCCTTTAATTAAATAGAGTTTTTTTTTGTGGTTTTCAACTCGAAAACAGAGCATGTCGTTCATTATTTTTCTTCTTATTCGTTTAAATGGCAATGAGATTAGAGCTCTGTGAGAGAGGTGGAATCTTGTTACTTTCATGTGTATGTGTGTCTATGCATGCATGTGCACATGCACTCTTCATTACCAAGAAAAATGTGCAAAACGAGCACATTTTGTGAGCTATTCTAGTCTCTTGACCCTACAACAGATCAGGTCTTTCGGGACGAAATATTGCTCGACATCTAAAATATATATTTTGTGAGCCATTTTTTTCTGCGACATCTAAATTTCATCCAAAAAAGCAGTTCAAATGCTAACAAAAAATGTTCGACCGGATATGTATGTTCGAACGTATCTTACATGGGTGGTCGATCGATACTAGTATGTTCGACCAAATAGACATGAGGGGACGTTCGAACAAACAAACTGATGATTGAACAGAATAAGTTGAGGGAACGTTATATTTTTACAATTTTACGAATTGAGTAAGTTGTTCGAACGTATAATGAAAGGATCGAATGGTTTGCCAGTTAATGGACGTTCGAACGGTTTATTGTGATGTTCGAACAGTTGTTTGCGATGTATTCTGTGTGAATGTTTCATGGACGTTCGAACAGTTAATTGTTTATTTTAACTAAAAATTTAAAACAAAATAGGCATAATTAAATAATATTTAAAAAATACATTACAAATTGTTCAGCACAAATAAAACTAGTCATAAGTCTAAACTAAATAAATAAAATAGCAATAATAGTACTAACACTATAATCCGTACATAATTCTATAATTAAATCTCAAATGTAGTTGCTTAGAGGCCTGAACTTTTGCATAAGTATCTGCCTTTGGAGTTGCATCTCACTCTTGAACTTTTCTTGTTGTTCTTCTAGCTGTTGCATGCACATCTTCATGTCTCCTTGTTTCATCAATTGAGCCTCTAACTCATATTGTCTTGCAATCAATTCTTAGATCCTGCAATTCGCATTCTATAACACTAAAGTGGTACTTGCTTTGAGGAAGAGCTAGAAGGCTTTATCATCAACCTAAACCCCTCAAATATCCTAAACGTTGACCCAGAACTTGTGTAAAAATTTCAACACCACTTGTTGAGAAATTTTGATCAAAAGTAGCTTCAGCACATAGGGCAACCATTTTATCCTACACACAACATAAATAATTAATATCGTCACAAATATTCAAATAAGTTTAATTAAAATAGATTATAATACTTACAAAATTTTCACGAGCATCCAGATGAGTCCACTCTTCATTATGATCAGTATGTGATGCAACATATAATTTTGTCAGATCATATTTGGTGTCTGACTCTTGCTAAAAGAGACATTGTTAAGATATAAAGTCAATATTGAAATTAGTACCTCCAAAAAACAAACTATATAGAATAAAAAATAAAAAGTATATTACCAATTTCATAGAGAGGGGATGGAAAGATCTTGAGCCTGCATGATAATGAATCTTCAACTTTGATCTATTTGTTTTTTTTTATAGAACTTCGCTCCTGCATAGAAGTTGTAAATATTAGTAAGCGAAAATTATAAATAGGACACGTAAAGAATTCATTTAATTTACCTTATATGATGGATCCTCAAACATGTCGCAAAGTTTTCCCCAATCGAAAAGTCGGACATCCTGAAAAAGATGCTGGTGTGCATCTTCCTTGTTCTCGTACTTATTGTAATGCTCATGGCATCTCACCTTATACTTGCGGAATACATTACACATAAGCTCATTGATAGTCTTACGCTCCTCTCTTCGACCAAAATTTCGTTCAAAGTCATCCTTCAAAACATATATACACAAATATTCTTTAAATAAATTAATTCTTTAAATATTATGTACCAAAAAAATATTCTTTATAAGCTCTTTCACATCTTGCGGGACTTTCTGCCATGAACTCGTAGCCAGAGGTACAAGTCCATATAAGAGCACCCACATGCGATGCAACCTAGGCTGCTTGTTGTCCCCTCGCCTCCGATATAGTTGTCAAGAATGCTAACCTTAATCTTACCCATTTTATGATATTTCTCTAATGTCACGCCTCTAGTAATGCCTCGACCTTGACAAGATTGTACTGTTAACTCTATAAAATATTTCCTTATTTACCTTGTATCCATTATCAATTGTCTTAATTAAAAAAATGAGTATTAGATTAGATATTTACCTTATTCTGTAGAGTTAGTTCTAGTAGTGAATCAGACAGAGAGCTAGGAATAGGTGGAGATGGGATGCAAACTTCCTTCCTCTTTGGTTGCATAATTTCAAGATACTGTGTAATGCGAACACAAAATAGGTCAATCATCTGTATCAGTTTCATTTGTAGATTCACTCTCATCATCTGTAGATATTTCATATGACTCAACATTTTGCTCAACTGTCGCATCAACAATTTCAACCTCAATATCTTCCCTATGTATTGGGATCTTCTCATACTGGCTCAAATCTACAAATAAGTTAAAGACGGGTTGATTCTCTTGGTATGCTTCTTGAGTAGAGGGATCATCTTCTTCTTCATCTTGTTCCTCTGCCTCAGAGATAACGTCATATATATTTCTTGGAGAAAATTTTGTACTACTCGCCATTCATTCCCTAATTCAGGATCATCTAAGTAAATAACTTGAGATGCTAGAGAAACCAAAATAAAATGATCACCTTCATACCATTTTTTTGATGTATTAATACTCAGAAAATATTCATCATGACATTTTCCCCTTCAATGATTGCTTAAATCTCATCAATCACACTTAAATAGATACACCACAAGCTCTCCCAAATATCTCATTCCAATTATATCAACACTAACCCTACAGAAATCAACGTTGTCTTTGTCATGACTTCCTTCGACTAGGACACTACTATTTTGTATTTTCCTATAACGTTCTCGATCTATTGTGTGATACCTACTTCCTTGAGAAATACATGCAAAATACTAAGCAGCGCGTCTCGAGGGGCCACGTGCCAGTGCATATAGTTCATCCGATATATCGTTTGGATTACTTGCATGCTTTTTGTACTACCTACATATTAAATAATGCATAAAAATCTAAAAATAAACAATCCAATCTATTTTTTAATCTAGTACAAACTCGCATCTGTAATGTCATTAGCCGTTGTTCAAACCATTTCGGGAACTCCTCTTCATGTTTCTTATTTATATCATTTACTCTTAGTTCTTTGAGAACATTAATATGATCACTAAAATTAAACATTACCAAAAAAATTATATTGGTATAATTTTATAAAGTAAATTACTATATATATTAATTAACAGATAATGTGAACTTACTTGAAGTGGCTCTCTATCTCGGGGCAATGAGCTTTCTCGAGCTCTCTTCCACACAAATCATAACGACAAGCTGCACCAAGTGGGCGTACTTGTTGAGAAAACACAGAAAATCCATTTCACTATCTTGCTTGCTCAACATCAAAGTTTATTTCTTGTCGACCAAACCTCGTGTCAACGTCTTGGAAGTATTTGGAACATAATGTATGGAACTCATCATCAATATATGTTTCAGCAATTGATCCTTCTGGATGGGTCTTGTTACCCACTGTGCATTTCAAGTTCTCAAGGAACCGTTCAATAGAATACATCTATTTATACTGGACTGATCCTGCGAGTCGAGTCACACTTGGCAAATGAACGGCTAAGTGAACCATGATATCGAAGAATGACGGTGGGTAAATACTCTCCAACTTATACAATATCATAGCAATTTCTCGTTCCATACGATCCAAAGCTTCTACATTCAACGTTCTAGCACATAAGTTTTTAAAAAATGCACCCAACTAAGTCAAATCCACCCACACATATCTCGTCAAGTACCCACGGATACCAACAGGCAAGTTACGTTATAAAAATACATAACAATCATGGCTTTTTAGTCTAGAATTTTCCAGTCATTTGTTCTCACACACCTTGTTAGATTCAAGGCATACCCGTCCAGTAATTTAATCTTCATTAGCCACTCACAAAATGTAGCATTTTCATTCCTTGACAATGTATACCACCTAATTGGCCTGTAAACAGAAGAACCACTTTGTTGCAAGCGCATTTCCGGTCTTATTCCAAACCGCTTTAGATCTTTTCATGAGTTTATATTATCCTTCGTTTTTCCTTCAATTGACATCAATGTTCTCAACATGGACTTGCAGATATTTTTCTCAATATGCATAACATCGAGACTATGCCACAATTTTAACGTCAACCAATAGGGGAGTTCGAAAAATATACTCTTCTTTGTCCAATTCAACTCATTCGCATTTCGTTTCCCCTTTCGTTGTTTTTTACCAAAATCATTACTTCCAACATCTACAAATTGTGCAAGTACATCTTCTCCAGAAAAATATGGTGGAGGGTGCCACCATTCAACAGTGCAATCAAACAACCTAGCATTTCCATGCCATCTATGGTCACCAGGTAAAAATCGACGATGACCCATGAAGCATAGTTTCCTCTCATGCGTAAGCCATTCAGATTGGGTATGTTTGTTACAAGTCGGACATGTCATTTTTCCCTTAATACTCCAACCTGACAAGTTTTCCCATAACAAGGCAACATGCATTTTGAACTAGTTGTCTGTTGATGAATCAAATGTTAAGACCTCATTCTCCCACAAATCTTTTAATTCTGCAATCAATGGCTGTAAGTGTATGTCTATATCATTTCCTTGTAATCTCAGACCTAGAATAAGCAAACTCATCATAAAATATGGATCTTTCATACACTTCCCTGATAGTAGATTATATGAAATATGTACAACTGGTCAAGTACTATGACTAGTACTCATGTTTCCAAACGGATTAAATCCATCTGTTGCTACCTCCAGTCGCATATTACGAGGTTCTTCAGCAAACCATGGGTGTTCCAAATCAAATTCCTTCCAAACTTGAGAGTCCACAAATGTAAAAAAAAATTATCATTCCTGACTCTAGATGATGAGTGCCATGTCATGTCTACAGTCGTTGAACGTGACATAAATAACCATTGTAATCTATCCATCAATGGAAAGTGGCGTACAACCTTTCGCGGCACATTCTGGTTCTCAGTTGTCCTTCTTGATTCATAGCAAATGGGACACTTGTTCAGTTGTTCATTCTCTCGCCAAAGTAACACACAGTCATTCATACATGCATGTATTACGTTATAGTCAAACCCAAGTCCTCTTTTTAACTGTTTTGCTTCATAGAAGTTGTGGGATAAAATATTGTCTAATGGAAGTGCCTCTTTAAACAGCTTAAGCAACATATTGACAGCCTTAACACATATTTGGCACATGAATTTTATATGAAGCAGTCTAACTATAAATAACAACTTGTTGTGCCTTCTACACCTGGATATAACTCACGTTGTGAATCATTCTACAAGCGTGTAAAAGTGTTAAGGGCCGAATCATCTGAATTTGATGCGTCAGTATCAACTTCATCCATAAACATTCTTACACCAATCTCACTCAACATTTGCTCCATATTCTCTTCGTATTCATCACCAACAACCTCTAGATGTACATCTTCATCAATGCCTTTTTCTTCATGTCGAGACCCGAATGATGCTGGATATGGTTCTCCATGTAAGACCTAATCAGTATACCCTTGGTCAATACCTTTGACAAACAAATGCACTCTCACCAAGTCTATCTTATGAGAACACAAGTTCTTGCATTGTCGGCATAGGCATCTATAACAGTCGTCACTATCAACTATACAGGATGCGAACTCCAGAAATTTCTTAACACCTTCACATAGATATTGTAATTCTCACCCAATCGATCTCTAACTTGCATCCATGTCTAATACCATATTATAAACAATCACGTGCATCCACAAGCAAGCATTTATCTAACATATTGTGCAAATTCTTCTTTTCACAGGGCAGTTGGTCCTATCACATTCGAGATTGTAAGATCATAATCATCAACCTACACCTATTAGCTATCACATCCATCAAAATTTTGGCAACATCTCCTATAGTTCTCCAAATATGCTCGTTTGGTCGTGTGCACCGACGAGTAATACGTCGATGCACCATAACCGAAGCTGCATATTCATAGAACAATATTGGAAGACTCTACCAAAATCATGATGTCGAACGCAACAGATACAATTTGATAGTTGGGATAATGATTTTACAATCCCAAACTATCCACTCTGGACAATTCAAGAATTATCAATCAACTGTTCAACAGGATTGACAACTCTTGAACGGGTCTAAAGGTTATTTTGATGCGACATACAAGATACGATAATATCACAAGAATACAATTATACAATACAACAAAATGTATTTTAAGTGTTATGTATTTTTATTATTGTTTTATACTATTAATATTTTTTCCCAACAAGTAATTAAGCATAGTATTTTTAAGAATTTATAATTCTTATTTTTATTATTTTATAAGTATTAATTTTAATTGAAGTATTAATAATTATTACGTTTATTATTTTTAAGTACTAATTATAATTTAAGTATTACTTATTTTTTAATTATACATTACAGTTTTTACTTAATTATTTTTTAAGTATTAATTATAATTTCAGTATTGCTTATTTTTTAATTATACATTATAGTTTTTAATTAATTATCTTTTAAGTATTAATAATTCTTATGTTTATTATTTCTTAAGTATTAATTATCATTTAAGTATCACTTATTTTTTAATTATACATTAGAGTTTTTTAATTAATTATTTTTAAGTATTATTTTTATTTTAAAGATTAATAGTTCATATGCTTCTTATTTTTTATGTATTAATTATAATTTAAGTATTACTAATTTTTTAATTATACATTATTTTAATTATACCCAGATTCCAAATGCGAAGCAGAGACAAAACACAATTTGATAAAACAATTCACAACATCAAAAATCAATTCACAATGGAGATTAACACACAAACGATAGCAAATATATATATATATATATAAAACATGACAAACATACCTTCAATCAATTTCGAATAGCAACTCCTTAATTATAATTTAAGTTTTACTTATTTTTTAATTATACATTATTTTAATTATACACAGATTCCAAACGCGAAACAGAGACAAAACACAATCTTAAAAAACAATTCACAGCATCAAAAATCAACTCACAAAGGAGATAAACACACAAACGTTAGCAACTATATATACAAAACATGACAAACATACCTTCAATAAATTTCGAATAGCAACTCTAAACACTAGAATAAACACTTACACAATATATATATAAGCTATAAAATCAATAATTTGTTTGAAATTTAGTTAATATACAAGGTAGATTAACAAAAACCAAACCTTTAATCAATACAAGTGTGCAGCCCTCTTGGCAATGTGAAGAAAATTGATGATTTAGGAGAAAATGGAGACTGTGCGAAGGAAAAGAGAGAAAATGAGGGACCGATAGCGGGCTAAAAGTGTTTAAACCTTTCATTTACCGTTCGAATGGAAGTATTTAGCAGTCGAACGTGAAAATATTTCAGCGCGCATGTTTTCCTGCTTTAAAATATTTCGTGAAAGCATTCAAACAGTACTAAAGTACCTTTGAATGTAAGTCCACTGCTCATTGATTGGCAGGATACTTTTCTGCCATTATTTCAGTGGTGCAAAAAACCCTAGAAACCGTTCGAACATTTTTCCTCAAACGTTCAATCGCTAATATAGCCTTCGAACAATAAGTACATATCGTTCAAACGGTCCTTACTGAATGTTTAATTATATTTATTTTTTACACTATACATATTAAGTAATAGTATACTATAATATAATATAGACATATATATTATACTATAATTTAGTAATATAAACTATGATATATATTATAGTATAGTAAAGTATAAAGGGAGCCAGCCTAAATATTTCTAGAGAGAGAAGCTTTAACTTCTCTCTAGAAATCCAAACCGAAAACCACCTCAGAGGGGGGATGGGAGGTTCGACTCCTCCCTCCCTCCCTCCTCCCAGATATAGTTTTCTCCAAGTGTTTAATTCTCCAGTCGGTGTTTTGGTTTTGGTTTTGTTTTTTTATGTCAAAGCATGGAGAAGTGACGTTTGATGTTTTTTGGTGGCCAGCGACCACCAAGTTCCCCACTACGGGGTTCCTAAGCCGCCGATCTTTCAGACTACAGAAGGTTTTGCCAAAAAAAGTGGCACGTGATCCACACATGCGGGTCAAAGTGCGCGCGTAGTATCATATATATTAGTAATATATACTATAATATATTTTAATTATATTTACTATATATATTTTAATTAACAAATACTAATTATAATATACTATAATATACATATTTACTAAATTTGAAAAAAATATTGTTCGAACTTTAAATAATATTGTTTGAATGGTCTTTTAAAACTTTTCTAATGTTTAATCTATCGTTCGAACGGTTTTATACAGATAAGTTATCGAGGGCGGAGGCTTTTCAATGCCGCCGTCCCAATCGTTTTAAAACCGAGAAATAACGTTTGAACTCCCATCTTGAGCCGCCGTCGCCACCGTAGTCACCACCCACGTCGAAGCATCTTCCTCCCAAGTACCAGTACGCTCCTTGAGAAGTTATTTTACCATTTATTTTTATCGTTTTATCATTTTATATGTTTTCTCTACAAAAGTTATTTTTTTCCATCAATAGGCATCGTGGGACACCACAAAACCACCGTAGCATGTTTAAAAATGAAGAATAGTATGTGGTTTGTTGAAGAAACCCATGGAATCGATGGATTCCATGGCCGCTGAGTTGACTCAACCATGGCTGAGCTCGATTAAGTTTCAATTCGAACGCTATTGGTTAGCGTTCGAACATATTAACCATAACCCTAAAAACCATTCGAACAGTCTGAACCAAACACGATGGTGTCCATTTGACCACTATTTTGTCCTTTCGAACATTATAGTATCCGTTCGAGCACGTTCGAATGGTCTGAACCAATTAATTTATATTAACTTATTAATTTATTTTTATCACATTTAGTTGTTCTATCAATTAATTTATTCAATTGCTATTAGTATATAATTTGTGAACATTTAAAATATTACATTTCATTACTAATGTTGAATATATATTTTATTTTTTAAATTTCATGTTGATAATAATGTCTTATAGGGGCTGTAAGCGTGGCAGATCAGGCGAACCTTCCATCCAAACAGTTCAAGAGAAGACTATTTTACTAGAGTCGCAAGAGAAACTGTTTGATTTCGTGACTCTTATTTGGGAGGGTCATTCCCTGCGATCAGTATTCAGCGATCGTGGTTGGGCACCAATCCTATATCAGAGAGAAGAAGCATGGGAGCTCGTATCCTATATTGACATCGTCGCTGAGTACTATAAAAAGCTCAGTGATGCAAGCCCAGATGACAAAGGGCATACAAGATCTCCATTCGAAGAGCTCCAATTATATTCTCAATGGACGGACTCGTTGAATATCTCGGTGTTCCAAGACTATGCGATGCCTATCCAAACGTGCTGTCTAGAGAGTCTGATCCTTCGAGTGATGCGGAGGTGGCTCAGGACAAGGGATCAGTTTACAAAGATGAGCTCGATACCCTAACTGATCATGAGGTGAGGGACTTGAGTGTTGGTTCAGATGCTCCTTTGTATGATGGGATCAAGTCCATCAAGCAGGCAGATCCTTCTTCCTTCTTCAAGATCATAAATCTGATAATCGCCAACAATATTGACCCTCGGCAATACAAGACTGAGGTTGGCATGGATTGAGTGAAATTTATGATACTGGTCTCTCGTGGCACTCCTAACGATCTCGTGGGTTATATATTCGATAGGTTTTGATCAAAGGCTCAGTATATTACGATAGATATACTGCCATTCGAGATCCTGATCACCTGATTTTTGCTATATTCAGGGGTCGTGCTAGATGTTGATGAGCTTGCATGGGAGCCGATGGGGCGGATCAACAGCACCACCCTGTCATGAAGCATGGGACACTCGAGACTTCCTCTTTGTGGACCTGTTCCTGACCAAGTTGATATTTAGAGAGATGCACAGCCAGAAGATCCTGAAGTATCGGTTGGTGAGGCATCCACATAGACCGAGGCATCACGCATAGCTACTCACAAGGAGATGGCGGACATACTGCGTGCAAAGATCCGTGGACACACATCAGCGGTGATCGATGATGTGTGTATAAAGGTTCGTACTGCCATGTTTAATTTGTGTACAGAGATTAATGCTAACATCTCTAAGTTACGTAGGGAGATTCATGCCATTACTGTGACTCAGTTGCAGTCGAGGATGTGTGCAGGGAGTTGAGATCATAGTAGTTTCTATCTTTTATTAATATTTTTTTTTTGTTTTTGGTATGGACAATATTTGGTGTTTTGTAAATTAGATTTAATTATGAATTAAATCTTTTTTTATCTTTTCTGGATTAATTATTGATTTATATTTTGTGGTATATGGATGATAAGCAGAACAACTTAATTAGTTTAACAATAATAAAATTAAATTAAAATTAAAAATTAATAAAAAATAATTTTAAAATACGTTCAAACACTTTATTTTACGTTCGAACAGTTATTAACTTTCCATTCAAACGATATAGTAAAATGTTTGAATGGTAAGCCAATGTCTTGCCAAAATGTATTGCCTTAACCCACAAATTTATTGCTAAATCATAAACAATATATGTTCGAACATTGTTTAATCTTAGAGTTTGAACGTTTTTGTATGTTTTTCGAACATTAAGTTAATGTCCCGCTAAATTTTTTCACTAAACGCGCCAAATTATCGTTTGACCGTATATAATTTTTCGTTCGAATGTTCATTTTATTCCGTTCGAATGTTTTTTATGGATATTCGAATGGTTATCTTATTAGGGACAACATTTTTCGTCCCAAAATATTTCGTTCGAACGTGTTTGAAAGGAAAACATCTTCCGTCATTTTTTCAGAACGAAATTTGAAATTCATCCCAACATCTCATTCCAAAGAACGTGTTTGAAATTTTTTTTGGAACAATTTTCAATTCGTTCTAAAGAAAAATCGTCCCAATAACTCTTTTTGGTTGTAGCATGATTTTCTTTTGAAAATTCTCGTGACCTTGGGTTCCGAGAAATCAATTACCAGGTAAAAAAGGGAAAGTATGGAATTGTTTTGATCTTAAATTGTGAACTCTAAAATAAAATCGGGTACGACCTGGAAACTTGGTTTCCCGATTTTTAAAAGTGGTTTCATCCGGGTTCTGGCTCAGGTTTAACTCAGACTAATCCGGATCAGGTTCTGGTCCAGATATACTCTAGTTCTCAGACTGGAAACTGGATTAACAGTATTACTCGATATTCTCTGGCCTATATATTACAACTCCTATCAAATAAATTAGCAAGGAGATAATGTACCGTTCTCTTTTTTTAAATATATATATATATAATTTTTTGAACTGCACTTTGGTTAAAATTACGGAGAATGCATGAGGTACAAATTTTAAATTCAAATGTGAACAATTCACGCAGAACAAAAATTTTGGATCGAATCCGCAAATGCATGTTAGTATTGTCTTTTGTCTTAATTAATTGAGAGCAATATTGCCAGCGTGTCCTAGTACTAATATAAAAGAATTTATAAGCTAAGAGCCTAACGAGCTGATAACATATAATCCGATTTTTTAAATAGAAAATCATTTAGAAAATCTGTGTTCGAAATCCCCATTCCCTTTATATAATATATTATATATATATATTTATATTAAGAAATTTATAAGGTACACGACCGGTTTTAACTCAATTTTCGTATCTAGAATCATGTGCATGTGCGTCAGCTTACTTCTTGGACAGGCTCATTTGGTTACAAAATTATATTATCTCATCTTATATAATTATTATAATTTTTTTAAATTATTATATAAAATATAATAAATAATTTAATATTTTTTAATTTTAAAATAAAAATTTTATTAAAAAATTTTATTTTAACAAAATTTTATTTAATTTATTTCACTGTTATAAATATTTTGATATGTATAGTTAGCAAGAAAACAAATCGGTATAATTAAAGAAAACCCGGCCCGGACTAAGAATATTAGTACGATGTAACTATCACGTGATATATGCTTGATAGTACTGCTAGATGCAATTATAAAGCTACGGCTCAACACTAAACTTGCTGTGGTAATAAAGACTTCTTTCGTGTTACTCAAAAAAACAAAAACAAAAAAAAAATTCCTTTCGTGTTTGCTAGTTGGGCAAATAGTTCATGATATTCTTGTCAATAAAAGAAAAAAGAAACTCCATAAGCGTCTTAACCGCGTTTAGATCAAGATCAGCACAATACCTCGTGTAACATGTTTTTCTCCGGGTGGGAATTGCTTTAGTTGATGAGTAATACTAGATATAGTTATAAATTGTACAAGCGTCGCATATTTTTTATTAAAAAAAGTAAGATTAATCATTAAAATATTAATTTTTTTTTATGCGAGTCTCATATTTATTGATTATTCTTTAAAAAAATGCACAATATTTGCACACTATGGGACTATCATTTCTCCTGGTAGATCAAGCCGACGAATATCATAAGTAAATTATTACTACTTGCGCGTATGCATGACATCATCAAATTGGAGCCGTAACCGTAACTAATGCTTGATTCCTAAGCACATAAATAAAGTTCGAGTAATGCTATGTTCCGTAATTTATATTATTCAATTTGCTCGCTTGACATGACACTACAATGTGGTGCAATATGGTTTATTAAAAAAGTTAAAATTAAAAATACAAAATAAAAGGACGAATTAGGAAATATAAGATTTTAGACTTCCTCTTTTTATGTTTTCGAGCGCTGTTTTATTTTGAATATGTATGCTTAAAGTTCTTTTTTAATAAGTCACATGGCACTACAATGTGGTGCTACATCAAATAACAAAGTGAGATATATAAATTAGATGGCATAATATGAAATATGATTCACCAAATTAGGAAATGTTAATGTGATGAACCCTCATCATTAATTGCTTCTCATTTCGGAGAAAACAATGATACTTTTTCTTTTCTAATCAAGGAAGAGAGTAGTACATGATAGGGATGCTAGCAAAATAAATATATTAACTAATCAAGGGGGATTTATGCTTTAAGCTGTAAAGGCAGTCTGGATTCCAAACAAAATATGATTCCATTATGAAAAGGGGTTAAGCGTAATTTTAATTTTTGTCCTCAGCCTAGTATAAAGCACTTCATTACCTGAACATTAATGGTACCAAATATCTCACTTGCTTGGGTGCAAGTAGGCGCAAATACGTACGTACATGCACGCCATGGCCGGATGTGGGGAGCATGTTATTTCCATGGAGGAGTTGCTTTCGAGAAAGGTTAATGTTGTCACAACCGAAGCTTGTGAAACAAGCAGAGGCCGCGACAATTCCGGCCTGCGGAGGCCGATCATTGAAATCGGCGAGGAAGCCTACGAGCTGAAAAAAAAGAGGTTTGAGAAACTGCGGAAATCAGCCTCAGATCATCCCAGTATTAATACGCCAAATGGAGGTCATCAAAAGACTCCACCAAAAATACAAAAGGTTCCGCTGTTGCTGCAAGATCACAAACATTTCGACAAGTATTTCAAGCCAAGGATAGTTGCAATCGGTCCCATCCATCATGGTGAGCCAAAATACAAGCGAGCCGAGGCGTACAAGCTTAGAATGGCATCCTACTTCGTCAAAGACAGTGGTAGAAAGGATGAGATTTTGTACGACATTGTTGAGAAGAACATCGAGCAACTGAGGCAGTGTTTCGACGACAAGGTGACCGAGAAATATAGCAATCAGGCCCTCGCCTGGATGCTGTTTGTCGACGGGTGTGCAATATTACAGTCCATCCATTGTGCTGTTAGCCAAAACTGCAAAGACTGGAAAATGAAATACGATCTGATGGCCTTTGCGACACAGGATTTGTTCTTGTTGGAGAATCAACTTCCTTATCAGCTCCTTGTGGATTTGATGAATTCCAGCGCAAAGAAAGATGAATTGGAGGAGAACATCACAATCTTCATCAATCGGCAGGCCATATACAGTAAGTCGCAGCCGAGCCAGAATGGATTACCGACTACGGAAAGGCCAATCCATCTTCTCGCTCTCCTCCGGACGAAAATGATGAAAGGCTCCATTAAAGCTGGCGACAAAAGCAAAAGTACGAAGGTGCAAAACATGATCCAATCATTTCTCAGTCTTCTCACCTGGAAACGTCTCCTATGGGAAAGTGATGACAGCAAGCAGAACGAGGAAGGATTAAAGTTGACTTATCGCAACGTGGAGGAGCTTAGAGAAGCAGGAATCTGTATGGAGTGCAATGAAAGTGATGATCCCTTGACAACAATACGTTTTAAAAGATTACTCGATTTCTACCCGGGATTCCTCTTTCTTTCTCCAATAACAGTTGATGACTCAATGGGGCCCAAGTTCTTGAATTTGATAGCCTACGAGATGTGCCCGGATTTCGACAACAAGTTCGAGATCACCTCATATATATTATTCCTGGATTCACTCATTGATAACATCAAAGACGTAATGGTGTTGAGGAATAAGGGAATACTCACGAACTGCCTTGGCAGTGACGAGGAAGTGGCTCGACTCTTCAATGAGATCGGTACCGACTTGGTTCCTGACCCCGACGCATATTGGCATGTCAAAGATGCCATTCAGAGCCACTTCAAGGTTAAGTATAAGACCTGGATTGCTGAAGCCCTCCACGGGCATTTCAGAAGCCCCTGGGCATTTATGGCTTTTTCGGCCGCCATAATAGTACTGGGCCTGACTTTCATACAGACTTGGTTCGCATTCAAAGAAGCCAGGGGTAATTCCCGACCCCGAGTTCGGCGCTAGTTTCGAGTTCACCATGCATGCATCGTGAAAATTATTTTTAAAAGTTATAAAATATATGAAAATAAGTGAGGAGCTCTGTGGACTATGTTTCTGGTATTAATGATTTGTACGTGTAGTACCACTACTTATAAATTAAGAAAAAAGTTGTAATTATTATCATGTCTGAAATAATTTGCGTTGAAATAATTCATTACAATAAAAATAAATTTTTGTGATTAATTTATTATAATTAAAAAATTATTTATAATTAATTTTTATTATAAATAATTATTTCATTAAAATTAACTAGTCATAAATAAACCATTTTTTTATAGTAATTTGAATGATCATGAGGCGTGGCCGGACTGCATCTAATTTAAAGATATATAATGTAATAAGAGAGTACTAATTCCTTATTATAATTGTCAATTAATTTAAACACTTTATATATATATATATATATATATTTTATGTTAGACCCATCATATCTTTCTGATTTTAATCTCTCTCTCTCTCCTCAATATCTTTCACAGAACCCCATCTCTCTCTAGATCTCATCGACCTCTCTCTCATCAAGCTCTCTCTTTCTTTGAACCCCCCCTCTCTCTCTCTCATCAAGCTGATCTCTCACCGAACCCCCTCTCTCCCTCTCTCTCATCGAGTTCCCTCTCTCACTGAACCCCTCTCTCTCTCTCAACGAGTTCAGTAGTTTTGGTTTTCACTTTATTTTTTTTCATCAAATTTTCTATACGCAAGACAAAAAACACTGGAAATCTGAAGTCGGTTTTTGTATTTTTATATTTAATTGGTGAATTCGGTTTGCCACATCAAAAGTGTGGCGTAGAAATTATAAACTAGCTGATAAGAATATTTACACAAATTAAAATAACTTAACTAATATCACTTGAAGGCCATGCAGTTATAATTACCTTTGAAGATTAATGAAAAATAATCAAGTACTGTATGTGCACTTTTAAAAAAAGAAATTCAAGAGAAGTTCTCTCTTAATTATGTACGTCAGATTTTCATTAAAAGGTGTAAAGCCTTATTTTTCTACTCTATACAGACTGATGATAATAAAAAAAATATCAGCTCCCAATGAATTCATACTTCCCTCGTTCGAATTCAAATTTAGAAGTACCAGATTTTTTTTTATTATAAAAAATAAATAAATAGAGACAAATTCCGACACCATTGGCCCCAAAAATCATTGCAAGTAATAATTGAGCTATTCTTAAAAAATTAAATTAAGAATGTGTTTGAGTAAGATCACTCTATTATTATTTAATATTTTATTAATTTTTTATTTTTTATTTTTTATTTTTTTATTTTTTATTACTATTTAATATTTTATTTAATTTTTTTTTTAATTTTTTTATTACTATTTACATATTATCTAAAATCACCTTACTACCCAAACTTATCTTAAAATTTCCTCCATATACTTATTTTCCTCCAATATACTTATCGACTTGAAACTTGAAAGCCACTCCGGGCTTTCGGCTTTGTGATAAAGTGTTAGTGGAGTGGGCTCGCGTTGAGGACACTGGGCGGTGGTGCACGTACCTCAGAGAGACTTAAAACTAAAAAAAAATTAATAATAAAAAATAAAATTAAAAAAAAATCTATAATCAAATTGAAACATATGAATTCCACTATAACTCTGATCTCTTAGGTCCGCTTATCTTCTTCTCTTTCACTCTACACTCAAACAATGCAAACTGTCCCAATATATATACTAGGTGAAAATAACCTGTAATACACGCTTGTTTAGTTTATATTTATTTAGTTTTGTTAAGAACTAATTTTTTATTATTTAGGACGTAATGTTTTCGGTTAATTAAATAACGATGTAATCTTTACATAATTTATAAATAATTATACACTGTGATATATAAATAAATTATAAATAATTATTTAGATAATAATATGTCAATGTATTTTTTAAATAATTATAAATAATATGGCACTGTAATTTATAAATAACTTCAAAAAACCTTATTTTATGGGAAAATAGAATTTTCATTAGATAGTGACAAGTTTGTAGTCAAGATACCAACTGTGTTCCAAATACTAAAAAACACTTTCTAATATTATATCTGTAAAGTTATTTCTCTATTTCTCTACACATAAAAAAAAATGTTTTAGAAATTATTTGTCAAACTTAATTCCCTATTCCAAACAACTACCAACTATTTCTCTACTAATTACTTTAAAAAATTCCTCTTCTAATTTTTAATTTGGATGTTATGATTTTTTATATTTTTTAATTGTTGATTTTTGGGGGAAAAGGGGATGGATTGAATCTTGAGAAAAGAGATCGATGGATGTGGCATGTGATTTATATTAGTCTGTTTCTTATTGTATTTAAATTATTAACATTTACACTTTTTTAAATTTTTAATTGTTAGCAAAAACAATAACAATACTTATTATTATTGGTAATTATATATATTGGTAATGAAAAAGTTAAAGTCTAATTGCCTTAAAATATTGGTAAAGAAGAAGTATTGATAAAGCAACGTGACTTAATAGATATATATTAATAGATGAAACATACCTCATTTGTAAAAAATAAAAAGGGCAACATATGTATAATGGCAATACATATGACGAAGAAGTATTGTTTCTAATTTTTTCATCTTTAATTTCCTATATTCTACTGCATGACCAATAGGCTTACGTCATTTGTGCTGCATATGTATTGACTTTGTCAGTGTTATTAATGTTCTCAATGGTTTCTCTTTTTCCTCGGAATAACAATTAAATAATTTTTAAAAAACAAATACCTTTTAAAATATACATATATTAAAGGAAGGCAAAATTTGTAGTACTGGATCGGATCATGTTGTATGTTCTCCTCAAGCCTAGGCCAACTGGTCTACACCGCCATATTAATTTGTGTAAAATCAGATGTACGTCAAGTTTATCTTCTTCTTCTATTTTTTATTTTTAGTTGTTTTGGGGGTGCTATGCATGAATCATCTCTGAAGTTCAAAGTAGAGTATTGATACGCATCCACCGATAGATGCAGGCAACGCACGTTTGTCCGAAAATTTAGAATTTACGAATACAGATGTATGCCAATAAAATATATATTTACAAGTTCAAATATATTTTCAAATGCCACTCACACCTCCATTCCCACTAAATACGTTCTCTCTCTGCATCTCTCCCTCTTGCTCTGCTCTCTCTCCCTCTCCCTCCCCGTGCGAATAGGGTCTCTCTCTTCATATCTTCCTCTCGCTCTTCTCTCTCTCCCTCTCTGTGCGAATAGGGCTTCTCTGATCTCCAGATCTGAGTGGTTTTTTATTTTTTATTTTTTACTTTTTGGTTGATCTCCAAATTTCTTTTTTGCTTTTGTTTTCAGTTGTTTCATTTTTTTGTTCTTCATTCCATGATGTGTTTGGATGTATATGAAGAAAAAGGTGGAATTTTTATTATTTTTGGTGATCTGCCTCATAGATCTGAAGGTTTCTTTTCAAGATCGAGAGGATTTTTTTCTGCTCCTCCTTCTCGTTTTTGAATATTAAGATCTCGGCTCTAATATTTTGGTAGAATATTTTTGTTCTTGCAACTTCTTACAGATCTGAAGGTTTATTCTTTAGATCTGTGTTTTTTTTTCCTTGCAACTTCTTACATATCCAAATGTTTATTCTTCAGATCTGTGTTTGTAATTTTTTTTGTTTCTTGTTGCTGAGTTAAAATTTTTGTATTTTATTGTATAGGATGATTTTAGTTTTTTTTTTTCTCTCAATAAATAGAAATATTCCTTTTTATTTTTTTCCTGTATAGGCGAATGAAGACACTTCACAGATCTGTAGGTTTTTATTTGCTCCTCCTTTTTTAATATTAAGATCTCGGCTCTAATATTTTTATAGAATAATTTTTATCTTGCAACTTCTTACAAATCCGAAAGTTTATTCTTCAGATTTGTGTTGTTTTTTTTTTTTTAATTTTTTCCTACCAACTTCTTACAGATCAAGAGAGATTGAGATAAACTTTATGAGTCGTTGGTTTTGCTGGGATTGCCTTTCCGTCTTTCTTTTTAAAATTGTGTACCTTTCTTTTTGCATCTTCAAATTTTGTTTTGCTTCTAATTTTTTTGGGTTTGATTTTTAGTTTTTTGCAATGGGTATCTTCGGTTTCCTTATAGGATTAGAATGGCTTTATTTTTTTAAATTCATGTGCCATTTTCAGTTATATTTTTTTCTTTTTTCACGTTCTCTTAGCAAAATGAATATATTTTCGTGGTTAGTTTGAGTTTTTCAGTAATGGGAAACCTCTGGTTTGGCTTTCGGTTAGAAACATACGGCATTGGTTCAACTATAGCTCAGGGTATGTGTTGGAAGATTAAAGCCTTTGTATTAGGATATGTATTATGTGTTGTTTCACTATCCATATTGTTGCCGAGTCATTTCAAATGGGAGCTATTCTAAATTTGATGTCTTTAATTACAGGCCGGAATGGCTTTTGGCACTTGAAGTGGAGACATTTCTGATGCATGCAATATTCAGTCTAAGGCATTCCATTAATATATGGTAATTTCTGACCTTTGTTTCCTTTAATTTTTTTTTACTTGATTTTCTAATTATTTTCGCTACATATTTCTTAGAAATATTATCGAACATGTGTAATGCATAGATAGACTATATATAAACTATAAACACAAAACATAGATAGACTATAGATATACTATAAACAAACACACAGAAGGCAGTTAGACTGACCTTTTCAATGTTCCTTCAAACCTTAGCACTTATGCACTGCTTCCACACACCTGATTTGAGAGAAACAGAGCACAGAAGAAACTGAGAAATAGAAGATAAACTGATATGCAGTTGCACGATTAATTTTTCTGGTTTTTATTAAGTTCTGAAAGTCTTTAATCAACAAGACCTAAAAACTAATCATTAAAAATAATTCACAAAAAATAATAAACATTGTAGGGAACAAAAGAACAGAAAATACTATACTGAAAACATAAAATAAATGAGAAAAGAAGAAATTACAAATAAAATTAACAACTAAAACTTTTTCCTCACAAAATCACCTGTAATGAAGAAGAACAATAAAAGGTTAGTAATTGACTAACCCCCAAATCCTTTTAATGTGCAGTGTTTTTTGTTTTCACGTGCTGGACTGATATAATGGTAATTGAAGAGAATGGATTGACGCTAATCAAGTTAATGATAAATTTTCATTATCCAGGTAGATGAATGAACGGAAGGAATTTTAAGAGTTTTTTTTTTTTTTGTTTTTTTACTGTTTAGAAATAAATATACTATGAACCGAAGGAATTTTAAGAGTTTTTTATTTTTTTATTTTTATTTTTTTACTGTTTAGAAATAAATATACTATTTGTTCATCAATGAAAATCTTTTTCTTTCGATCCCGAGAATAGATGCTCCGTATCTGGAGCATGAAGTTTTAATTTTTTTTTATTTAACCGAGATTAATTTTATAATGAGTTGTTATCTAATATTGCAATGATGATGTGAAATGATGATGGCTGACTGAGGATTATAGGTAACGGTCAAATTTGACAAATCACGTTAGTTTTAACGGAAAATAACAAAAAACTGTTAAACATAAGACACTTTTTATATAGGGAGATATAAAGACGATTTGGAGGTCTATTGCATAAGCAATGACCTCATAATTGAGTAGCACTGAAGTCCAATTTTACAGCCACCGTTTTTCATGAATTTTAATTACGGCCACCGCCTTTGAGAGGCTTCTCCCAGCTGTCTCAAGTTTACATCTGAAAAGGTTTGGTAAAACCATCGTTAATAATCTGGGTGGTGACCCTTTGTATTTATAATGGTGTTTTGATATACACGTTTGCAGAGTTAAAATCAAATACAAATTAGTCTAATACATATCTGTTGACTATAATTAAGGAGTTCTATCTTGATCTTGTTTCTTTATCTTTATCTTGATCTTGAGAGGATATGGGAGATCTTTCTGTAACCATAATATCCTCCCGCAAGCCTAGCGTTTGAGAATCTTGAATGCGAAGCTTGAAACGAAAGAATATGAATGCAGGAGGGCCAAGGCTCTTGGTAAATACATCAGCAAGCTGGAGATTGGTAGGAACATATTGGAGCTAAAGTTCTCCGATGGCCACCAATTCGCGCACAAAATGATAATCGAGCTTGATATGCTTAGAGCGGCTGTGAGAGACTGGATTTACGGCAAGGAAGATGGAGCTTTGATTATCACAAAGTAGAGTCGGAGAAGAGTAAGATGTCACCTTGAGATCACGAAGAAGATGACCAAGCCATTTGACTTCGGCAGCGATGCTGGCGAGTGCCCGATATTCTGATTCACAACTTGAACGAGACATCGTCGATTGTTTCTTGGAACGCTAAGAGACAAGGTTATCACCAAGATAGCATAGCCAGAGATAGACCGACGTGTATCAGGACAGCTGGCCTAATCAGCATCCGAGTAGGCGAGAATATTGCAAGAAGAGGATGGAGTGAAGGAGAGGCCATACTGCAAGGTGCCCTTGATGTAGCGTAGGATCCGTTTAACAGCCTGAAAGTGACAAAGAGAAGGCTTGTGCATATACTGACTCACAGCGGAGACAGCATGAGCAAGGTCCGGCCAAGTGATAGCGAGATATTGGAGGGCACCAACAAGAGACCGATAGAGTGAGGGATCATCAAAGTCAGGACCATTAGTGGACAGGTGATGTGCAATGACCATGGGAGTGCTCACGGGCTTACTGTCAACCAATTTCGCACACTGCAAAATTTCATGAGCATATTTAGCCTGATTGAGAAAAAGACTAGAGGAAGTCCGATGTGCTTCAAAGCGCAAAAAATAGCTTAAGGACCCCATGTCCTTGGTGGCAAATTCCTTGGTTAATTTTCCAATAAAGGTATCAAGGAGAACTGAATTGTTGCTGGTCACTACAATATCATCAACGTATAATAGTAGATAGATTAAATTAGTACCCTTGGAAAGAACAAACAAGGATGAGTCGGCCCAACTGCAAGAAAACCCAATAGTACGTAGAAAGGCACTGAACCGATGAAACCAGGCCCGCGGAGCTTGTTTGAGCCCAGATAAAGCTCGACGTAACCTGCAGACATGGGCAGGATATCGTGAATCAACAAAACCTGGAGGTTGTTCCATATAAACTTCCTCCTTAAGAATGCCATTTAGAAAAGCATTTTTCACATCAAGTTGGTGAAGTGGCCAATGATTGGAAACTGCCAAGGAAAGAACAACTCGAACAGTGGAGGCTTTGACAACTGGGCTGAAAGTATCATTGAAATCAAGACCTGGTTGCTGAGTGTAGCCTTTAGCAATAAGACCGGCCTTGAGACGATCAACGGAACCATTTGCAAGATACTTGATGCGGAAAACCCATTTGGAGCCCACAATATTTGTATTTGGCGGTCAGGGCACTAAATCCCAAGTGTGGTTTTGATGCAAGGCTTGAAGCTCCTCATCCATGGCAGCAATCCATCCGAGGTGCTTGTCAGCAGTCTTGAACCCCTTGGGCTCACGTATGGCCAGTAAGGATTGAATGAGATTGGAATTTGGAGCAGTGCATGTATGAAGGACCCAAGTAGAGGGCTTGAAAATCCCAGATTTTGCTCGTGCTTGCATCAGGTGAGAGCCAAGGATTGGTGCTGGAGCTGGAGTGGGGGCTGGACCCAGAGTTGGAGTTGGAGCTAGCATAACAGGGGTTGAAAAGGATCCCAACCCATCAATAGCAGGTACCTGCAAAACTAAGGTTGGCATAGAACTACAAGATAGATCAGTTAAACATGGGCCACACAAATCCTGGATAGGACTGGGCTGAGAAGATAAAGAGGCCCCTGATGTGATTGTTTTTGGTATGAGGGGTGTAGTGGGCTCTAGAAAGTTAGAAATTGAGGTAGTAGGTAAGGGCCCAGAGCAAGTGCTATTTTTGTACGGGTAGCCAAGGTCATTAAAGACGGCATGTCGGGAAATAAACACTTTATTAGTGAGACGATCAAGACATCGAAAACCATGATGAGACATACTATAGCCAAGAAAAACACAAGAACGACTACAGGGAGCTAATTTGTGAGGGGCATAGTCACGTAAGTAGGGAAAAACAAGACAACCAAATGGATGAAAATTAGAATAGGAAGGAGGCTTACCGAACAGAACCTCAAAGGGAGAGCGATTATCATAAACTCTCCTCCCCTCCCGGCCTCCCCTGGGATCAAAGTTTTTCTTTCATCGCTTAGAATAGCAAATGTACCAATGATAGCGGTAATTTAAAAGGATGAAAGTTTGGACGAAGGGCGCGCACACACATATTGTTGATCATCAAAAGAACATCGAGTGTGCAACTTCTGAGGTAGTACGGCTTCTACGTACTAGGAGGCCGTGACCACGTACGCTACAACAGAATTTGGATTTTGTAACAGATGAAACCGTCACCAAAAGTAACCAAACAGTCCCAAAAAATTTTTTTGTGACAGTTTGAGACTGTTAAGGACGTGTTTCAAACTACCAACCACACAGATGACCTGGAACGAACAAATGGGAGGCACTGGTTGTCCAGTGGAGTCTCCGATGCTTAATTTAAAAGGATGAAAGTTTGGACGAAGGGTGACAACACACATATTGTCGATCATCCGAAGAACATCGAGTGCGCAACTTCTAAGGCAGTACTGCTTCTACGTACGAGGAGATTGTGACCACGTAGCGCTGACCGCCATGAAGTATGATGATGATCAGGCGCGCCCTTTGCCTAGGTGACTTTTGTACATGGGCGTGCGTTATTACAGAAGTCGTATCCTAATGTGCAGAAACTTAATTAGAACATGCAACAAGAATCCATTCATGTGAAGCCTGGGAAAACTGGTTAACTTAAATCTGGTCGGATATTGGGTGATCAATGTTGAGAAGTCCCACACGGCTTGGGGACAAACTCATTCTGGACTTTATAAAGAGTTACCCCACTCCTCCTATTAGACTTTTTATGGGGAGAAATAGGTATTTCTATATGGTATCAGAGCAGGTTAACCTATGCCGATGATGGGCTCTTGCGACCTACTCACGATTATGGTACCGGAAATACCGGCCCATATATTAGGGAGCGTGTTGAGAAGTCCCACACAGTTTAGGGACAAACTCATCTTAGGTTTTATAAGGAGTTACCATACTCCTGTTATTAGGCCTTTTATGGGGAGAAATTGGTGTTTCTATAATCAAATGCATGATTAGTGCACTTAAACTTCATATAATTCGTAATCGGGTCCAAACACAATCTATAGTATCCTATTGTGCAATGCATTGCATTCTTTACCTTGATGATCAGTGATCACATCTTTCTCCATCAGAACAAGTTGTGCTGGTGGCCATTAATCTGGCACCAAAATGTGTAAAGTAGATTATGAAAAAAACCTAGCCATACCATAAAGATTTTAGGGACAAAAAATGAATTAAAGATCTGTATCTTTAAATATTGTAACATAAGTTCTCAAAGTTGGTTACATTTTTACTTGATCATATTTGCATTGGTGGGACAAATTAAAGTTNGGGGGGGGGGGGGGGGGGGGGGGGGGGGGGGGGGGGGGGGGGGGGGGGGGGGCGCAGATCGAGCATCGGCCTAAACACTTCTGGTGCCCACAGTACGTACTTCCCCTACATGCATGCATACAAGGTATTAATGGGATATCTTGGAAGAGTAATGTTAGGTATAAATTCTAAATAGACAAATTCGTAAGTCCTTCTATAAAATAGTGAGTCTCTTTAAAACACTTTTCAATATAGGGTTTATTTTATTGCAAATAAACTATACAAGAATTGTCTATTTGAAATTTGTACAAATCATTATTCGAATTGGAATTGGCCAATCAACTCAAACACCTCCAAGGGTACGTAGGCCGACCTTTTGCATGCCTACTACTCTGCCTGCTTAATGAACAATTTTGCTTTCTCTCTTTCTCACTTAGTTTTATTCAACCTTGGCTACCTTTTTTAGAGTAATGCTAGATACAGTCTTAAACTTTACAAGTCCTCTATATTTTTTTTTGAAAAAAAAAGTGAAGTCCACTAGGGGTGTAATTACCGGTCTGGTTTTGTACATTTTTTAGAATTAAACCGGTATATACCGGTTTTGAAGTTTTAAGAACCGATATTGGACCGATTCACTACAGAAATCGAGACTTTCGATTTTTCCGGTTTCGGTCCGGTCTAGTCTTGTTTTTCCAGTTTTATGGATTATCTATATTAGTAATACTATGTTTACATATACTAAACTATTAATCTATTTATATTATAGTATAAATACATTATTTTATAATAATTAACATATACTAGTATAGTATTAAATTTAACTATAATCTATATGAGTTATAGACTTTTTATATAAGTATATATGATCAAATGTGTAAAAATATATTTATAAAAAGAATATATATTATGATTTATTATGCCAAAAATGTATTTATCCTTGATATATATATATAAAAAATAAGTTTGCATTAATAACTTAATATTAATGTTTATGTTTAAGATTAAATTTTTATATTATATTAATTTTATATTATAAGATTAAAATTTATATATTATATCAAATGTTATATTAGAAATTATAAGATTATTTTTATGTTATATCATATGTTATATTAATTTTATGTTATAAGATTAATAGGACTTGAATAATCAGATTAGAATTTTATGTTATATTAGTTAGTAATTTATTATATAACATATATAATATAATATAAAAAATTATAAATATATATACCGGACCGGTTCAGTTTAAACCGGTTTTCAAAGTATGAAAACCGATACCGCATCGGTTTGGGACAAGTTTCGATTTTTTAAGAATCGGTATTACACCAGACCGTTTAAAAATCAGATCGAAATCGTTGGTTCTGTCCTGTCTGATTCTGTTTAACCGGTTTTCTAAAAAACAATTACACCCATAGGGTCTACCGTTAAAATATAATTTTTTCATATGGAATATAGAGTTATCAGTTCTTTTTTTAAAATATAGTGAACAGAATTTACACATCTTTAAAATTATAAATATAATTTCTTTTATTTTTATATGTCCAAAGAAATGAGAGGCTCTACCCCAGTTT
Organism: Pterocarya stenoptera; assembly: GCA_003123785.1. Taxonomy (NCBI): domain Eukaryota; kingdom Viridiplantae; phylum Streptophyta; class Magnoliopsida; order Fagales; family Juglandaceae; genus Pterocarya; species Pterocarya stenoptera. Next base: position 195,743 of record QEOT01124311.1, on the reverse strand, counting down.
CCTCCCTTTAAAGATGCGTGTGCCAAAAATTACTCCAACGATCCACACTTCTCATATCTCACTAGTATTGGGCACCGGGGGATAAGGAAAGTATCGTTGTTAGGGCCGGTTCAAAGGTAAGGCATTGACTAAGGCCCCACGGTACCCGGCCGGCCCCCAAAATTAAAAGTAAAGAGATTTTTTATTTTAATATTTTTAAACAAAAATATAAAAAAATTCATTAAATAAAAATTTAAATAATTTTATATTTTCAATGTGTGCAAGGCCTCATGATGTTAAATTTAATACTTAATACAATGAATCATTTATATTTTTAAATAATTTTTCTAAAATCTTGCTAAATTGAGGTGCGGTACAAAATTTATAAGGAGGTCTCATTTTTAAATTGCTGTATTAAATATAAACTCAAAAAATTTTATTTAAATATTTTAAATAAAGCTCATTTTATTGAAAATTTTGAAAATATTCAATATAATAATTTATATTTTATTGTATTATAATTATAAATAACTCACTTAAATTCTACCTTAGATTTCAATTTATAATCAGCCGCCCTGATATTGATAGTACTATCTTATTTTTTCTTTTTTTTTAAAAAAACCGAAGCCTGATCATGAGGCCATTCCTATCATTGGGAGGCCAGCATAATGCTATGTATGCATGTCTTTGTGTACAAATAGCAGCGCTGCCTTCTTTGTCAAATGAGTCACCGTTGGATGCATATATACATGACTCATGATGTAGTACTACTTGTGCTAGCTTGGACCCTAGTCCCTATATATATATATATATATATATATGGGACATATCTAGTTTATTCTATCAAGTGTACAAAATTCTCTTGCATATCTCATTAATTCATGATCATGTAATGAGTTAAAGAAATGAAATATCTCCATTGATATTATGCTTATAATTTGGTACGTAATTGGGATTGAAGCAACTGGATGATTAATTTCCCTGTAACATACTTATATATATATATGTATAGAACCTACGCTAGCTAGCATCAGTGTTATTTTTTCTTCATTTACATATTATATATATATATATATATAACAGCAATTTATTTGTATGGACACTCGGAATTGGTATTAAATATTGGATACATATGAAACGGTATGATCAATAGATATTGCATGATTTGAACCAAGTTCGCCAAAGTACTTATGTATGAAGTCGTACTATAAGCAGTGATCACCATACGCAGTGATCACCATACGAGGTTCGAAACTCTCATATATGGGACATGTGCTTCCAGCTTCCGCTGGGAGTTACTGTTAGGTAAATTGAGTTTTTTTTTTTTAATATTTTTAAATATTTTAAAAAAAATTAAAAAAGCATAATATTATTAAAAAATACATATTTAATCATTAAGTAGAAAAATTAAAAAATTAAAAAAAAATCACAGCAGTAGAATAGAACAGTAAAATGGAACGGTGAGAGTAGTATTTTCTTATATATACACATAAGTACAGGCTAGGCAAAGTACACGCCGATGATAACAGAATGAAAACAAGAAATAGAATAAACTTTTCTAAATTCATTGATTTGTCTTGAGTGCTATTTATACACGAAAATAATCAAATAAAAGAATAATGAATTTACAAATAACTTGAGAGAAAGGATAACGGTTTTCTCTGTTGTTGTATTCTAGAATATTCTGTGACGATGATGTACAATTGGAGGAAGGTCCTTTTGTTCATTACGTTACTGTTGTGTTGTCCAGAGTACTCTCCAAGTTTTTGTGAAAAATTCTCAGAGGAATTGCTTAGCTTGATATGCCCCCTCAAGTTGAACGGGGTGTCCACCACGTTAAGACTCGTCCTAAAGTGAAGAAAGCGATCGGCAACAATTGGTTTTGAAAGGAGGTCAGCTAACTGATCTTGAGAACTGCAGAATTTGACTTGTAGAGTACGTGCTGCAACCCGATCTCTCACGAAATGAAAGTCGACATCCATGTGTTTGGTTTTGGAATGATACACTGAATTCACAGAAAGGTATGTAGCGTCGATATTATCACACCACATTGTCGGAGCTGAGGGTAGAAAAACATGCAACTCCCGAAGCACAGTTTGTAACCAGATGACTTCAGCTTCTGTTGATGCAAGAGACTTATATTCTGCTTCTGTGGAAGATCGGGCAACTGTGCTCTGCTTCTTCGAGCTCCACGAGATTAAATGTTGACCCACGTATATACAGTAGCCACCTGTTGAACGTCGATCATCGGGACAGCCCCTCTAGTCGGCGTCAGAATATGCTTGAAGATTGAATGCACTTTGTGGCTTGAAGATGAGACCATAATTGATTTTTTCTTTTAGATACCTTGGATGCACTTCATGACAGTCCAGTGAGCAGTTTTTGGAGTGTGCATAAATTGACACACTTTATTAACTGCGAAGGAGAGATCAGGTCTCGTGAGTGACAAATATTGGAGGCCCCCGATGATGCTTCTATAGAGAGTAGCATCCTCAAAATCTGTAGAATCAAATTTGGAGAGTTTGAGGTTGGTAGCCATGGGAAAGGTGATGGGCTTAGCAAATAGCATCTTGCTTCTGGTGAGCAATTGTTTGATATACTTCCGTTGAGACAAAATAAGACCATTGGCCGTATAATCGACTTTGAGTCCAAGAAAAAAAGAGAGAGGACCAAGGTCTTTAACTGGGAAGGCACGGCCCATGGCTGAAATCGGATCATCAATGGCAGAGGAGTGTGAAGCTGTGATGACAAAGTCATCTACATAGACAAGAAAGAAGATCTGCACATTACCATGAAATAAGGTGAATAGAGAAGGGTCTGCTTTGGATGCTGTAAAACCGAAATCAAGAAGCCATGTACTTAATTGAGCAAACCAAGCTCTAGGGGCCTGCTTGAGGCCGTAGATAGCTTTGTGAAGCTTGCTGATGTAATCGGGGTGAGCAGTGTCCACAAAGCCTTGAGGCTGTTGCATATAGACATCCTCTGTTAATGATCCATGCAAGAAAGCATTATGAATATCCAGTTGTCTAAGGGGCCAAGCACGGGTTACTGCAATAGAGAGAATGAGCCGAATTGTTGAAGGTTTGACCACTGGACTGAAGGTCTCAATGTAATCCAAACCATGAAATTGATGATAACCTTTAGCTACCAGGCGAGCTTTCCTTCTTTCGAAGGTGCCATTGGCTTTGGTTTTGGTGCAAAACACCCATCGGCAACCGAGAATATTGGCTGAGGGAGGTGGAGGAACAACTTCATGTCTGGTTCTGTTGTAGGGCACCAAACTCCAGTCGCATAGCTTGCCACCATTCTGGAAATTTGGAAGCTACAAAAAAACTAGACGGCTCATTAGGAACATATACATCAATAGTAAAACAGTACCGAGAATGATAAGGAAAGGTTCCATCGGTGAACACACGAGGTCGTGAAAAGTTGGTGTGGGCACGAGTAATGATGGGTGAGCGAGGAGGAATGAGAGAGGTGCTATTTGGTGGAGGTATTGAGAATGAGGAAGGAGAAGGGACAGTGGAGTCTGGAGAAATAGAAGAGGGCGAGCTGGGAATGTTAGTAGCAGAGGAAGTGCATGAGGAAGAAGAAGATGATGAGTGGGTCGAAGTGTTTAGAGGGATGGATGGGCTTGGGCCAGGCCCAAGAATAGATGGCAAAATAATGGGTAAGGAGACGGTGATAGGGGAAGGAGGAGATGTAGTGTCAGTGGACCGAATTTGATTGTATGGAAAGGATGCCTCATTGAAGAAAACATCATGTGATATGTAGAGACGATTTGTGGTGAGATCTAAACACTTGTATCCCTTATGAGATGAGCTGTAACCCAAAAATAAATAAGAGACTGAGCGAAAATTTAATTTGTTGGAAAGATAAGGCAGAAGATTAGGCCAGATTCACACCCAAATATTTTGAGAAAATTATAATCAGGTTCATTGTTATGAACAATAAAATAAGGAGATTTATTTTTTGTAACCGGAGAAGGAAGAAGATTAATTAAGTAAACTGTCGTTTCAAAAGCGTCAGCCCAAAAGGAGAATGGAAGGGAGGAGTGGGCTAAAAGAGCTAGCCCAGTTTCGACTATGTGACGGTGTTCTTGTTCAATAAGTCCATTTTGTTGAAGCGTACGAGGGCAAGAGAGACGATGTGTTATACCAAACTTTTGACAAATTTGGGTGAGGGTTTTGAATTCCCCACCACCATCAGTTTGAAGTGTTAAAAGTTTGGTATTAAACGATCATTCAATATAGGGAAGAAAAGTAGTAAAGACATGAGCAACATCAGATTTAAATTTGATAGGGAATATCCATGAATATCTTGTAAATTGTTCAACAAAGGAAATGTAATATTTAAAACCAAATCTAGATGCATGAGGTGCTGGACCCCAAACATCAGCACATAAAAGTTGAAGAGGCTTAGTGTAAACTGTCCGAGAGGTACTAAAGGGTAATTGATGTGCTTTTGCTATTGAGCATTCATTACAAAAGAAGACAAAATCATTCGAATTAGTAGGTAAACAAAATTGCCCGATGATACGAGAAACAAGATCCAAAGATGGATGGCCAAGTCTCTTATGCCATTGGGCTGAAGAAGTTCTTTCACCAAGATAGCTGGATGGATTGGAAGCTGACCGAGAGAGAGAGGGAAAAATCTAAAGCCCATTATGCATGGGTCTTGTGAGGAGCACCTTCTTCATCTGATTATCCTTCACAGAAAAGTGAGAGGAATGAAATTCAAAGAAACAGGAATTGTCAATACAAAATCGAAGAATAGAAACAAGATTCTTGGTAATAGCAGGAACATGTAAGAGATTTTTAAGATGAAAAGAAGAGTTATGAGTTGAGAGAGAGGAGTCACCAAAATTTTGAATCGGAATACCAGTTCCATCACCCACGTGTATTGAATCACTACCAGTATATGGTGCTGAGGAGATGTTCAACTTACTGAGTTAGTTGGTAAGATGGTGCGTAGCGCCTGAGTCAGGGCACCAAGAAGCATCAGTTGCTGAGCTAGGAGCAGTATAGTTAGCTGAGAAAGATGGAGGAGCCTTGTACTGGTATGCATGATCAAACCGATATCGGCATTGGAGAGCAACATGGCCTGATTTGTTGCACACCTGGCAAGTAGGACGCTGGTTGTTGTAGTTTTGTTGGGGAGAACTGGAACGCCCACCATGGGAGTTATTCCAGGAACAACCTCCTCCTCTTCCCTGATGGCCACGACCACGTTGTCCAGAGATACTGAAATTCACAGAGTGCTTAGTAGAGACAATGCTCCTATTTTGGTGAGAAGCACAACTTTCATTAATAAGTAAGAGTTGAAAAAATTCATGGGTTGAAAGAGGATCGGCCCTTGTAGTTACAAAGGTGAAGGCCTCATAAGAGGGTCCTAACCCATTTAGAAGATAAGTAACGATTTCCTTATCAGGAAGAGGATTATCGGTCGAGGCCAGTGAGTCAACAAGGGAACGTACTTTCCCAAAGTAATCCGAGATCGTTTGGTCACCTTTGGAAAGATTGGTGAGTTGAAAACGGATCTGAAACTCTTTTGCATGAGAGTGAGAATCAAACATTGAGGTGACAGAGGACCAAAGAGAGTACGCAGTGGTTGAAGAGAGTACATGACCAAGAATGGAGTCTGAAAGAGATGAGAATAACAGGCTGAGAACCAATTGATCAGTCCGCTGCCAAGAGGTAAATTCAAGGTTGGGTTTGGGTTGAGAGGTTGAAGAATCAGTGAGATACTTAGGAAGAGAGGGGAGAGATCCATCAACATGACTGAAAAGGCCTTGACCACGAAGATAGGCAGAGATTTGCACCTTACAAAGAAAAAAATTATCATTAGTTAATTTTGTGGTTACAATATGAGAAAATGAGGAAAGGGTGGGTGAGAAAGAAGATGCAGAGGAAGCCATGAATGAGTGTGGACGTGAGTCCTTACGCGGCTCTCGATACCATGATAACAGAATGAAAACAAGAAATAGAATAAACTTTCCTAAATTCATTGATTTGTCTTGAGTGTTACTTATACACGAAAATAATCAAATAAAAGAGTAATGAATTTACAAATAACTTGAGAGAAAGGATAATGGTTTTCTCTGTTGTTGTATTCTAGAATATTCTGTGACGATAATGTACAATTGGAGGAAGGTCCTTTTGATCATTACATTACTACTGTGTTGTCCAGAGTGCTCTCCAAGTGTTTGTGAAAATTCTCAGAAGAATTGCTTAGCTTGATAGCCGACGCTAGCTGTGGTGAATTATGGGGTGTGTAATCCTCTTCCATCACTCGACAAGAAAATAATTTTTTGAACAGTTCTTTTGTTCAAATTATGGGTAATGGCATGCGGTGCAAATTTTAAATTCAAATGAGAAACAATATCCAAATAAAGTGATTCTTGACTATTTAAGGATGCAATCCTCTTATTTAGAGTCTCTCCACACTACACAGTATTTAACTCCTCCTTCATGATGTTGCATATACACAACTCTCTCAACATTCTGTTTTCTCTCCAAGAAAAAACCTCCCCCACCGTTCAGTATAACCCAATCTCCACCGGCTAGAGGGGAGGTGGAGAGTCGACTCCACCTTCCCTCCCCCTGTCTGGCCTTTGCCGGACTTGTCCATAGTCCCTTTTTTCGGTTTGTTTTTAGCTTTCTGCCCATAGCACTGAAAAGAATCACTCTGTTGTCCACCGGCCACCATCGTTCGCCACGCGCCCCACCAAAAGGGCCTCCAGCCGCCGATCTTCAAGACGGCAGAAAAACGCTTCCCAAAAGAGTAATGTGTGTGCCTCACGTGCGACTCATACTGCACATGAGATTCACGATCTGCTGCACTAGGACAGGCCTGTTACCGCCATGCGCGGTGCCATTGGGTTCTGTGGCCTCGTATCTCCTAAATCTGACCTTTTCGTTTTTGCAAATGGTGGCGCATGATCAGCAGGCGCCTCCACAGTCAGTGGCGATCATTTGCTTGCGGTTTGACACTTTCTCCGGTTGTTACTCGTCTATGTTTATGCTTTCCCTAACCAAGGATGAAGTGAGAATAATCGTGGAAGTCTGCTTCAGCCGGTCCAACCCAGCAAACTATGGCACACTGTTCACTACGGCTTCTAGTCGTACTCTTATAGTCTATTTATCAGACTATGTTAAAACCACTTCAAATGGCTTCCCCTTAAAGGAAATGGGTGGAAGCCAATCTTTTGGTTCCAAAAGCCCTCTTTTTTTTTAATTTTATTTCACTGGTGTTGTATTTGATGGTTTTGGGATGATTGTTGGGGACTCTCAACCCATTGAATCTTATATCTTGTAATCTGTAGTTTATCTATAAAAAGCTTGCTTAGAAAAAAAAAAAAAAAAAAAAAAAAAAAAAAAAAAAAAAAAAA
>QEOT01124311.1:178106-188294 GCA_003123785.1 Pterocarya stenoptera | reverse complement strand
AAAAAAAAAAAAAAAAAAAAAAAAAAAAAAAAAAAAAAAAAAAAACTCCTCCTTCATGAAGTCAACATAAGTATCCAATTGAAAACTCATCGCAGAACACAAAACAAAGGATGTATATTAGAAAACCCATATTCGAAGCATGCAGAAAGTATATTAGAATTAAAGTGAAATAGATGTCACCAATCCTCTGCAGTAAGGTTTCATATCACCGAGAGTTGGTAACCAAGAGACTTGGATCTCCTTTAAATATGAAAGGTTTTCTGACTTATGTTATGCATGTGGAAGATTGGGTCACACCGAAATCTTCTGTAACTATTACAAGACCCCACCCACAAGCCTTGTCTTTGGACCATGGCTGCTAGCAGAATATATAAGCCCTTCTACCACTCAGCCATCTTATCAAGTACCAGGCAGTCAAGAATCAAATGAGCTCAATATGATTCCCCACACCCAAGGCCTATTAGCCCTTGTATTAGACAAGGCCCCCTTTTTGTAGATAAACAAGCTAAAACATTTTCTCCTCAAGGCCTATTAGCTCCAGCCCCTCAAGCCCATCATTTCCCTTTAGCTCCGTGGCCGATTCTACACCCAAACAGACCCAAGCCTCACTTCACTCGACCTCACCCACACTAGCCAGCCTCATGCATTTAGCGTAAAAAAGGCCTTGTAATTCAGCTCCCTTTGATCACATTTAGCCTTCAAAGAAGAAGACTCAGATGAATCTAAGTCAAAAATGCCTAGCGTAGAAAAGGGCATAGCCATAAATAAACACTTAGATGATTCTACATTGGTTCTCACCTTGCTATAAATGCACTTGGGTTCTTTGGGCAAGTCAAAAAAATTAAAAGGGAAGGTCCGTTCGTCACCTTACAATTGGCCTTTGTCACCATTACCAGAAAAGTCAAAAAAAGCTGGAGAGGCAAGCTTTAAAATGCCTCCATCTCTGAATGAAGACAATGGCATAGAATTGCAAAGGTTTAGTCCGACCTAAGGTAATTAGAAGTTTAAGAGCTAATATTAGAAAAAACAACCCGGATGTCATCCTTTTGTCAGAAACCTTAGTGTTGGTAGAGTACACCTAATCTACTTTTGTGGCGTCCAAGTGTAGAAATAGAACCTGTCCAAATTAATATGAATGCTATTTCAGTTTTTATTTACTCAGATTCTTTGCATCAACCATAGTTAATCACATATGTCAATGCGCCGACTCAATGGCAATTTAAAGCAAACTTCTGAAGCCATTTGGATTCAATGCATTAAGCGTTCCTAGGACCCGGGATTTGTATGAGAGACTTTAATGATCTTCTTAATCCATCATAAATATGGAGGGCGTCTGATCCCCTCAAATCAAACTGGAGGACTCAAATCTCTAATGAAAAAGCATGGACTTATTGACATTGGATACACTGGTCCAAAATTCACATGGTCGAATAACAGACATGGCAATGCTCTAAGATTAGATCGTGCAATTGCAAATAAAAGATGGCGACTACTTTTTCTGAACGCAGCATTACACCATCTAGCTTCTTCGTCCTTAAACCATCATCCACTTTTGCTATACACAACTGCAACTCAACAAAGAGTCTCGTCATTCAAGTTAATTTGAAGAGTTCTGGATTCATGAACCACTGAGCCAAATCATAATCAAAGAAACTTGGAGCAAATGATATAGGGGCAATCCGACTTACATACTATGCAAAAAAATAAAATCCACAAAGGAAGCCCTCAAGCTATGGAACAAAACTCACTTTGGGAGAATTTAGGCGAATATTCAGAACATAGAATGGGAACTACTGGAAATTCAGTGTAGTCCTGTACCTCTTTACAATCAAGAAATTAGAGAGAAGCTTTTTCATTTCAATCTCCATGAACAAATGAAGAATGAGGAAATCTTATGATGTCAAAATCAAGAATTGCTTGGCTTACATCCTCAGACCTCGACACAATTTTTCTCATCTATCAGCAACAATACGAAAAAGAAGCAATGCAATAGACTCCATCAAACTGTGACCAGATAATTGAACAACGGATCCAACTATTATTGAATCTTCTTTTATTAATTAATTTAGGTTCATTTATACTTCCTGAAACTCACAAATTCCGAAGCAACTAGAAAATTTATTCGAGAAGCAGGTCTCGGATCAAGACAATGAATTACTTGGTGTTGTGCCAAATGAGGAAGAAATTTTTGGTGCTTTGAAACAAATCTCAAATCATAAAACACCAGGCCTAGATAGAATGACAACATTTTTCTACAGACATTACTAGAGTATCATAAAAAAGAAAGTAATTGAAGTGGTGCATAATTTTTTCAGAAGTGGAAGACTCCTCGAGTTCAGCTTTGGGGGTTTGATTTTCACTTTATTGTTTGCATCAAATTTTCTATACGCAAGACAAAAAATACTAAGAATCGAAGTCGGCTTTTGTATTTTTTACATTTAATTGATGAACTCGGTTTGCCACATCAAGTGTGTGGTGTAAAATTTATAAACTGGCTGATGAGAATATTTACTCAAATTAAAATAACTTAACTAATATCACTTGAGGCCATGCAGTTATAATTACCTTTGAAAATTAATGAAAAATAATCAAGTACTGTATGTGCACTTTTAAAAAAAGAAATTCACGAGAAGTTCTCTCTTAATTATGTACATCAGATTTTCATTAAAATGTGCTTATGTTTCTACTCTCTATACAAACTGATGATAATAAAAAAATATCAGCTCCCAATGAGTTCATACTTCCCTCGTTCCAATTCAAATTTAGAAGTACCATATTTTTTTTTTATTATAAGAAATAAATAAATAGAGACAACTTCCGACACCATTGGCCCCAAAAATGGAGCCGTCATTGCAAGTAACAATTGAGCTATTCTTAAAAAATTAGGAATGTGTTCGAGTAAGATCACTCCATTACTATATATCTAATATATTATTATTATTATTTTATTTATTTTTTATTACTATTCACAACTATTTAATATTTTATCATTATTATTTTTTTATTTACAAATCATTTGAAATCATCTCACTATCCAAACGTATCTTAAAATTTCTTCCGTACTTATTAGTTCCAAACTTGAAACTTGAAAGCCACTCCGGACTTTTGGCTCTGCGATAAACTATTGGTGGAGTGGACTATTGAGACCACTAGCTGGTGGTGCACGTACCTCATATAGAGTAGGCTTTATTTTGTTGTTAGACTCAACTGAGACCAACTCAACTCAATCTAATTTTAAACTGAGTTTAACATCTAAACAATCAAATTTCAAATTATTAAACTCATCTCAACTCAAAACCTCTTTACACGTGGGACCCACAACCTTTTTCAACTTTCCATAAATATATTTAAACTCATTTTAACATCTAAACACATTTAAATTTATCTTAGGTGGACTCCATAAAACTCACTCCATCATCTCAACTCACAACTATTCATAAAGAGCTCAATTCAACTCAATTCACATTTAAACTTATCTTAGACAGTGTTTAGATGTTGAATTGACCACGTACGAGGAGGTCGTGACCACTCAGCACTAACCGCCATGAAGTATGATGATGATCAAGCGGGCCCCCTCGCCTGGGTGCCTTTTGTAATGGGTATGTGTTATTACAGAAGTCGTATCCTAACCTGCAGAAACTTAATTAGAACATGCAGCAGGAATCCATTCATGTGAAGCTCGGCAAAACTGGTTTAACTTAAATCTGGCCGGATATTGGGTGATCAAATGCATGATTAGTGCACTTAAACTTCATATCATTCGTAATCGGGTCCAAACACAATCTATAGTATCCTATTGTGCAATGCATTGCATTCTTTACCTTGATGATCAATGATCACATCTTTTTTTATCAGAACGATTTGTGCTGGTGGCCATTAATCTGGCACCAAAATGTGTAAAGTAGATTATGTAAAAAACCTAGCCATACCATAAAGATTTTAGAGACTAATAACGAATTAAAGATTTGTTTCTTTAAATATTATAACATAAGTTCTCAAAGTTGGTTACATTTTTACCTGATCATATTTACATTGGTGTGACAAATTAAAGTTAATTAATTTTATCAGATTTGAATTAACATTCCATATTGCATTTATTGTTGTGCCAGAACCACCAAGAAACACACACCACACAAGATAGAGACAATATTTAAGTGGTTCGACAATTTGCCTACATCTACTGGAGCATAAACAACTGATTTCAATATGTTTGTACACAATTACAAACACTTAACAAAACAACCTCTCTATCTCTCCAATGGTTCTTCTTTCGATTTCCTCACACACACACAATACAGAAGCTCTTCACTTCGTTGCTCTGCTCTGTCTCTCTTCAGAAGGCCTCTCCTATTTATTGGAGAGATTTTGTGTGCTGTACTAATGAATGGCTTTCGGTGCACATGGCACTGAAAGTATATTCCATCGTAAATTACGATGTGCATCGAAAGCACCGAAAAACCCATGTGGCCGGGGCATGGACTTCAACAATCACCCCCTCCATGCCCATATTTTCCATATTAGAATGCTTTCTTCAAATGATTGCACCCCCTAATAGAAATGCTCGTTGTTTTCGCCATGAGAGATTTCCGCTATCAAATGCGCCCAAAGGCACCAATGTAAAAGAATGTACTCAATAGTATGAGATATTGATCAAGTCCAAGCAGTATTGCAAGTTGATCCTTGTCACGACTTTCATCGACATATCTGCTGGATTGTCTTCAGTGCCAATCTTCTGAAGTAGAATGCCTCATTCTTCTAATATGTCACGTATGAAGTGAAAATAAACATCTATATGTTTTGTTCGAGAGTGATATACTTGATTCTTAGCCAGATGAATTGTACTTTGACTGTCACAGTAAACGGTATCCTCTTGCTATTTAATGCTCAAATCTGTTACTAATCCCTATAATCAAATGGCTTCTTTCACAGCTTCTGTCACAACCATGTATTCAGCTTCTGTGGATGATAGTGCAATTGTAGACTACAAAATAGATCGCCAATTGACTGGTCCTCTAGCCATAGTGAACACATATCCAGTTGTCGATCGGCGCTTGTCAAGATCACCTACATAGTCTGAGTTAGCATATCCAATTAGTAGACTATTTTCACTCTTCTCGAACTTCAAACCAAGATCTGTGGTCCCTAGAATGTATCACAGAATCCATTTAGTCGCATGCTAGTGTGTCTTTCCAGGATTATGCATATATCGATTGACTAAGTTGATGGCCTGGGAGATGTCAGGTCGTGTACACACTATAGCATACATTAGGCTTCCAATCACACTTGCATAAGGGACATTTTTCATATAGTTCCTTTCCTTATCACTCTTAAGGGACTGCAATGCATTGAGTTTGAAATATGGGGCCATTGGAGTACTTACTGGCTTTGACTTCAAGTCTATGTTGAAAAGTTGTAGTACTCTCATAAGATACTGCTTCTGAGTAAGGTGAACTATGCTTTTCACCCTATCTCTATTAATTTCCATCCCCAAAATTCTCCGTACTTCTTCTAGATATTTCATTTCAAACTCTTAACTCAACTGAGCTTGCAATCGATTTATCTCCACCTATCTTTTACATGTGATCAGCATATCATCTACATATAAAAGCAAATATATGAAAGATCAATCTGCAAGTTGTTTGAAATATACACAGTGATTATATTGGCAACAAGTGTATTTCAAGTCAATCATGAAGTGGTCGAAACATTTGTACCATTGTCGAGGTGACTGCTTTAAACCATAAAGAGATTTTTTCAAATTGCAAACCCATTTTTCTTTTCCAGCTTCTTTAAAACCTTTCGATTGAGACATATAAATCTCCTCCTCCAGATCACCATGAAAGAAAGTTGTCTTCGCGTCAAGTTAGGCTAACTCAAGATCATATTGTGCAACCAAAACTAGCAATATTCGAATGGATGAATGTTTTACAACAGGTGAGAATACTTCATTATAGTCAATTCCCTCTGTCTGAGCTTAGCCCTTGGCTACCAATCTAGCTTTGAATCGCACCGCACTTTTAGCAGCTTGATCATCTTTTTGATTAAAAACTCACTTACAACCAATTGACTTCTTTCCTTTTGGAAGCGGCACAAGCTCCCATGTCTAGTTCTTATGAAGAGACTGCATCTCCTTGCTCATTGCCCTTTTCCATTCAACCTGTTCACTAGACTGTATGGCTTCTTTGTAAGTGGTGGGATGTGATCTCCTTTAGCTGTAGTGCATACGTCGCATAGTCTGGATAATGTGCCCGTACACGTGTCTCTCTTCTCGTCCTATTTGTTGCAATTGATTCAGGTTGGCTTAGAGATACTGTGACTGGACTATCAACCTTAAGTTGTCCCTGGTTTGCATTAGCGACTCCTGAATCTTTTGGAGTAGTAAACTCCACCTTCGGCGAATCACAAGGTGCTTCGCTATCATGGTTGTTTTCGTGGGAGTCTTTATGCTCATGTGACTTGAGCATCTCAGACTCGTTGAATGTAACATCTCTATTGATTATTACCTTCTTTGACTCTATGCACCAAAGTCTGTACCCTTTTACACCAATACTAAAGCCTAGCATTAGTGTTATTTTTTCTTCATTTTCTAATTATATATATATATGTAATAGCAATTTATTTGACTGGACACTTGGAATTGGTATTAAATATTGGATGCATAAGAAATGGTATCAATAGTTATATCATGATTTGAATCAAGTACGCCAAAGTACGTACGTAGTCGTACTATAAGCAATGATCATCATACGAGATTCAAAATTCTTATTTTATTCAACTTTCATCTCAATTCATCTAATTTCATCTTTGAATCCAAACGAGGCCTTAATGAGGTGTAATCCTCTTCCATCACCGAACAAGAAAATAATTTTTTAAACTATTCTTTTGTTCAAATTATGGGGAATGGCATGAGGTGCAAATTTTAAATTCAAATGAGAAACAATATCCAAATAAAGTGGGACTTGACCATTGAGGATGCAATCCTCTTATTAGAGTCTCTGCTCACTACACAGTGTTTAACTCCTCCTTCATGAAGTCAACAAAATTATCCCGCTGAAAACTCATCGCAGAATACAAAACAATGGACTTGGAATCCCTTGTCATTCAGACGGAGGCTCTCTCAGGGCAAGATCTATACCTCGAACCTAAACCATAAACAACAAAAATCACATCAGATACGACACTGGTAGGCCGATTGGTAGCTGATAGACCCCTCAACAAGTTTGCAATTCACTCAAGCATTATGACAGCCTGGAACTTCATCCAAAAATTCCTCATTGAAGACCTGGAAGCTAATCTATTCCTATTTACTTTCCATTTTCCACAGGACAAGCTCAGAGTGCTCAACTAAGCACCATGGAACTTCAAGGGTCATCTCTTAATCCTAAAACCTTAGTCTCCAGGTTCTACATTACAAGAAATCTGCCTTAAACACTCCATTTTCAATGTCCAAATCCATGACTTACCATTGGACCACATGACCTTTAAGAATACTACAAACATAGGGAAAGCTTTAGGTAACCTGCCTTAAACACTCCATTTTCAATGTCCAAATCTATTAGTGCCAGATATTTCTTCAATTTTGTTCTTTTTACAGCGAACTCCCCCTGCACTTGATTCACCACTACTTGAGAATCGGCCCATACTTCGATCTCGGTGACGCCTAAAAACCTGGCCACTAGTAATCTTGAAAGCAGCGCTTCGTACTCCGCCTTGTTATTCATTGTTTTGAATGCCAATTTAATGGCGTAGTTGTATTCTTCTCCCTTGGATGCAACGATATGCACCCCTACTCCCCCTCTAGCCTGGCAAGATGAGCCGTCAATGAATACTTTCTAGGGCTTTACAGGAGGTGTGTCATCATTCTCTATCGGGAAGCTGGTGAATTCAACGACAAAATTCGCTAATACTTGCCCCTTTATAGTGTTTCATGTTGCGTAGTCAATGTCAAACTTGCTCAGCTCCACCGCCCAATTCATAAGCTAGCTTGAGGTGTCCAGTCATTGCAACACCTTTTTTATAGGGGTTTCCGTAAGGACCCACACTGGGTGAGCTTGAAAGTACGGAAGTAGCTTACGCGTAGTTACTACTTGCGCAAAGACCAGCTACTCTATGCAGGGGTATCTGGCCAAGGCCCCTGGATATGCCTGCCTGGTGTATTAAATCGGCCTTTGGGCCCACTCTTCTGCACTTACCAATGCTGAGGAGGCTCCCTGAAGGGAGACCGCTAAGTACAGAGTCAACGTTTCTCAGCATCGGGGATGGCTGAGGAGCGGTGGACTCGTGAGTTATTTCTTGAGGGCTTCGAATGCCTGGTCGCGATCGTCATCCCATGCCTTTGCTTTCCGCAATACTTTGAAGAAAGGTAGGCATTTTTTTGTTGATCTTGATACTAACCTGTTGAGGTAGGCTATTAGCCCTGCCAACCTTTGTACTTCGTTTATGCTCCGAGGTGGGGGCGTGTTGAGGATGACCTCCACTTTCATAGGGTTGGCCTTGATCCCGCTCTCGGACACCATGAATCCTAAGAACTTCCTTGATCCGACACCAAATGCGCATTTTGCCAAATTCAGCTTCATTTGGTACTGTCGTAGTATTGCAAAAACCTCCCTTAAGTCATTTAAGTGTTGTTCTAAGGTTTTGCTTTTAACCAACAAGTCTTCCATGTAGACCTCCATGTTTCTTCATATCTAGCCTTTGAACATACTGTTGACCAGCTGCTGGTAAGTGGCTCCTACATTCTTAGCAATACAAACCTTGGTCAATGATGAACGAAGTTTTCTATTCATCCTCGGGGTTCATACGGATTTGATTATATCCAAAGTAGGCATCCATGAAGCTGAGCATGAATGGCCCGCTGTGGAGTCCACAATGAGATCGATGCGAGGAAGCGAGAAGCTGTCCTTCGGGCAAGCTTTATTAAGGTCGGTGAAGTCGATGCACATTCTCCATTTACCGCTCGGCTTCTTCACGAGCACTATATTAGACAGCCACTCTGGGTAGTGAGCTTCTTGAATGAATCCTGCACTCAGCAACCGGTCTACTTCCTCGGCTATGGCGACATTCTTCTCTACACTGAAGTTTCTGCCTTACTCCTTGAGCCTTTAGGTCTACACTAAGGCTGTGTTGTATGACTTCAGGAACGATTCTAGGCATATCCCCGTTGCTCCAAGCGAACACATCTTGGTTCTCAGCGAGAAGTTGTCGCATGGCGCTTCGGGCTTCAAGTGTCATTTCCCTGCTAATTGTTACCTTGACTTCTGGCTGATCTGGGTCAAGAGTAACAAGCTCCAATGGTCCGGTTGGTTATGCTTTCCAGAGCTCTTTTTCATCTCATACTTCCCTTATGACTTCCGCGCAATCTAGAGCTAGCGGCAAGGTGCAGGCACCCTCTGTAGGAAATGCCTTGCCTACCCCGCCATTCGTTGGCATCTCGTTGCAAGCGGGTGTATAGCTTCCTTCTATTGCGTCCTTCTCACTCCCTTGTACTTGGCTCTCTGCTTGGTTTACTTCCATGCCTCTGGTAGCGTCAACAAGCTTCTGAGCTACCTGGAACGGGTTATCTCGAGCGTGAGAAGTACACGTAAGATCTATAACGATCCCACAGACAACGCCACTGTTAATGTTGTGTTTCGCACATCTTTGAGCCAAGCTCCGACAACTCAGGTCTTCAGAAATGTCAGCCTAATCTGTCTTGCCGACTATTCGGTGTCCCTCCCTTGTAAATGTTCTGCCCCCTACACGGACTTGGGACCCTCAGGCAGGGCATTGGGCAGAGGCCCAGTGGGCTTTGAGAAGTGGGAAAAATCCCCTTACAATATGCATGTGCGTCGGCATACTTCTAGGGCACTTAGGGCTCATTTGGTTACCAAAATTATATCATCTCATCTTATATAATCATTAGAATTTTTTCAAATTCCTACATAAAATACAATAAATAATTCAAAATTTTCAAATCTCAAAACAAAAATTATATTAAAAAATTATATTCTAACAAAATTATATTTAATATTTTCACTATTATAAATATTTTGATATGTATAGTTAGCAAGAAAACAAATCGGTACAATTAATCATGTCTCTCAACCTTTTTCAGCGTATACGTAATTAAAGAAAACCCCGGACTAAGAATATTAGTACGATGTAACTCAGAATATTAGTACGAGATGTATGCTTTTTTTTTTTTTTTTT
>QEOT01124311.1:89696-177626 GCA_003123785.1 Pterocarya stenoptera | reverse complement strand
AACATAATAAAACAAAAACAGCAACTTAATGACATCTCAAATAAGGCAAAGCCGACTTATCTGTTCTAATCAAACCTTTAAGGTGCTTAGGAATATGTAATAAAGATCTCCAAACCGAATTCAAACCTTCAGCACCCATTTTTGCTAAATAATCAGCCGGCATATTTCCTTCACGAAAAATATGAGAAATAACAAAATCCCCACCTTCAAACAATCTCATCGCCTCTTCTCAAAAATCTTCTAAGTACCATACTCTACAATTTTTCTTCTGGATCCAATCTACACAAATCAAGGAGTCAGACTCAATGTCCGCCTGACATATTCCCAAGTCTAGCAGTATGCTTGATACTGCTAGATGCAATGATAAAGCTCGGGTTCAATACTAAACTTGCTGTGGTAATAAAGACTTCTTTCGTGTTATTCGAAAAAAAAAATATATTCCTTTCGTGTTTGCTAGTTATGGGCAAATGGTTCTTGATATTCTTGTCAATAAAAGAAAAAACAAATTCCATAAGTGTCTTAACGCTTAGATCAAGATCAGCTCGATACCTCGTACGTGTAACATGTTTTTCTCCGTATGGGAATTGCTTTAATTGATGCGTAATATTAGATATAGTCATAATGCAACTGTCATATATTTTTATTAAAAAAAAAATAAGATCTATTATATATTAAAATATTAATTTTTTATACAAGTCTCATATTTATTCAATATTTTTTTTTAAAAATCCACGACGCTTACACAGTATGTAACTATCTTTTCTCTTGGTAGATCAAGCCAACGAATATCATAAGTAATTAAATTACTACTCGTACGCATGACGTGGTCAAATTGGAGCCGTAAAGCAAGATAGTAACTAATGCTTGATTCCTAACTTGGCATATTAATAAAGTTCGAGTAATGATATGTTCCCTAATTGATATTATTCATTTTGCTCCCTTGACATGACACTTATGTCTACAACGTGGATCTACAAATTAATTTGTATTAGACTCTCTCTTTTTGTGTTTTCGAGAGCTGTTTTATTTTAAATATATATTTTTAAAATTTTTTTTAATAAGTCACATGACACCCATAATGTGGTGCTACATCAAATAACAAAGTGAGATACATAAATTATATTTTATGTGATTAACCCTTATTAATTGCTACTCTTTTCGGATAAAACGAGGATACTTTTTCTTTTCTAATCAAGGAAGATAGCACATGATAAGGATATAAGTTTTAAATAGACAAGTTCTATATAAGTTTTTTTTTTGTAAAAAAGTAGATTCTATTAATAAAGAATAGTTTTTTTTTCATATTTTTTTAAAGTAGAATCTATTTTTTTTTACACAGACTTGCATGAGACTTGTCTATTTGAAACTTGTATAGTTCATATTTCTCAATATACTAACTAATCAAGGGTGATTTATGCTTTAAGCTGTAAAGGGCCAAAGGCAGTCTGGATTCTGGACAACACATGCAGATTGCAATCTATATCCCCAACTCATTATATAGATATATGCCAAATGCTAAAATCGATAGTTTTGAGAACACATTGGGAAAAGGGGTTAAGCGTAATTTTAGTTTTTGTCCTCAGCCTAGTATAAAGTACTTCATTACCTGAACATTAATGGTACCAAATATCTCACTTGCTTGGGTGCACGTAGGCGCAAATACGTACGTACATGCACGCCATGGCCGGAAGTGGGGAGCATGTTATTTCCATGGAGGAGTTGCTTTCGAAAAAGGTTAATGTTGTCACAACCGAAGCTGGTGAAACAAGCAGAGGCCGCGACAATTCCGGCTTGCGGAGGCGGATCAATACTGAAATCGGCGAGGAAGCCTGCGAGCTGAAAAAAAAGAGGTTTGAGGAACTGCGGAAATCAATACCAGATGGATCACGCCATCATACACCAAAAATACAAAAGGTTCCGCTGTTGCTGAAAGATCACAAACAATTCGGCAACTATTTCAAGCCAAGGATAGTTGCAATCGGTCCGATCCATCATGATGAGCCAAAATACAAGCCAGCCGAGGCGTACAAGCTTAGAATGGCGTACTCCTTCGTCAAAGACAGTGGTAGAAAGGATGAGATTTTGTACGACATTGTTGAGAAGAACATCGAGCAACTGAGGCAGTGTTTCGACGACGAGGTGACCGAGAAATATTGCGATCAGGCCCTCGCCTGGATGCTGTTTGTGGACGGGTGTGCAATATTACAGTCCATCCATTGTGCTGTTAGCGATAACCGGACAAGGGAACATGACAATCTGATGGCCTTTGGAACACCGGATTTGTTGTTGTTGGAGAATCAACTTCCTTATCAGCTCCTTGTGCATTTGATGAATTCAAGCGCAAAGAATGTTGAATTGGAGAAGTCCATTACAGATTTCATTAATCAGCAGGCATACGGTAAGTCGCAGCCGGGCCAGAATGGATTACCGACTATGGAAAGGCCGATCCATCTTCTCGATCTCCTCCGGACGAAAATGATGACAGGCAAAGGTACGAAGCTGCCAAACATGATCCAATCATTTCCCGATCTTCTCAGCTGGAAATGTCTCCTATGGATCATGAGTGATGGCGGTAAGAACCGGGAACAATCAAAGTTGACTTATCGCAACGTGGAGGAGCTTAGAGCAGCAGGAATCTATATGAGGCGCAATGATAGTGATGATTCCTTGACAACAATACGTTTTAAAAGATTACTCGGTTTTTACCCGGGATACCTCTTGCTTTCTCCAATAACAGTTGATGACACAATGGGGCCAAAGTTCTTGAATTTGATAGCCTTCGAGATGTGTCCGGATGTCTACAACCAGTTCGAGATCACCTCATACATATTATTCCTGGATTCACTCATTGATAACGTCAAAGACGTAATGGAGTTGAGGAATAAGGGAATACTCAAGAACTGCCTTGGCAGCGACAAGGAAGTGGCTCGAGTCTTCAATGAGATCGGCAACTACTTGGCTCCTGACCCCGACGCATATCTGGATGTCAAAGATGCCATTCAGATACACGTCGATGGTAAGTGTATGACCTGGATTGCTGAAGCCCTCCACCGGCATTTCAGAAGCCCCTGGGCATTTATGGCTTTGTCGGCCGCCATAATAGTACTCGGCCTAACTTTCATACAGACTTGGTTCGCATTCAAAGAAGCCAGGGGTAATTCCCGACCCCGAGTTCTGCGCTAGTTTCGAGTTCACCATGCATGCATCGTGAAAATAATTTTTATGATTTTTAAGTTATAAAATATATTAAGTTTAAATAAGTGAGGAGCTGTGTGGGCTACTGTATTTGGTTTTAATTATTGATTTGTACTTATAAATTAAGATAAAGTAGTAATTATTATCATGTCTGAAATAATTTGCGTTGAAAGAATTTGAAGGATGAAGTCCGGGCTTGATTATATATGTATGCATCTAATCAATGTATTTCTTAAAGATATATAATATAATAAGAGAGTATAACTAATTCCTTATAATTGTCTATTAATTAGTATGTTGTAAATGTTATCGATCCATGATCCCAAACAAGTTATAATTACTTTTGCATGCAATATTGCTCATCCATATATAACTCCTTATAATATGTATGTTTAGATTGATGAATTAGATGTGAGAACATGATCTCATGCAATAGCACTATTGCCAAACAAGCTTGCATACAATGCCTTTAATTTTTTATTTATTTATTTATTTTTATGTTATGTTAGACCCATCACTGCATCTATCTTATTTCAATCTCTCTCTCCTCAATATCTTTCACCAAACCCCATCTCTCTCTCCCCGACCTCTCTCTCCTCAAACTCTCTCTTCGAACCCCCTCTCTCTCTCTCATCAAGAGCTCTCTCTCTCGCCGACCCCCCTCTCTCTCTCTCTCATCAAGCTCTCTCACTCCTCAACTTCAATTTTGGGTTGGTTTGATTTTCACTTTATGTTTTTCATCAAATTTTCTATACGCAAGGCAAAAAACACTAGGAATCTAAAGTCGGTTTTTGTATTTTTATATTGAAAAATTCTAAACTTAACCCTCACACTCTTGCATACTAATTAAAAACATGTGATTGTTCTATTCTATTCTCATATTTCATGAAGTTGTGTTTCATTAAATATGAAGATAAAATGATAAAATTACATGTTTTAAGTGGTGTGCAGGGTGTAAGGCTTTTGTGTAGCATGACTCATTTATATTTAATTGGTGAAGTCGGTTTGCCACGTCAAGTGTGTGTTGTAGAATTTAATAAACTGGCTGATGAGAGTATTTACTCAAATTAAAATAACTTAATTAATATCGCCTGAAGGCCATGCATGCAGTAATTACCTTTAAAAATTAATGAAAAATAATCAAGTACTGTATGTGCACTTCTAAAAAAAAAAATGAAATTCACGAGAAGTTCTCTCTTAATTATGTAGTTAGATTTTCATTGAAAGGTGTAAAGCCTTATTTTTCTACTCTATACAGACAGATGATAATAATAAAAATATCAGCTCCCAATGAATTCATACTTCCCTCGTTCGAATTCAAATTTAGAAGTACTAGATTTTTTTTTATATAAGAAATAAATAAATAGAGACAAATTCCGACACCATTGGCCCCAAAAATCATTGCATGTAATAATTGAGCTATTCCTAAAAAATTAAGAATGTGTTTGAGTAAGTTTATTCCAGTACTATTTATTATTTTTTTATTATTTTTTTTATTACTATTTAATATTTTACCATTATATTTTTATAATTTTTTTATTACTATTTACAGATCATCTAAAATCACCTTCCTATCCAAACATAATTTAAAATTTCCTCCATGTACTTATAATTAGATCCAGGAAAAAATCTATACAACTTCCTACTTTCACACAACCTTCACACACTATATTTTTTTAAAATTTTATTATTTTTTCTTTTATTAAATATTTAATATATGAATAATGAATAAAAGAATTGAATTAGTTTAAAAAAAATAAACTCAAAAAAATTTTTTAAAAAATTTTAAAAAATATAATATATAGAAGTTGGAGAGATTGTGTATCATTGTTCTGACAGCTTGAAACTTGAAAGCCACTCTAGGCTTTCGGCTTTGCGATAAACTGTTGGTGGAGTGGGCTGTTGAGGCCACTGGCCGGTGGCCCGGTGGTGCACGTACCTCAGAGAGAATTAAATATCTGTTTTCAAAGATGAGATGAGATGAGATGAGATGAGTTTGAAAGAGTTGAATTGTTTATTTTATTTTGTATTGAAATTTGGGAAAGTTGTAATGATTAGGTGAGAGAATTTGAGATGAATTTGAAAAAGTTGAATTGTTTATTTTATTTTATATTGGAATTTGAAAAAGTGTAATGATGAAATTGAGATGAGATAAGATGAGATGAGAGTTTTCCGAAAACAAACAAGGTCTTATTGTAACATAAGTTCTCAAAGCTGGTTACATTTTTACCTGATCATATTTGCATTGGCGGGACAAATTAAAGTTAATTAATTTTATCAGATTTGACTTAACATCCCATATTGCATTCAGGATAATGATATCATTGCAACCGCTCCACTACTCCTTTATTACTTATATTATTTTTTTAACATCATTAATCATTAAAAAAAATTAAAAAAATATATATAATTTTATTAATAGTAACTTCCTTAACCTTTAAGTAAAATTAAAAATTAAAAAAATCAAATATAAAAAGAGTAGTAAATTGGTAGCAGAAGGGTAGTAATCCTATAATTTTCCTTGCAATTTCTAGAGGCAAGAAGCGGGAAGAAACCTGGGGATATCTTGAAAAAGTAATATTAGGTATAAATTCTAAATAGACACGATTCGTAAGTCCTTCGGTAAAAAAGTGAGTCTCATTAAAATAAAATAAAAAAGATTTTTTTTATACTTTTTAATATAAGGTCTATGTTATTACAAATAAACTATATAAAAATTGTCTATTTAAAATTTTTACAAATCATTATTTGTATTAGAATTAGCCATGCATCAACTCAAACAACTCTAAGGCAGGTAGGCCGACCTTTTGCATGCGTGCTGCTCTGCCTCCTTAATGAAAAATTCTGCATTCTCTCTTTCTCGCTCAGTTTTACAATCTTAAACTTTATAAGTCCTGTGTATTTCATTTTTTTTAAAAAAGAGTGAAGTCCATGAAAGGTGTAATTATCGGTTTGGTTTTTTTATTTTTTAGAACTGAACCAATATATACAGATTTTAAAGTTTTAAGAATCGATACTAGACCGATTCACTATCGAAACCGAGACTTTTGCTTTTTTCAATTTCAGTCCGATTTTTCTAATTTTACGGATTATCTGTATTAGTAATAATATGTTTACATATACTATACTATTAGTTTATTTATATTATAGTATAAATATATTATTTTATAATACTTAACATATATTAATATAGTTTTGAATTTAACTATAACCTGTATAAGTTCTATTATTTTTATATGAGCATATATGATCAAATGTGTAAAAATATATTTATAAAAGAATATATATTATAATTTATTATGCCAAAAATGTATTTATCCTTGATATATGTATATATATATAGATATCAAAAGTAAGTTTATATTTATAACTTAATATTTATGTTTATGTTTAAGATTAAAATTTTATATTATATTAATTTTATATTATAAGATTAAAATTTATATATTATATCAAATGTTATATCAATCTTATATTAATTAGTAATTTAGTATATAACATATATAATATAATATTAAAAATTATAAATATATATACAGGTCCGGTTTGGTTCAAACCGATTTTCAAAATATAAAAACCGATATCGCATCGGTTTAGGACATGTTTCGATTCTTAAGAACCAGTACTGCACCGGACTGCTTAAAAATTGGACCAAACTCGCTGGTTTGGCCCAGTCTGATCCTATTCAACTGGTTTTCAAAAAAAACTTTACACCCGTAGGGTCTACCATTAAAATATAATTTTTTCATATGAAATCTAGATTTACCAATTTCTTAAAAAAAAAAAAAAGTGAACAGAGTTTGCACACCTTAAAATTGTAAATATCTTTTCTTTTATTTTATATATCCAAAGAAACGAGGGGCTCTCCTCCAGTTTCCTCCCTTTAAAGATGCGTGTGCCAAAAATAACTCCAATGAACTACACTTTTCATATCTCACAACTATTATGTATGTAAGGCTAAAAGCATTCTCAATGGTTTATGTATAATACAAAAAATGTAAATTATTTAAAAAAGTATTCATAAAATAAGTTTTATCCGATTATGTAAAAAAACATATAAAATACAAATTGCTACAATCACCCGCTACATGTAATGGGTACTGTTTATCCTTCAAACAATTTTGTTATTATTATTTATACTTCATTTACAGCTCTCTCATTTCCTTTTACTTTTACATTTCAATAAAAATTCTTTTTATTGTTCATCATTTAAAACACCTCTATTTTATTTTTTTTCTAAAAAACATCTTGAAAATATTATTTATCCAATTTTTTCATATTTTGATTTTATTTTGATTTTTATTTGGCTTATATATTTTTATTCTGTATGTATAGGACTGAATTATATTACATTGTATATATTAATATATTGCAAATATAAAAAAGATATATGGATATTACAAATTTATTGGTAGAAAGGAAATGTATAAAAACAATAATAAAAAATTATTTAAATAATATAAAGAAAAATAGATAAATTGATGTATGATATATTGTAAAATTTAATATGTAAGATAAAAAAAATAAAGTTTAATGCTATATTTTAAAGAATAAGATAAATCAACCATTGTGAATGCTCTAATAAGTATTCGGCACCAAGGAACAAGGAAAACATCGTTGACAAGGCCGACTCAAGGCCATTTAGGAGCCATTGCCTAAGGCCCAAGGTACCCGGTCCTATGCAAGCCCCCAAAATTAAAAGTAACAGAGATTTTTTAGTTTAATATTTTTAAGCAAAAATAAAAAAAAAATTAATAAATTAAAATTTAAATAATTTTATATTTTTCAATATGTGCAAGGCCTCGTAATGCTAAATTTAATACTTAATATAATGAATCATTTATATTTTTAAATAATTTCTTCTAAAATCTTGCTAAATTGAGGAGCGTGACAAAATTTACAATGAAGCCTCATTTTTAAATTGTTGTATTAAATATAAATTCAGAAATTTTTACTTAAATATTTTAAATAAAGCTCATTTTATTGAAAGTTTTGAAAATATTTAATATAATAATTTATATTTTATTATATTATAATTAAGAATGACTGACTTCAATTTATATTGAGCCACCCTGATCGTATCAGTACTATTTTTTTTATTACGAAATCTGATCATGACGCCATGCCTATCATTGGGAGGCCAGCATAACGCTATGTATGCATGCCTTTGTGTACAAAGCAGCGCTAAATGACCATTAATTCTTATATATATAATTAAGATAAAAATTAATTGCGAAAATCATACTCGACATGCACACATGATACACCTACCCAATTAAGTTGTATAAAAGCTTCTTATTATTATATTGTTTCATGAGTCACCGTTGGATGCATATATACATGACTCATCATGTAGTACTACTTGTGCTAGCTTGGACCCTAGTCCCTATATAAATATATATATATATATATATTTATATGGGACATATCTAGTTTATTGTATCAAGTGTACGACTTTCTCTTGCAAATCTCATTAATTCATGATCATGTAATGAGTTAAAGAAATGAAATATCTCCATTGATATTATGCTTCTAATTAGGTACGTAATTGGGATTGAAGCAACTGGATGGTTAATTTCCCTGTAACATACTTATATATATAGAACCTACGCTAGCTAGCATTAGTGTTATTTTTTCTTCATTTTCTAATTATATATATAACAGCAATTTTATTTGTAAGGACACTCGGAATTGGTATTAAATATTGGATACATAAGAAACGGTATGATCAATAGCTATTGCAATATGATTTGAACCATGTTCGCCAAAGTACTTATGTATGTAGTCGTACTATAAGCAGTGATCACCATAGACAAGAAAGAAGATCTGCACATTACCATGAAATAAGGTGAATAGAGAAGGGTCTGCTTTGGATGCTATAAAACCGAAATCAAGAAACCATGTACTTAATTGAGCAAATCAAGCTCTAGGGGCCTGCTTGAGGTCGTAGATAGCTTTGTGAAGCTTGTAGATGTAATCGGGGTGACCAGTGTCCACAAAGCCTTGAGGCTGTTGCATATAGACATCCTGTATTAATGATCCATGCAAGAAAGCATTATGAATATCCAGTTGTCTGAGGGGCCAAGCAAGGGTTACTGCAATAGAGAGAATGAGCCGAATTGTTGAAGGTTTGACCATCGGACTGAAGGTCTCAGTGTAATCCAAACCATGAAGTTGATGATAACCTTTAGCTACCAGGCGAGCTTTCCTTCTTTCAAAGGAGCCATCGGCTTTGGTTTTGGTGCAAAACACCCATCGGCAACCAAGAATATTGGCTGAGAGAGGTGCAGGAACAAGGCTCCATGTCTGGTTCTGTTGTAGGGCACCAAACTCCAGTCGCATAGCTTGCCACCATTGTGGAAATTTGGAAGCTGCAAAAGAACTAGACAACTCATTAGGAACATATACGTCAGTAGTGAAACAGTACCGAGAATGATAAGGAACGGTTCTATCGGTGAACACACGAGGTCGTGAAAAGTTGGTGTGGGCACGAGTAATGATGGGTGAGCGAGGAGGAATGAGAGAGGTGCTATTTGGTGGAGGTGTTGAGAATGAGGGAGGAGAAGGGACCGTGGAGTTTGGAGAAATAGAAGAGGGCGAGCTGGGAATGTTAGTAGTAGAGGAAGTGCATGAGGAAGAAGAAGATGATGAGTGGGTCGAAGTGTTTAGAGGGATGAATGGGCTTGGGCCAGGCCCAAGAATAGATGGCTAAATAATGGGTAAGGAGACGGTGATAAGGGAAGGAGGAGATGTAGTGTTAGTGGACCGAATTTGATTGTATGGAAAGGATGCCTCATTGAAGATAACATCATGTGATATGTAGAGGCGATTTGTGGTGAGATCTAAACACTTGTATCCCTTATGAGATGAGCTGTAACCCAAAATAAACAAGAGACTGAGCGGAAATTTAATTTGTTGGAAAGATAAGGCCGAAGATTGGGCCAGCATTCACACCCAAATATTTTGAGAAAATTATAATCAGGTTCATTGTTATGAACAATAAAATAAGGAGATTTATTTTTTGTAACCGGGGAAGGAAGAAGATTAATTAAGTAAACTGTCATTTCAAAAGCATCAGCCCAAAAGGAGAATGGAAGAGAGGAGTGGGCTAAAAGAGCTAGTCCAGTTTCGACTATGTGACGGTGTTTTCGTTCAATGAGTCCATTTTGTTGATGCGTATAAGGGCAAGAGAGATGATGTGTTATACCAAACTTTTGACAAATTTGGGTGAGGGTTTTGAATTCCCCACCACCATCAATTTGAAGTGTTAAAAGTTTGGTATTAAACAATCATTCAATATAGGGAAGAAAAGTAGTAAAGACATGAGCAACATCAGATTTAAATTTCATAGGGAATATCCATGTATATCTTGTAAATTGTTCAACAAAAGAAATGTAATATTTAAAACCAAGTCTAGATGCATGAGGTGCTGGACCCCAAACATCAGCACATAAAAGTTGAAGAGGCTTAGTGTAAACTGTCCGAGAGGTACTAAAGGGTAATTGATGTGCTTTTGCTATTGGGCATTCATTACAAAAGAAGAAAAAATCATTCGAATTAGTAGGTAAACAAAATTGCCGGATGATACGAGAAACAAGACCCAAAGATGGATGGCCAAGTCTCTTATGCCATTGGGCTGAAGAAGTTCTTTCACCAAGATAACTGGATGGATTGGAAGCTAACCGAGAGAGAAAGGGGAAAATGTAAAGCCCATTATGCGTGGGTAATGTGAGGAGCACCTTCTTCGTCTGATCTTCCTTCACAGAAAAGTGAGAGGAATGGAATTAAAAGAAACAGGAATTGTCTATACAAAATCGAAGAATAGAAACAAGATTCCTGGTAATAACAGGAACATGTAAGAGATTTTTAAGATAAAAAGAAGAGTTATGAGTTGAAATAGAGGAGTCACCAAAATTTTGAATCGGAATACCAGTTCCATCACCCATGTGTATTGAATCACTACCAGTATATGGTGCTGAGGAGATGCTCAAGTTACTGAGTTAGTTGGTAAGATGGTGCGTAGCGCCTAAGTCAGGGCACCAAGAAGCTTCAGATGCTGAGCTAGGAGCAATATAGTTAGCTGAGAAAGATGGAGGAGCCTTGTACTGGTATGCATGATCAAACCGATACCGGCATTGGAGAGCAACATGGCTTGATTTGTTGCACACCTGGCAAGTAGGACGCTGGTTGTTGTAGTTTTGTTGGGGAGAACTGGAACACCCACCATGGGAGTTATTCCAGGAACGACCTCCTCCTCTTCCCTGATGGCCACAACCACGTTGTCTAGAGGCACTGAAATTCACAGAGTGCTCAGAGGAACAATGCTCCTATTTTGGTGAGAAGCACGACTTTCATTAATAAGTAAGAGTTGAAAAAATTCATGGGTTGAAAGAGGATCGGCCCTTGCAGTGACAAAGGAGAAGGCCTCATAAGAGGGTCCTAACCCATTTAGAAGATAAGTAACGATTTCCTTATCAGGAAGAGGATTACCAGTCGAGGCCAGTGAGTCAACAAGGGAATGTACTTTCCCAAAGTAATTCGAGATCGTTTGGTCACCTTTGGAAAGATTGGTGAGTTGAAAACGGATCTGAAACTCTTTTGCATGAGAGTGAGAATCAAACATTGAGGTGACAAAGGACCAAAGAGAGTACACAGTCGTTGAAGAGAGTACATGACCAAGAATGGAGTCTGAAAGAGATGAGAATAACAGGCTGAGAACCAATTGATCAGTCCGCTGCCAAGAGGTAAATTTAGGGTTGGGTTTGGGTTGAGAGGTTGAAGAATCAGTGAGATACTTAGGAAGAGAGGGGAGAGATCCATCAACATGACCGAAAAGGCCTTGACCACGAAGATAGGCAGAGATTTGCACCTTCCAAAGAAAAAAATTATCATTAGTTAATTTTGTGGTTACAATATGAGAAAATGAGGAAAGGGTGGGTGAGAAAGA
The DNA here is from genome assembly GCA_003123785.1 of Pterocarya stenoptera. Classification (NCBI taxonomy): domain Eukaryota; kingdom Viridiplantae; phylum Streptophyta; class Magnoliopsida; order Fagales; family Juglandaceae; genus Pterocarya; species Pterocarya stenoptera. Next base: position 165,484 of record QEOT01124311.1, on the reverse strand, counting down.
AGATGCAGAGGAAGCCATGAATGAGTGTGGACGTGAGTCCTTACGTGGTTCTCGATACCATGATAACAGAATGAAAACAAGAAATAGAATAAACTTTCCTAAATTCATTGATTTGTCTTGAGTGTTACTTATACACAAAAATAATCAAATAAAAGAATAATGAATTTACAAATAACTTGAGAGAAAGGATAACAGTTTTCTCTGTTTTTGTATTCTATAATATTCTGTGACGATGATGTACAATTGGAGGAAGGTCCTTTCGATCATTACATTACTACTGTGTTGTCCACAGTGGTCCCCAAGTGTTTGTGAAAATTCTCAGAAGAATTGCTTAGCTTGATAGCCGACGCTAGCTGTGGTGAATTATGGGGTGTGTAATCCTCTTCCATCACTCGACAAGAAAATAATTTTTTGAACAGTTCTTTTGTTCAAATTATGGGTAATGGCATGAGGTGCAAATTTTAAATTCAAATGAGAAACAATATCCAAATAAAGTGATTCTTGACTATTTAAGGATGCAATCCTCTTATTTAGAGTCTCTCCACACTACACAGTATTTAACTCCTCCTTCATGATGTTGCATATACACAACTCTCTCAACATTCCGTTTTTTCTCCAAGAAAAAACCTCCCCCACCATTCAGTATAACCCAATCTCCACCGGCCAGAGGGGAGGTGGAGAGTCGACTCAACCTTCCCTCCCCCTGTCTGGCCTTTGCCGGACCTGTCCATAGTCCCTTTTTTCGGTTTGTTTTTAGCTTTCTGCCCATAGCACTGAAAAGGATCAATCTGTTGTCCACCGACCACCATCGATCGCCACGCGCCCCACCAAAAGGGCCTCCAGCCAACGATCTTCAAGACGGTAGAAAAAAGCTTCCCAAAAGAGTAATGTGTGTGCCTCACGTGTGACTCATACTGCACGTGAGATTCATGATCTGCTGCACTAGGACAGGCCTGTTATCGCCACACGGGGTGCCATTGGGTTCTGTGGCCTCGTATCTCCTAAATTTGACCTTTTCTTTTCTACAAATGGTGGCGCGTGATCTGCAGGCGCCTCCACAGTCAGTGGCGATCATTTGCTGGCGATTTGACACTTTCTCCAGATGTTACTCGTCTATGTTTATGCTTTCCCTAACCAAGGATCAAGTGAAAATAATCGTGGAAGTCTGCTTCAGCCAGTCCAACCTAGCAAACTATGGCACACTTTTCACTATGGCTTCTAGTCGTACTCTTATAGTCTGTTTATCAGACTATATTAAAACCACTTCAAATGGCTTCCCCTTAAAGGAAATGGGTGGGAGCCAATCTTTTGGTTCCAAAAGCCCTCTTTTTTTTAATTTTATTTCACTAGTGTTGTATTTGTTGGTTTTGGATTGATTGTTGGGGACTCTCAACCCAGTGAATCTTATATCTTGTAATCTGTAGTTTATCTATAAAAAGCTTGCTTAGAAAAAAAAAAAAAAAACCTCCTCCTTCATGAAGTCAACAAAAGTATCTCACTAAAAACTCATCATCGCAGAACACAAAACAATAGATGTATATTAGAAAACCCAATATTCGAAGCATGCAGAAAGTATATTAGAATTAAAGTTGAAATAGATGTCACCAATTCTCTGCAGTAAGGTTTCATATCACCGAGAGTTGGTAACCAAGAGACTTGGATCTCCTTTAAATATGAAAGGTTTTCTGACTTATGTTATGCATGTGGGATTGGGTCACTCCGAAATCTTCTGTAACTATTACAAGACCCCACCCACAAGCCTTGCCTTTGGACCATGGCTACTAGCAGAACATATAAGCCTTTCTACCACTCAGCCATCTCATCAAGTACCAGGCAGTCAAGAATCAAATGAGCTCAATATGATTCCCCACACCCAAGGCCTATTAGCCCTTTTATTAGACAAGGCCCACTTTTTGTAGATAAACAAGCTGAAATATTTTCTCCTCAAGGCCTATTAGCTCCAGCCCCTCAAGCCCATCATTTCCCTTCAGCTCCGTGGCCGATTCTACACCCAAACAGACCCAAGCCTCACTTCACTCGACCTCACCCACACTAGCCAGCCTCATGCATTCAGAGTAAAAAAGGCCTTGTAATTCAGCTCCCTTTGATCACATTTAGCCTTCGAAGAAGAAGACTCAAATGAATCTAAGTAAAAAATGCCTAGCGTAGAAAAGGGCATAGCCATAAATAAACACATAGATGATTCTACATTGGCTCTCACCTTGCTATAAATGCACTCGGGTTCTTTGGGCAAGTCAAAAAAATTAAAAGGGAAGGTCTGTTCGTCACCTTACAATAGGCCTTTGTCACCATTACCAGAAAAGTCAAAAAAAGCTGGAGAGGCAAGCTTTAAAATGCCTCCATCTCTGAATGAAGACAATGGCATAGAATTGTAGAGGTTTAGTCCGACCCAAGGTAATTAGAAGTTTAAGAGCTAATATTAGAAAAAATAACCCGGATGTCATCTTTTTGTCAGAAACCTTAGTGTTGGTAGAGTACACCTTATCTACTTTTGTGGCGTCCGAGTGTAGAAATAGAACATGTCCATATTAATATGAATGCTATTTCAGTTTTAATTTACTCAGATCCTCTACATCAACCATAGTTAATCACATATGTCAATGCGTCGACTCAATGGCAATTTAAAGCAAATTTCTGAAGCCATTTGGATTCAATGCATTAAGCGTTCCTAGGACCCGGGATTTGTATGAGAGACTTTAATGATCTTCTTAATCCATCAGAAATATGAAGGGCGTCTGATCCCCTCAAATCAAACTGGAGGACTCAAATCTCTAATGAAAAAACATGGATTTATTAACATTGGATACACTGGTCCAAAATTTACATGGTTGAATAATAGACATGGTAATGCTCTAAGATTAGATCGTGCAATTGCAAATAAAAGTTGGCGACTACTTTTTCTGAATGCAGCATTACACCATCTAGCTTCTTCGTCCTCAGACCATCATCCACTTTTGCTATACACAACTGCAACTCAACAAAGAGTCTCGTCGTTCAAGTTAATTTGAAGAGTTCTGGATTCATGAACCACTGAGCCAAATCATAATCAAAGAAACTTGGAGCAAATGATATAGTGGCAATTCGGCTTACATACTATGCGAAAAAATAAAATCCACAAAGGAAGCCCTCAAGCTATGGAACAAAACTCACTTTGGGAGAATTTAGGCAAATATTCAGAACATACAATGGGAACTACTGGAAATTCAGTGTAGTCCTATACCTCTTTACAATCAAGAAAGAGAGAAGCTTTTTAGTTTCAATCTCCATAAACAAATGAAGAATGTGGAAATCTTATGGTGTCAAAATCAAGAATTGCTTGGCTTACATCCTCGGACCTCAACACAAATTTTTCTCATCTATCAGCAACAATACAAAAAGGAAGCAATGCAATAGACTCCATCAAACTGTGACCAGATAATTGAACAACGGATCCAACTATTATTGAATCTTCTTTTATTAATTACTTTAGGTCCATTTATAATTCCTGAAACTCACAAATTCCAGAACAACTAGAAAATTTATTCGAGAAGCAGGTCTCGGACCAAGACAATGAATTACTTGGTGCTGTGCCAAATGAGGAAGAAGTTTTTGGTGCTTTGAAACAAATCCCAAATCATAAAACACCAGGGCTAGATGGAATGAAAATATTTTTCTACAGACATTACTGGAGCATCATAAAAAAGAAAGTAATTGAAGTGGTCCAGAATTTTTTAGAAGTGGAAGACTCCTCGAGTTCAATTTTGGGGGTTTGATTTTCACTTTATCGTTTTCATCAAATTTTCAATACGCAAGACAAAAAATACTAAGAATCTGAAGTCGGCTTTTGTATTTTTTATATTTAATTGATGAACTCGGTTTGCCACATCAAGTGTGTGGTGTAAAATTTATAAACTGGCTGATGAGAATATTTACTCAAATTAAAATAACTTAACTAATATCACTTGAAGGCCATGCAGTTATAATTACCTTTGAAAATTAATGAAAAATAATCAAGTACTGTATGTGCACTTTTAAAAAAAGAAATTCACGAGAAGTTCTCTCTTAATTATGTACATCAGATTTTCATTAAAATGTGCTTATGTTTCTACTCTTTATACAGACTGATGATAATAAAAAAATATCAGCTCCCAATGAGTTCATACTTCCCTCGTTCCAATTCAAATTTAGAAGTACCATTTTTTTTTATTATAAGAAATAAATAAATAGAGACAAATTCCAACACAATTGGCCCCAAAAATGGAGCCGTCATTGCAAGTTATAATTGAGCTATTCTTAAAAAATTAAGAATGTGTTTTGAGTAAGATCACTCCATTACCATATATCTAATATATTATTATTATTATTTTATTTATTTTTTATTACTATTCACAATTATTTAATATTTTATCATTATTTTGTTTTATTTACAAATCATTTGAAATCATCTTACTATCTAAACGTATCTTAAAATTTCCTCCATACTTATTAGTTCCAGACTTGAAACTTGAAAGCCACTCCGGGCTTTTGGCTTTGCGATAAACTGTTGGTAGAGTGGACTATTGAGGCCATTGGCCGGTGGTGCACGTACCTTATATAGAGTAGGCTTTATTTTGTTGTTAGACTCAACTGAGATCAACTCAACTCAATCTAGTTTTAAATTGAGTTTAACATCCAAACAACTAAATTTTAAATTACTAAACTCATCTCAATTTAAAATATCTTTATACGTGGGACCCACAATCTTTTTCAACTTTTCATAAATATATTTAAACTCATTTTAACATCCATACACATTTAAATTTATCTTAGATAGATCCCATAAAACTCATTCCATCATCTCAACTCACAATTATTCATAAAGAGCTCAACTCAACTAAACTTAATTCACATTTAAACTTATCTTAAGCTGCATTTGAATGTTGAATTGACCACATACGAGGAGGTCGTGACCGCGTAGCACTAACCGCCATGAAGTATGATGATGATCAAGTGGGCCCCCTCGCATGGGTGCCTTTTGTACATGGGTGTGCGTTATTACAGAAGTCGTATCCTAACCTGCAGATACTTAATTAGAACATGCAGTAGGAATCCATTCATGTGAAGCTCGGCAAAACTGGTTTAACTTAAATCTGGTCGGATATTGGGTGATCAAATGCATGATTAGTGCACTTAAACTTCATATCATTCGTAATCGGGTCCAAACATAATCTATAGTATCCTATTGTGCAATGCATTGCATTCTTTACCTTGATGATCAATGATCACATCTTTTTCGATCAGAATGATTTGTGTTGGTGGCCATTAATCTGGCACCAAAATGTGTAAAGTAGATTATGTAAAAAACCTAGCCATACCATAAAGATCTTAGAGACTAATAACGAATTAAAGATTTGTTTCTTTAAATATTATAACATAAGTTCTCAAAGTTGGTTACATTTTTACCTGATCATATTTACATTGGTGTGACAAATTAAAGTTAATTAATTTTATCAGATTTGAATTAACATTCCATATTGCATTTATTGTTGTGCCAGAACTACCAAGAAACACACACCACACAAGATAGAGACAATATTTAAGTGGTTCGGCAATTTGCCTACATCTACTGGAGCAGAAACAACCGATTTCAATATGTTTGTACAAAATTACAAACACTCAACAAAACAACCTCTCTATCTCTCCAATAGTTCTTCTTTCTATTTCCTCACACACACACACACATACAGAAGCTCTTCACTTCGTTGCTCTGCTCTGTCTCTCTTCAGAAGGCCTCTCCTATTTATCGGAGAGATTTTGTGTGCTGTACCAATGAATGGCTTTCGGTGCACATGGCACCAAAAGTATATTCCACCGTAAATTACAGTGCGCACCGAAAAACCTATGTGGCCGGGGCATGGACTTCAACAATCACCCCCTCCATGCCTATATTTTCCATATTAGAATGCTTTCTTCAAATGATTGCACCCCCTAATAGAAATGCTCGTTGTTTTCGCCATGAGAGATTTCCGCTATCAAATGTGCCTTAAGGCACCAATGCACCCGAATGTGCTCAACAGTGTGAGATATTGATCAAGTCCAAGTAGTATTGGAAGTTGATACTTGTCACGACTTTCATCGACATATCTGCTGGATTGTCTGCAGTGCCAATCTTCTGTCGTAGAATGCCTCATTCTTCTAATATGTCACATATGAAGTGAAAATAAACATCTATATGCTTTGTTCGAGAGTGATATACTTGATTCTTAGCCAGATGAATTACACTTTGACTGTCACAGTAAATGGTAACCTCTTGCTGTTTAATGCTCAAATCTGTTACCAATCCCTATAATCAAATGGCTTATTTCACAGCTTCTGTCACAACCATGTACTCAGCTTCTATGGATAATAGTGCAATTGTAGACTACAAAATAGATTGCCAATTGACTGGTCCTCCAGCCATAGTGAACACATATCCAGTTGTCGATCGGCGCTTGTCAAGATCACCTACATAGTCTGAGTTAGCATATCCAATTACTAGACTATTTTCACTCTTCTCGAACTTCAAACCAAGATCTGTGGTCCCTAGAATGTATCGCAAAATCCATTTAGTCGCATGCTAGTGTGTCTTGCCAGGATTATGCATATATCGATTGACTAAGTTGATGGCCTGGGAGATGTTAGGTTGTGTACACACTATAGCATACATTAGGCTTCCAATCACACTTGCATAATGGACATTTTTCATATAGTTCCTTTCCTCATCACTCTTAGGAGACTGCAATGCACTGAGCTTGAAATATGGGGCCATTGGAGTACTTACCGACTTTAACTTCAAGTCTATGTTGAAAAGTTGTAGTACTCTCATAAGATACTGCTTCTGAGTAAGGTGAACTATGTTTTTCACCCTATCTCTATTAATTTCCATCCCCAAAATTCTCCGTATTTCTTCTAGATCTTTCATTTCAAACTCTTAACTCAACTGAGCTTTCAATCGATTTATCTCCACCTGTCTTTTACATGTAATCAGCATATCATCTACATATAAAATTAAATATATGAAAGATCCATCTGCAAGTTGTTTGAAATACACACAGTGATTATATTGGCAACAAGTGTATTTCAAGTCAATCATGAAGCGGTCAAAACATTTGTACCATTGTCGAGGTGACTACTTTAAACCATAGAGAGATTTTTTCAAATTGCAAACCCATTTTTCTTTTCCAGCTTCTTTAAAATCTTTCGATTGAGACATATAAATCTCCTCCTCCAAATCACCATGTAAGAAAGTTGTCTTCACGTCAAGTTAGGCTAACTCAAGATCATATTGTGCAACCAAAGCTAGTAATATCCGAATGGATGAATGTTTTACAACAGGAGAGAATACTTCATTATAGTCAATTTCCTTTGTCTGAGCTTAACCCTTGGCTACCAATCTAGCTTTGAATCGCATCGCACTTTTAGCAGCTTGATCATCTTTCTGATTAAAAACTCACTTACAACCAATTGACTTCTTTCCTTTTGGAAGCGGCACAAGCTCCCATGTCTAGTTCTTATGAAGAGACTGCATCTCCTTGCTCATTGCCCTTTTCCATTCAACCTATTCACTAGACTGTATGGCTTCTTTGTAAGTGGTGGGATGTGATCTCTTTTAGCTGTAGCGCATACGTCGCATAGTCTGGATAACGTGCCCGTACACGTGTCTCTCTTCTCGTCCTGTTTGTTGCAATTGATTCAGGTTGGGTTGGAGATACTGTGACTAAACTATCAACCTCAAGTTGTCCCTGGTCTGCATTAGTGACTCTTGAATCTTTTGGAGTAGTAAACTCCACCTTCGGCGAATCACAACGTGCTTCGCTTTCATGACTGCTTTCATGGGAGTCTTTATGCTCATGTGACTTGAGCATCTCAGACTCGTTGAATGTAACATCTCTATTGATTATTACATTCTTTGACTCTATGCACCAAAGTCTGTACCTTTTTACACTAATACTAAAGCCTAGCATTAGTGTTATTTTTTCTTCATTTTCTAATTATATATATATATTTATATATATGTAATAGCAATTTATTTGACTGGACACTTGGAATTGGTATTAAATATTGGATGCATAAGAAATGGTATCAATAGTTATATCATGATTTGAATCAAGTTCGCCAAAGTACGTACGTAGTCGTACTATAAGCAATGATCATCATACGAGATTCGAAACTCTTTTTTTATTCAACTTTCGTCTTAATTTATCTAATTTCATCTTTGAATCCAAACGAGACCTTAATGAGGTGTAATCCTCTTACATAACCGAACAAGAAAATAATTTTTTAAACTGTTCTTTTGTTCAAATTATGGGGAATGGCATGAGGTGCAAATTTTAAATTCAAATGAGAAACAATATCCAAATAAAGTGGGACTTGACCATTGAGGATGCAATCCTCTTATTAGAGTCTCTCCACACTACACAGTGTTTAACTCCTCCTTCATGAAGTCAACAAAAGTATCCTGCTGAAAACTCATCGCAGAACACAAAACAATGGACTTGGAATCCCTTGTCACTTAGACGGAGGCTCTCTCAGGGCAAGATCTATACCTCGAACCGAAACCAAAAACAACAAAAATCACATCAGATACGATACTGGTAGGCCGATTGGTAGCTGATAAACCCCTCAACAAGTTTGCAATTCACTCAAGCATTACGACAGCCTGGAATTTCATCCAAAAATTCCTCATTGAAGACCTGGAAGCTAATCTATTCCTATTTACTTTCCATTTTCCACAGGACAAGCTTAGAGTGCTCAACCAAGCACCATGGAACTTCAAGGGTCATCTCTTAATCCTAAAACCTTAGTCTCCAGGTTCTACATTACAAGAAATCTGCCTTAAACACTCAATTTTCAATGTCCAAATCCATGACTTACCATTGGACCACATGACCTTTAAGAATACTACAAACATAGGGAAAGCTTTAGGTAACCTGCCTTCCATGTTCAATGTCCAAATCTATTAGTGCCAGATATTTCTTTAATTTTGTGCTTTTTACAGCGAACTCCCCCTACACTTGATTCACTACTACTTGAGAATCGGCCCATACTTCGATCTCGGTGGCGCCTAAAAACCTGGCCACTAGTAATCCTGAAAGCAGCGCTTCGTACTTCGGCTTGTTGTTCGTTGTTTTGAACGCCAATTTAATGGCGTAGTTGTCTTCTTCTCCCTTGGATGCAACAATATGCACCCCTACTCCCCTTCTAGCTTGGCAAGATGAGCGGTCAATGAATACTTTCTAGGGCTTTACAGGTGGTGTGTCATCATTCTCTATCGGGAAGCTGGTGAATTCAGCGACAAATTCCGCTTATACTTGCCCCTTTATAGTGTTTCGTGTCGTGTAGTCAATGTCAAACTTGCTCAGCTCCACCGCCCAATTCATAAGCTAGCCTGAGGTGTCCAGTCATTGCAACACCTTTTTTAGAGGGGTTTCCGTAAGGACCCGCACTGGCTGAGCTTGAAAGTACGGAAGTAGCTTACGCGTAATTACTACTAGCGCAAAGACCAGCTACTCTATGTGGGGGTATCTGGCCAAGGCCCCTGGATATGCCCGCTTATTAAATCGGCCTTTGGGCCCACTCTTCTGCGCTTACCAATGCTGAGGAGGCTGCCTGAAGGGAGACCTCTTAGTACAAAGTCAACGTTTCTCCGCATCGAGAATGGCTGAGGAGCAGTGGACTCGTGAGGTATTTCTTGAGGGCTTCGAATGCCTGGTCGCAATCGTCATCCCATGCCTTTGCTTTCTGCAATACTTTGAAGAAAGGTAGGTATTTTTTTGTTGATCTTGATACTAACCTGTTGAGGTAGGCTATTCACCCTGCCAACCTTTGTACTTCGTTTATGCTCCGAGGTGCGGCCTTGTTGAGGATGACCTCCACCTTCTTAGGGTTGGCCTTGATCCCGTGCTCGGACACCATGAATCCTAAGAACTTCCTCGATCCGACACCAAATGCGCATTTTGTCAATTCAGCTTCATTTGGTACTGTCGTAGTATTGCGAAAACCTCCCTTAAGTCATTTAAGTGTTGTTCTAAGGTTTTGCTTTTAACCAACAAGTCTTCCACGTAGACCTCCAAGTTTCTTCATATCTAGCCTTTGAATATACGGTTGACTAGCTGCTGGTAAGTGGCTCCTACATTCTTAGCAATACAAACCTTGGTCGGTGATGAACGAAGTTTTCTATTCATCCTCGGGGTTCATACAAATTTGATTATATCCAAAGTAGGCATCCATGAAGCTGAGTATGAATGGCCCGCTATGGAGTCCACAATGAGATCGATGCGAGGAAGCGAGAAGCTATCCTTTGGGCAAGCTTTGTTGAGGTCGGTGAAGTCGATGCACATTCTCCATTTACCGCTCGGCTTCTTCACGAGCACTATATTAGACAGCCACTCTGGGTAGTGAGCTTCTTGAATGAATCCTGCACTCAGCAACCGGTCTACTTCCTCGGCTATGGCAACATTCTTCTCTACACTGAAGCTTCGACGTTTCTGCCTTACTCCTTGAGCCTTTAGGTCTACATTAAGGCTGTGTTGTATGACTTCAGGAACGATTCTAGGCATATCCCCATTGCTCCAAGCGAACACATCTTGGTTCTCAACGAGAAGTTGTCGCATGGTGCTTCGGGCTTCAAGTGTCATTTCCCTGCTAATTGTTACCTTGACTTCTGGCCGATCTGGGTCAAAAGTAACAAGCTCCAATGGTCTTATTGGTTATGCTTTCCAGAGCTCTTTTTCATCTCATACTTCCCTTATGACTTCCGCGCAGTCTGAAGCTGGCGGCAAGGTGTAGGCACCCTCTGTAGGAAATGCCTTGCCTACCCCGCCATTCGTTGGCATCTCGTTGCAAGCGGGTGTATAGCTTCCTTCTCACTCCCTTGTACTTGGCTCTCTGCTTGGTTTACTTCCATGCCTCTGGTAGCATCGACAAGCTTCTGAGCTGCCTGGAATGGGTTATCTCGAGCGTGAGAAGTACACGTAAGATCTATAACGATCTCACAGACAACGCCACTGTTAATGTTGTGTTTCGCACATCTTTGAGCCAAGCTTCGACAACTCAGGTCTTCAGAAATGTCAGCCTAATCTGTCTTGCCGACTATTCGGTGTCCCTCCCTTGTAAATGTTTCGCCCCATACGCGGACTTGGGGCCCTCAGGTCGGGCATTGGGCAGAGGCCCAGTAGGCTTTGAGAAGTGGGGAAAATCCCCTTACAATGTGCATGTGCGTCGGCTTACTTATAGGACACTTAGGGCTTATTTGGTTACAAAAATTATATCATCTCATCCTATATAATCATTAGAATTTTTTGCAAATTCCTACATAAAATACAATAAATAATTCAAAATTTTCAAATCTCAAAACAAAAATTATATTAAAAAATTATATTCTAACAAAATTATATTTAATGTTTTCACTATTATAAATATTTTGATATGTATAGTGAGCAAGAAAACAAATCGGTACAATTAATCATATGTCTCTCAAACTTTTTCAGCGTATAAGTAATTAAAGAAAACCCCGGACTAAGAATATTAGTACGAGATGTATGCTTGATACTGCTAGATGCAATGATAAAGCTCGGGCTCAATACTAAACTTGCTGCGGTAATAAAGACTTATTTCGTGTTAATATTCGGAAAGAAAAAAAGAAAAAGAAAAATTCCTTTCGTGTTTGCTAGTTATGGGAAAATGGTTCTTGATATTCTTGTCAATAAAAGAAAAAACAAATTCCATAAGTGTCTTGAAGCTTTGATCAAGATCAGCACGATACCTCGTACGTGTACCATGTTTTTCTCCGGATGGGAATTGCTTTAGTTGATGAGTAATATTAGATATAGTCACAATACAACCGTCATATATTTTTATTAAAAAAAAGGAAGATCTATTATATATTAAAATATTAATTTTTTATATAAGTCTCATATTTATTCAATATTTTTTTAAAAAATCCACGACGCTTACACAGTATGTAACTATCTTTTCTCTTGGTAGATCAAGCCAACGAATATCATAAGTAAATTACTACTCGTACGCATTACGTGGTCAAATTGGAGCCGTAAAGCAAGATAGTAACTAATGCTTGATTCCTAACTTGGCATATTAATAAAGTTCGAGTAATGCTATGTTCCCTAATTGATATTATTCATTTTGCTCCCTTGACATGACACTTATGTCTACAGCGTGGATCTACAAATTAATTTGTATTAGACTTTCTCTTTTTGTGTTTTCGAGAACTGTTTTATTTTAAATATATATTTTTAATTTTTTTTTTAATAAGATACGTGCCACTGGCCATAATGTGGTGCTACATCAAATAACAAAGTGAGATACTTTTTCTACTCTTTTAATTGCTACTCTTTTCGGAGAAAACGATGATACTTTTTCTTTTCTAATCAAGGAAAATAGCACATGATAGGGATATAACTTCTAAATAGACAAGTTCTATATAAGTTTTTTTTTTGTTAAAAAGGTAGATTTTATTAAAAAAGAATAGTTTTTTTTTTTAATACTTTTTTAAGATAGAATCTATGTTTTTTTTTTACATAGGCTTGATTGAGATTTGTCTATTTAAAATTTGTATAGTTAATCTCTCAATATATTAACTAATCAAGGGTGATTTATGCTTTAAGCTGTAAAGGCAGTCTGGATTGCAATCTATATCCCCAACTCATTATATAGATGCCAAATGCTAAAATCGATAGTTTTGAGAACACATTGGTAAAAGGGGTTAAGCGTAATTTTAGTTTTTGTCCTCAGCCTAGTATAAAGTACTTCATTGCCTGAACATTAATGGTACCAAATATCTCACTTGCTTGGGTGCACGTAGGCGCAAATACGTACGTACATGCACGCCATGGCCGGAAGTGGGGAGCATGTTATTTCCATGGAGGAGTTTCTTTCGAAAAAGGTTAATGTTGTCACAACCGAAGCTGGTGAAACAAGCAGAGTCCGCGACAATTCCGGCCTGCGGAGGCGGATCAATATTGAAATCGGCGAGGAAGCCTGCGAGCTGAAAAAAAAGAGGTTTGAGGAACTGCGGAAATCAAAACCAGATGGATCACGCCGTCATACACCAAAAATACAAAAGGTTCCGCTGTTGCTGCAAGATCACAAACATTTCGACAAGTATTTCAAGCCAAGGATAGTTGCAATCGGTCCCATCCATCATGGTGAGCCAAAATACAAGCCAGCCGAGGCGTACAAGCTTAGAATGGCATCCTACTTCGTCAAAGACAGTGGTAGAAAGGATGAGATTTTGTACGACATTGTTGAGAAGAAGATCGAGCAACTGAGGCAGTGTTTCGACGACGAGGTGACCGAGAAATATAGCGATCAGGCCCTCGCCTGGATGCTGTTTGTGGACGGGTGTGCAATATTACAGTCCATCCATTGTGCTGTTTGCCAAAACTGCAAAGACTGGAAAATGAAACACGATCTGATGGCCTTTGGGACACAGGATTTGTTCTTGTTGGAGAATCAACTTCCTTATCAGCTCCTTGTGGATTTGATGAATTCCAGCGCAAAGAAAGTTGAATTGGAGAAGTCCATTACAGACTTCATTAATCAGCAGGCCGTATACGGTAAGTCACAGCCGAGCCAGAATGGATTACCGACTACGGAAAGGCCGATCCATCTTCTCGATCTCCTCCGGACAAAAATAATGAAAGGCAATCCACAAAGTACTGAGGGCTCCATTAAAGCTGGCGACAAAAGCAAAAGTACGAAGGTGCAGAACGGGGAACGATTAAAGTTGACTTATCGCAACGTGGAGGAGCTTAGAGCAGCAGGAATCTATATGAAGCGCAATGATAGTGATGATCCCTTGACAGCAATACGTTTTAATAGATTACTCGGTTTCTACCCGGGATACATCTTGCTTTGTCCAATAATAGTTGATGACTCAATGGGGCCCAAGTTCTTGAATTTGATAGCCTACGAGATGTGTCCGGATTTCTACAACAAGTTCGAGATCACCTCATACATATTATTCCTGGATTCACTCATTGATAACGTCAAAGACGTAATGGAGTTGAGGAATAAGGGAATACTCAAGAACTGCCTTGGCAGCGACAAGGAAGTGGCTCGACTCTTCAATGAGATCGGCACCGACTTGATTCCTGACCCCGACGCATATGGGGATGTCAAAGATGCCATTCAGAGACACTTCGATGCCAAGTATATGAAATGGATTGCTGAAGCCCTCCACGAGCATTTCAGAAGCCCCTGGGCATTTATGGCTTTTTCGGCCGCCATAATAGTACTCAGCCTAACTTTCATACAGACTTGGTTCTCATTCAAAGAAGACAGAGGTAATTCCCGAGCCCGGGTTCGGCGCTAGTTGCGAGTTCACCATGCATGCATGCATCGTGAAAATAATTTTTATGATTTTTAATTATAAAATATATTTGAAAATAAAAAACTTATAAAGTCCGAGCTATTTCACGTAGCTCTTTTGAATTTCATCCTGCAACGATCGACAATGTCGTTTGCAGTGTCTTGAGATCTAAAATAAATCCGAATAAATGTGTTATCATGCCTTGGCATGCATGCATCTTACTCAAAGTAATGCGTTTGAAATTAGTTAATATGTGGGATTTTAAATAAATATGAAGTTTAAATAAGTGAGGAGCTGTGTGGACTACTGTATCTGGCTCTCTCTCTGTCCTCGAGTTCAGTTTTGGATTGGTTTGATTTTCCCTTTATTTTTTTCATCAAACTTTCTACACGCAAGGCAAAAAACACTGAAAAATATTTGAAGTCATCGGTTTTTATATTTTTATATTTAATTGATGAACTCGGATTTCCGCTTCAAGTATGTGGTGTAGAATTTATATATAAAATGGCGGATGAGAATATTTATTAAAATTAAAATAACTTAATTAATATCGCCCGAAGGCCATGCAGTAATTACCTTTGAAAAATAATGAAAAATAATGAAGTGTATGTGCACTTCTTAAAAAGGAAATTCACGAGAAGTTCTTAATTATGTACGTCAGTCTCTATATATACAGACTGATGATAATAAAAAAAAAAAAATATCAGCTCCCAATGAATTCTACTTCCCTCGTTCGAATTCAAATTTAGAGACAAATTCCGACACAATTGGCCCAAAAATCGAGCCGTCATTGCAAGTAATAATTCAGCTATTCTAACAAAATTCAGAATGTACCCTATAACTATTTAATATTTTATTTTATTTATTTATTTTATTATTATTATTATTTAATATTATATATAGATGATTTAAAATCATCTCACAGTCCAAACGTAAATTAAACTTATTAGATCCAGACTTGAAACTTGAAAGCCACTCCGGGCTTTTCGCTTGGCGATAGACTGTTGATTCATAAATTACTTCCGTGAGTTCAGACTCCCTTGAAGATCTATTCACTTCAACCTAATTTTAAATTGATTTTAATATTTAAGAAAAATGCTAATTGTACCCGGGAGGTGTACCCCCGGCGTACCCGTGGTTCCACGTGGATTATTAAAACGGTGCGCTTTCATCGTTTGGCCTCCTTTCATTTTGCAGTTCTTAAATCTCTCCCCAGAATCACAACTCCCTACAGGTGAGTCCTTTGAAGTCTAAAATAAATTCCAATGGCAGATCTGAACTCGAAGCCAGAGCTCTCCAACCTCAACAATGGAACAATGAATGTCCTCATTACCAACCTGGGTTGCACCATCACTCTCATCTGTGTTTTATCTCAAAATCGTTTCTTTTTTCTTCTTCTTTTTTTTCTGGGTTTGTGGGAATGTTACTGATTTTGGGTTTTGACTTTCGTGATACTTTGAAGGGAAATTGGCTGATGTTGTTCTTGGAGAACATCGTCTCAAGTCATCTGGGTCATGGAGCAGCGGCAGCAGTAGCTGCAGAAGGAAGCCGCCCGAAAGCTATCATCAGTCACAGAGAAACCCATATCGGCATGAGTAAGAACTGCACCAAAGATTTTCGTTAAGAGCCAAATCCAGAATTCCATCCTCAACGACCCAGCCCTCAACACCGCCATCGCTCTCCTTTCTTCCAACTACAACTTTGAGGTCCATAAGTGTGCCTGGAGAGTGCTCTCCGCCAAAGCCAAGCGTGTCACCCTCCAGCTTCCGGAGGGCCTCCTCATGTACTCCCTCGTCCTCTCCGATATCCTCAACTCATTTGCCTTCGTCTCCCAGTGCTTCGTCCTTGGCGACGTTACCTATGGCTCTTGCTGCGTTGACTACCTCGGCCCTCAGCATCGCACTTCTCATTCACTACGGGCACAACTGCTTGGTCCCCATCGACTCCACCTCCATCCCCTGCCTCTACGTCTTCGTGTTGGGGACGTTGGGGAGACAAGCGAATCCCAGGATTCTCGAAAGGTTGTAGCGGTTGTTTGGATGAATGGAAAATAGGATTTTGGCGTTGAGAGTGAGAGAATTTTGATTTGTTTGTGGAGTTTTTGTTTTGTTTTTTTTTTTTTTTAATGATATCGGTCGATAAAGATTGATCCACGTCANTTTTTTTTCTGGGTTTGTGGGAATGTTACTGATTTTGGGTTTTGACTTTCGTGATACTTTGAAGGGAAATTGGCTGATGTTGTTCTTGGAGAACATCGTCTCAAGTCATCTGGGTCATGGAGCAGCGGCAGCAGTAGCTGCAGAAGGAAGCCGCCCGAAAGCTATCATCAGTCACAGAGAAACCCATATCGGCATGAGTAAGAACTGCACCAAAGATTTTCGTTAAGAGCCAAATCCAGAATTCCATCCTCAACGACCCAGCCCTCAACACCGCCATCGCTCTCCTTCCTTCCAACTACAACTTTGAGGTCCACAAGTGTGCCTGGAGAGTGCTCTCCGCCAAAGCCAAGCGTGTCACCCTCCAGCTTCCGGAGGGCCTCCTCATGTACTCCCTCGTCCTCTCCGATATCCTCAACTCATTTGCCTTCGTCTCCCAGTGCTTCGTCCTTGGCGACGTTACCTATGGCTCTTGCTGCGTTGACTACCTCGGCCCTCAGCATCGCACTTCTCATTCACTACGGGCACAACTGCTTGGTCCCCATCGACTCCACCTCCATCCCCTGCCTCTACGTCTTCGTGTTGGGGACGTTGGGGAGACAAGCGAATCCCAGGATTCTCGAAAGGTTGTAGCGGTTGTTTGGATGGATGGAAAATAGGATTTTGGCGTTGAGAGTGAGAGAATTTTGATTTGTTTGTGGAGTTTTTGTTTTGTTTTTTTTTTTTTTTAATGATATCGGTCGATAAAGATTGATCCACGTCAGCCGTGTACGCAAACGGTACCCCAGGCCGTGTACATGTAGCATTTCCCAATATTTAAATACAATTCTCAAATTATTAAATTTATCTCAGTTTAAAACTTTCTTACACGTGAGACTAACAATTTTTTTCAACTTAACACATTTTTATATCTAAGATTCATAACTTTTTTCAATTGAGGTTTATTACTCATCTTCTTCACATACCACACTTATTTTAATTTTTTAAAATATTTTTGGTTGTATTCTTTATAAACTAATTGATTTTATGTACTCATCATATATAGATCACACATTTGGTAATAGAAAAATTTAAAAAAAAAAATTATATGTAACGTGTGGTGTGAAGATGATGAGTAAAATTTTTTTTTTCAATTTCTCATAAATAATATTAAACTTATTTTAACATTCAAACACATTTAAACTCATTTTAGATGGACTCCACATAACTTATTACTATTCATAAAAAACTAAGTTCAGCATTCAAACGCAGCCTTAAACTTGAAAAAAAGAAAGAAAAAAGAATAACTTTTATAAGCAAATTTGAAACATATGAATTCCACTATAACTCTGATCTCTTAGCTCTCTTATCTTCTAATTCTCTTTCACTCTACACTCAAACAATGCAAACTGTCTCAGTATATATATGTATAGAGAGAGAGAGAGAGGATTTGGAGATCCATTGCATAAGCGATGACCTCATAATTCAGTAGCACTGAAAAAAGTGAGTCTCATTCAAAAAAAAAAAAAATTTATACACTTTTTAATATAGGGTCTAGTTTATTACAAATTATTATTATTATTATTAGAATTAGCCATCAACTCAAACAACTTTAGTGAAGGTAGGCCGACCCTCTGCACGCGTACTGCTCCGCCTGCTTAATGAAAAATTCTGTAGTCTCTCTTCTCGCTCAGTTTTACAATCTTAAACTCTATAAGTCTTGTGTATTTTTTTAAAAAACAAAGTGAATTCGATTAGGGGTTTAATTGCAGGTCCAGTTTTGTTAATTTTTTTGAACCGAACTCGTATATATAGGTTTTGAAGTTTTAAGAATTGATACTATACTCATTCACTATCGAAACGGCCAAGACTTTCGAATTTTTTTATTTCAATCCAGTTCGGTTCAGTTTTTCCAATTTTACGAATTATCTGTGTTAATAATAATTTGTTTACATATACTAAACTATTAATCTATTTATATTATAGTATAAATACATTATTTTATAATAATTAACATATATTAGTATAGTATTGAATTTAATTTTAATCTATATAAGTTCTATACTTTTTATATAAGTATATATGATCAAATGTGTAAAAATATATTTATAAAAGAATATATATTATAATTTATTATGTCAAAAATGTATTTATCCTTGATATATATATATATATATCAAAAGTAATGTTTATGTTTAAAATTAAAATTTTATATTATAAGATTAAAATTTATATATTATATCAAATTTTATATTAAAAATTAAAATGTAATATTATAAGATTAATAGACTTGAATAATCAAATTAGAATTTTATGTTATATTAATTAGTAATTTAGTATATAACATATGAAAACCGGACCGCTATAATATAAAAAATTATAAATATATATAGTGGTCTGGTTTGGTTTTAACTGGTTTTCAAAATATGAAAATCAATACCTAACCAGTTTAGGATAGATTCCGATTCTTAAAAACAGATACCGCACTAAACTACTTAAAAATCGGACCAAATTCACTGGTTTTAGTCCAGTCCGATCCTATTCAACCGGTTTTCAGGAAGTTTTTTTACACCCCTCGGGTCCACCATTAAAATATAATTTTTCATATGAAATCTATATTTACCAAATTTTTTTAAAAAAAATGAGCAAAGTTTGCACATCTATAAATTATAAATATCATTTCTTTATTTTTATATATCCAAAGAAATGAGGGCTCTCCTCCCGTTTCCTCCCTTTCAAGATGCGTGTGCCAAAAATAACTCCAACGACCCACACTTTTCATATCTCACAACTATTATTTATGCGGAGGCTAAAAGCATTCTCAATGGTTTATGCATAATATAAAAAATATAAATTATTTAAAAAATTGTTCATAAAATGAGTTTTATTTGATTATCTAAAAGAATATATAAAATACAAATTACTACAGTAATCCGCTACATGTAGCAGGTGCTATTCATCATTCAAACAATTTTTTTTATTATTATTTATACTTCATTTACAGCTCCCTCATTTCCTTTATTTTTACATTTCAATACAATTATTTTTATTGTTCATCATTTCAAACACCTATATTTTACAAAGAGGCCTCATTTTTAAATTGTTGTATTAAATATAAACTCAAAATTTTTTATTTAAATATTTTAAATAAAACTCATTTTATTGAAAGTTTTAAAAATATTCAATATAATAATTTATATTTTATTGTATTATAATTAGAAATAACTCACTTAAATTCTACCTTAGGCTTCAATTTAATTATATTGAGACGCCCTGATCGACAGTACTATTTTTTATTTTTTATTTTATTTTTTTAGCGAAAATCTGATCATGAGGCCATTCCTATCATTGGGAGGCTAGCATAACGCTATGTATGCATGTCTTTGTGAACAAATAGCATCGCTGCCTTCTTTCTCAAATGACCATTAATTCTTTTATATATAAATATAGATATAATTAAAATCAAAACAAATTGAGAAAATCATACTCGACATGCATACATACACCTGCCCAATTAAGTTGTATAAAAGCTTCTTATTATTATATTGTTTCATGAATCACCGTCGGATGCATATATACATGACTCCTGAAGTACTACTTGTGCTAGCTCGGACCCTAGTCCCTATAAATATATATATATTTATATTTATATGGGACATATCTAGTTTATTGTATCAAGTGCTCTTGCATATCTCATTAATTCATGATAACGAGCATTGACATTGGATTAGTCAAATCTCCTATATTGGATTAGCCAAATCACTAAAGCTCAACATATGAGCTACAGTAAATTAAACTCTCTAGTCATCTTTGGCTAGATACTATTCACTCACTAAAGTAATATTTTAATCATTTCCAACAACCATTATATTTTAATGTCTATATTATCTAATTATTTTAAAGTTTATATTATCCATTTCAATTTTGATAAACAGTCCATTATTTTCTATCTTATTCTATTTTAATAATAATAATTAAATTATGAAATTAAAATTAAATTATTAATTAATATATAATACAATTTTCTACCTTATTTTAAGTAAAAATTAAATTATTAATTAATATATAAAGTGTATTTACAAAATATTAAAAAAAAATTTTATAAAATTTTTTATAAAATATTATTAAAATATATATTATTATTTTATTATTTTGACTTTAAGATGGATAGTCCAATATAGATTCATCTAACAAAAAATTAATACTATAGCCAAAACTTAAAGCTCTAGCCAAAATTTACACTTGGCAAAGGCTAGGCGATTACCGATACTTAAAGAAATGAAATATCTTCATTGATATTATGCTTATAATGAGGTACGTAACTGAGATTAATGCAACTGGATGGTTAATTTCCCTGTAACACACTTATATATAACCTACGCTAGCTAGCATTAGTTTTATTTTTTCATCATTTTCTAATTATATATATAGACAATTCTTCTACGTATAGTCAAGGGGCGCAAGCGGTGGAGAGTCGGCTAATGCCACGTCAGCGATATTAAAAACAAAACACAAAACAAAATGCACAAAATAAGAAACCAAAACAAAAGCTCGTTTGTCTAGCTTTCATGTGCGTTTCATCTAGCTTTGAAGGGGGGCATCGGAACACTTCCACGAGGTGTCTAGCTTTTCCTCTCCAACACACACTAGCGTGGAAGTCTAGCTTTCATGTGGGTCTTCTCTTTGTAAACGAGGTATGATTGTTTTGTTCTACTTCTATGTTTTTGGTAGTTTTTCTGTGTATATAATCTGTTCTATATGATGGGGAGTTTATTTTGCTTAGTTTTCTTGTGAGAAAAGTTATCTCTTTGGATCTTAAATTTTATACTTATTTTTTTGGTATCATTCATCGGTTGAAACAAGAAGGGTTGTACATATTTTCAAGGGATTGAGGCTCAGTGTTCTCTTCATGGCAATATTTTCTCTCGTTGTAGTACTTTAAGGTCCCAAATTTTATTTTTTTAGTGTTCCTCTTTGGAGAAGATCATGGGGGTGATTATTACCCATATATATTACTCTGTAGTGAGGAGGTTTATTTGATGAAGTACTGGACAATGAGTATAGATGCTACAACAAACTTCGAACTCCATGCTTTTCATTTCCAGGTTTTTTAAATTCACACTTTGAAATTGTAGCCCATTGACAATTTCCTTTAGCATGCCGTCCTGGATGATGTCTTGTATGTATATTTATACTGGCTGAAGAATGTTAATTGCTGACAGCATTTTGTGTTGGATTATTTATCTATTATTACAATTGTCATATTTTTGTTTTGAAAAATATTGTGAAGAAAGCTGCTTGTTTTGAAAAGTATTGTGAAGAAAGCTGCTTGCATGGATCACAATCGGTACAATCTGGGTTCAATGGATCACAACCGGTGCAATGATATGGTTGAATTTTAATTTCTGCAAATTTTTTTTTGAAACTTTATGGATTTAGATGAATTTTAATAAATGTGGGAGTATTGTCTGTAAAGGCTGTGCTGCTTAGGACATGTTGAAGCTGCAATGGAGAGCAGCCAGCAAATGCATTTGTGTTAAATTGTATAATGTAATTTAACCAGTATGTACAAGTCTCTGGGTGTTTCATTTAATTGAAAAGTTTGTAAATTTGGGAGAACAGATTGCAATAGAAAGTAGAAACTACAAATAGGAGACTTTTGTATTTAGACTTTTGTATTTAGGAATTATCTTTAGGCATTTTTCTGGACTTTTGTATGTTAGTGCGGTAGATTTCATTTGTATGTCGAATCAAGGGGCCATTCAATTACAAGTTGCAAAGTGGCATTCTAGCTAATTAAGTGATTCACTTGTCTAACTCGAGAACCTTTCAGAAGCTCAAATTTCTTACAACCATCATGGAGAAAGAAAATCCATCCTCTAGGAAAAGTAGTGAAATCCGAAATAATATAATATAATATAAAGAGTTCCAGACATTTTAATATTAAAACAAATAATATTAAGCCGACAAGAAAATAATCTTTTGAACTGTTCTTTTGTTCAAATTATGGGGAAGGGCATGAGGTATCAGAAACAATATCCAAATAAAGTGGGACTTGCCATTTGAGGATGCAATCCTCTAATACGAGTCTCTCTCATGGACTTGGAATCCCTTATCACTAAGACGGAAGCTCTCTCATGGCAAGACCTATTCCTCAAACCTACACCAGAAACAGCAAAAATCACATCAGATACGGCACTGGTAGGCCGACTGGTAGCTGATCCTCAACAAGTTTGCAATTCACTCAAGCATTAAGGCAGCCTGGAACTTCATCCAAAAATTCCTCATTGAAGACCTGGAAGCTAATCTGTTCCTATTTACTTTCCCTTCTCCACAGGACAAGCTCAGAGTGCTCAACCAAGCAACATGGAACTTCAAAGGTCATCTCTTAATCCTAAAACCTTAGTCTCCAGGTTCTACATTACAAGAAATCTGCCTTAAACACTCCATTTTCAATGTCCAAATCCACGGCTTACCATTGGACCATATGACCTTTAAGAATGCTACAAACATAGGGAAAGCTTTAGGTAACCTGGTGAAGGCGGAAGAAGACCCAATATTCGGCAAAACATGCCGAAAGTATATTAGAATTAAAGTTGAAATAGATGTCACCAATCCTCTGCAGCAAGGTTTCATATTACGGAGAGTGGGTAACCAAGAGACTTGGATCTCCTTTAAATATGAAAGGCTATCTGACTTATGTTATGCATGTGGAAGATTGGGTCACTCCCAAATCTTCTGCAACTATTACAAGATCCCACCCACAAGCCTTGCCTTTGGACGATGGCTGCGAGCAGAATATATAAGCCACTCCACCACTCAGCCATTTCATCAAGCACTAGGCAGTCAAGAATCAAATGAGCTCAATAACATTCGCCAAGCCCAAGCTACCGAGACTCAGACATGGAAATCAAATGGAAAGGAAATCCTAACAGAAAACAAAAAACAGCAGAGGACAATCCACCTCTCGGTTCTCAATTCGAAAGAGCTTACCAGTGATAATCAATTGGGCAACACAAATATGAATCTTCAAATTCTCTCCACAACAGGGCAACCAGAGCGTCATAGTTTCTTTCCTTCACCGGCGGCTTCCTCTGTTCAAGCAAAGAAAACTCCATATTCAGCGTCCCAAGAACCGAATTCACTGTTCAACTACAGTGCAACAACAGCATTCAACTCGGCACCTACCAACTTCAATTACTTTACTGTTGGACCATCGCTCAGTTCAGCCCCGCCGAATCCATCAGTCAGACAAAATTTATCTCTCTCACTAACTGGAACAGGGCTTAGATTAACTGATAAGATGGCAACGACGTAGCAGGTGGGATTTACATCACAAAATTCAGGGATGTCAGCAAGGAGATGCACCCCATACAATGGCGCCAGATGTACTCGGAAATTCAAGTATAAAGCATATCAAGCCAACACAGGGCCGAACAATCCACAACCCATATTGGTGAGCGCAACTCTATATTTCCGCCTTTTATTAGACAAGGCCCACTTTTCATAGATAAACAAGCTGAAAACATTTTCTCCTCAAGGCCTATTAGCTCCAGCCCCTCAAGCCCATCATTTCCCTTCAGCTCCGTGCCTGATTTTACACTCAATCAGACCCAGGTCTCCTTCACTCGGCCTCACCCACACTAGACCGCCTCATGCATTCAGCGTCAAAAGGACCTTGTAAAGTCAGAAATGCCTAGCATAGAAAAGTACATAGCCATAGATCAACGCTCAGATGATTCTACATTGGCTCTGACCTTGCTAGAAATGCAATCGGGTTTCTTTGGGCAAGTCAAAAAAATTAAGTAATTAGAAGTTTTAGGGCTAATATTAAGAAAAATAACCCGATCGTTATCTTTTTGTCAAAAACCTTGGTGTCAGTAGAGTGCACCTTGTCTATTGTAAATAGTTTAGATTTCCACCATTTTGTTAACTATCCAGCTTCTTGTAAAAAAGGGGGTATGTGGCATCCAGGTGTAGAAATATAACATGTCCATATTAATATGAATGCTTTTTCAGTTTTAATTTATTTAGATCCTCCGCATCAACCATGGTTAATCACATATGTCTATGCGCTGACTCAATGACAATTTAAAGCAAACTTCTAGAGCCCTTTGGATTCAATGCATTAAGCGTTCTTAGGACTTGGGATTTGTATGAGAGATTTTAATGATCTTCTTAATTAATCAGAGAAACATAGAGGGCGTCTGATCCCTTCAAATCAAACTGGAGGACTCAAATCTTTAATGGAAAAAGATGGACTTATTGACATTGGATACACAGGTCCAAAATTCACATGGTTGAATAACAAATATGGCAATGCTCTTATTAGAGAAAGATTAGATCATGCAATTGCAAATAAAAAATGGCGACTACTTTTTCCGAACGCAACATTACACCATCTAGCTTCTTCGTCCTTAGACCATCATCCACTTCTGCTATACACAACAGCAACTCAACAAAGAGTCTCATTATTCAAGTTTGAAGAGTTCTGGATTCATGAACCACTCAGTCAAATCAAAATCAAAGAAACATGGAGCAAACGATATAGGGGCAATCCGACTTACATACTATGCAAAAAATAAAAAAAATAAAAAAATCTACAAAGGAAGCCCTCAAACTATGGAACAAAACTCACTTTGGGAGAATTTAGGCTAATATTCAGAACATAGAATGCGAACTATTGGAAATTTAGTGTAGACCTACACCTCTTTACAATCAAGAAAGAGATAGGCTTCTTCATTTCAATTGCCAAAAACAAATGAAGAATGAGGAAATCTTATGGTGTCAAAATCAAGAATTGCTTGGTTTACATCCTTGGACCTCAACACAAAAATTTTTCATCTATCAGCAACAATATGAAGAAGAAGTAATGCAATAGACTCCATCAAACTGGGACCAGGTAATTGGACAACGGGTTCAACTATTATTGAATCTTCTTTTTATTAATTACTTTAGGTTCATTTATACTTCCTGAAACCCACAAATTTCGGAGCAACTAGAAAATTTATTCAAGAAGTAGGTCTCGGATCAAGATAACGAATTACTTGGTGCTTTGCCAAATGAGGAAGAAATGTTTGGTCCTTTGAAACAAATCCCAAATCTTAAAACACCAGACCCAAATGGAATGAAGACACTTTTCTACAGACAATACTAGAGTATCATAAAAAGAAGAAGTAATTGAAGCGGTGCATAATTTTTTACAGAAGTGGAAAAGTCTTGAGACAAATGAATTACACAAACATAGCTCTCATCCCAAAATTCTAGAACCCAAGTGCCCCGAGCCAATATCGTCTAATCAGTCTCACGAATGTTATCTATAAAATCATCACCAAAATATTGGCAGACCGATACAAATCCACACTAGACAATATTATCCCTCCTCTTCAAACAGCTTTTGTTCCAGACTACAACATAAAAGAGAACATGATAATAGTGCATGAACTATTCCATCATCTCAAGAGGAAAATAAGAAAAAGAGGTTTAATGGCCATAAAGCTTGATATGGAAAAAACTTTTGATTTTGTTGAATGAGATTTCCTTTTACCGTGATGAAAGCATAGGGATATAGCTAAAAGTGGATTAATGTAATCAAAGAATGCGTCACGACAGCAACCTTCTCCATCCTAATAAACGGCTCACCAAGAGGTTTCTTTAAAGCACAAAGGAGAATAAGACAAGGAGATCCGATCTCACTATTTCTCTTCATACTGATCATAAAGGTGTTATCAAGAATTTTAATAAAAGCCNCTCTCCACTTCCTCTGCTACCTCTACCGTGGCCTATGTCGGTGACTGCACCTCGATTGATCGTTGGCACTCTCGGCTTGGTCATCCTTCTCTTGGTGTTGTCCGCAACATGCTTTACAAATTTTAGCTACAAGTGTCGTCCAATAAAGTGTCTCATGTTTGTTCTTCCTGTCAACAAGCAAAAAGTCATCGACTCCATTTTCCCATTTCTAATGTTTTGTTACACTTCATTTGTAGTTAATTTTCACTGATGTATGGGTCCTACCTCGTGTTCTTCAAGCAATGGAAATAAGCTTTAGGTCTCATTTGTAGATATGTTTTCAAGATATACAGGGCTTTTTCCAATCCGCTCTAAATCTGATGTTACTTCCATTTTTCAAACGTTTCAATTACTCATTGAAAGATATCTTGGAACAAAAAATAAAAGTAGTCCAAAGTGATTCGGGAGGTGAATTTTGACTTCTCCATTCCTTTATTTAAACCCAAGGTATTCATCATCGTCTCATGTGTCCTCACACACACACCACCAAAATGGGGTTGTATTGCGCAAGCACAGTCATCTTGTTTAAACTAGACTTGCGCTCTTCGCCTACAATGGTCTTGCTCATCTCTATTGGGAAGAAGTATTTCAAATTGCATGCTTCCTTCTCAATAGACTAACTTCACCTAAACTCCACAAGCAAACTCCATTTCAAATTCTCTATCACAGATCAGCCGACTATTCTTTTCTATGCACAATTGGGGCTACTTATTGACCTTTTCTTTTGCCCATACAATGAACAAAAAATACAATTTCGATCCAAACTATGTGTCTTCATCAGCTATAGCAACTCCCATGTTGCTTATGAGTGTTTAGATCCTACCTTTGGTTGTGTCTGCATTGCACTGCATGTCATCTTCGATGAGTCTTCCTTCCCCTTCAAGTAGTTCCAACCCATGCTATCTAGTAATTCTACTTCTTTTCCTTCAGTGCAACTACCTTCCAATATTCATTTTTCTCTCATTCCTTGTACTTCACCTCATTTCTCATCCATTAATTCCCCTCCCTTGCCAACAGTTTGTCATCCTCTCCTCAGACCTCTACTCATGCTCTTTTAGTACCTCGTCAAACACCTTCCATCTCATCCAATACTTTGGATAATGCACCTACCTCTATGGATTTGGCTTTGCCTAGTAGGACCCATTCCATGAGAACTCAATTACAGGACAATATTACATGTCCTAAAATACACACAGATGGTACTATCCCAAAACCTCTTGCCCTTTCCACCACTATTGCTCCTCTTCAAGCGCCCACTTGCTACATAGAGGCCGTTAAATCTTTGCAATGGCGTGTTGCCATGAGTGATGAATGCAATCCCCTCCTCCACAATGGCATGTGGACCCTTGTTCCACCCTCTCCCACTCAAAATGTTGTTAGTTATAAGTGGGTGTTTCAGATTAAAAAGAAAAGCTTATGGCACTCTTGATCACTATAGACCACACTTGGTTGCCAAAGGCTTCCACCAACAAGTTGGGGTCGACTATGGTGCCACCTATAATCCCTCTATTAAACCCATCGCCATTTGCTTAATTCTTTCATTGGTTGTTTCTACGGGTTGGAGAATTCGTCAATTTTACATAAGCAATGCCTTTCTACATGATTTTCTAGACGAAACAGTTCACATGTCTCAACCCCCAGGTTTCTCTCATGCAACTCATCCTCACTATGTTTGTAAATTGGAAAGCACTCTCAATGGCTTAAAGCAAGCTCCATGGGAGTGGTACTCACGCCTCAACTACCGACTCATTGCCCTTGGTTTTACGTGCTGCAAATTTGATGCCTCCCTCTTTTGTTTATATTGCTAGCTCCACCCCTATATATGTGTTGGTATACGTCGATGATATTTTAATCATAGGTTCTTTTCCTCCAACGTTTCAGTCCATCATTACCAACCTTCAATCTGAATTTGCAATCAAAGATCTCGGCAAGATGCACTACTTTCTTGGTGTTAAGGCAATTCCTGTGAGTGGTGGTTTGTTTTTGTCTCATCATCAATATATCAACAATCTTCTGGAATGCACAAGCATGCAAATGACCAAACCAATATCTACGCCAATGTTTACATCCTCCAAACTCATGGCAACAGATGGTCACTCTCTCTCGGATACAACTCTTTATCGCTGCACAGTTGGCTCTCTTCATTATCTTACTTTAACTTGTCTAGGTGTATCATTTGTAGCCAACAAAATTTGCCAATACATGCAGAGCTCTCGTACTGAGCATTGGACAGTTGTTAAATGTGTCCTTGGGTACCTCAAACAAACTATCTCATTTGGCTTACTGATCAAGTGTAGCTCCACATCCACACGCATTGCATTTTCATATGCGGATTGGGCTGGTTGGCCCAATGACCTCAAATCCACCAATGGTTATTATGCTTATCTTGGCAACAACATTATCTAGTGGAGTTCTCGCAAGCAATCCACGGTCTCTTGATCAAGCTCCAAAGTAGAGTATAGAGCCCTAGAAAACACAACAATTGAATCACCTAGCTACAACATCCCATGTGTATGAGTTGGGTCTCTCTTTTGCAATAACTCCAACCATCTACGATGACAATATCGTTGCAACTTCTCTCATGGCCAACCCTGCATTTCATGCAAGTACAAAACATATTGAGTTTGACTACCATCTTGTATGTGACAAGGTTGCTTTTAAAAAAATACATGTTTGCTTCCTCTCCAACCATGATCAACTCACAGACACTCTGACCAAGCCACTTGCTTCTGCTCGGTTTTCCCTTCTTCTTCACAATCTTAACAGCCGTCCCTTTCCGTTGGAATAATGGGGGTGTACCAAGACAAACATTGACATTTCAAATCACAAGAAGTACTCTAGCAACACACAAACTCCTACCAGCAACTCATCAACACAACAACCCTATAACTGCAAGTCTACAAGATAGAGTCTGTTATACTTAAGATACTATTCGTTATACTTTAAATTTCAAATATTCACGTGTACTTATCTCACAGTGTAATTATCAATTGTAACAAAATCCTATCATTATAAATAGAAGTGCATATCCACCAAATTATGTGTGGTGAGACTAATTCGAAATCATTTCAGTTTCTATACTAGAAAATAAAATCAAACAAAACATAAAGCATGAGGTTTGGCAAAAGGAGAGAAGGAGTGCTCCCACCTATTAGAGATGGTCGAGTTGAGGGATCTGATCAATGGGTTTTTGAGTGAGATAGAGAGTCGGTGACAGGGAGGTACTGCTAAAAGAAACCTTCATCACCCATGAATGAATCTATACATCCAGTGGTGTTACAATTTTGGGATGTTAGGAATATCCATAATAAATGAACGTAATCTTAATATCACCATGGTCTAGATACATTACAATCTATCGATCTAGTGGACTGTATATTTTAGAATTTTTTTTCAAGACAATAGAGCTTAAGGTCAAAGAGATAGATAGATGAAGTATTATTCTCTAGTATTAATTATTATTTGTTAAGTTTTTTGAGACACTATTTTATATTTAATTTGTATTATAATGGACACGTTTCTCATTGATCTAGACTTTAGAGTTTGGAAATGAATTATAGGAATTTTGATCCTTAATTAAAATATTAATCAAGGATTCAAGATAGCTAGATATTCCAAATCTGATAAGATCTTACTAAAATAAGTTCACAATCGGAAAAAGAATAATTCGGTCCAACTTTCATTAAACTTCGAATTCCAGTTATTGCCCCATGTCTCCAAATAAAATCTGTAAGTGATGTTTCTGCTTTCTTTCCACCACAAAGTGCTGCAACAGCCATCAAAAGAAGAAAATTCCAAGCAAGTTACAGGCCACCAGCCATTCTTGTCCATATATTTTTTTTTTTACTAGTGCATATTTTCCACATGTATCAAACTTCCATGCTTTCTGGCTTTCATTTATTTATTTGAACGACTAATTTGGTACCGCGTCCTAGTCTCCTTTTTAGTCGTTATCACTTTAACCCTTATATAAAACACCATCTCCACCAACTTTACTCTCAACCCACTGATCCTCCTGTACTGCACTCAAGAAAACTTGGCTCAAGAAGTTCTGAATCAATCTTATATTCTCCATCTTCTAATCATCTCTTTAGCTGAAGCAAGATCTAAGGTAGAAGAAAGCCAGAATCCAGTATAATATGTATAATATGTATAGATTTAGGTTGAAAGAAGAATGACATAAAAATAATAACCAAGTTCTTGAGCCTGCAAATGCTTGTGTTGACTGATGCAAGTACTTCAGAATTTTTGTGAACCTACCATGATACCCATCCCAATATGGCATTTTGGTTGTTCCATGGATATTGACTTGCTTTCTTCACTTTCTCTAAACCTGGGCTATGCCATGAGAACAGTGGTGGAGCAACTAAAACCAAAAAATTTGAAATATTTTTTAAATGCTTAGGCATATATAGAATTGATAAATAGCTGTATTTTTTCAGTACGGTACCTACTAAAATAACTTGTGGAGTTTAATTTAGGAAAACTCAAATAATAATAATTGTAACCATAAAGTAGTATCAACCTTTTTTTCAAAATAAAAAATAATGATCCTCACTATTGGCGTTAGACAAATAAAGATCCTCAAGAAGATGATTTTAACTGTTTTTTTTTTTTTTTTTTTATCACTTTTAATATATTGACTCCATCTATGTATGAGAGCAAATAAATGTTTTGAAAGGGCATCCAACTGGTAGGTAGGTTGTTTTTACAATTTAGTAGATGTTTTATTTTTCATTTTTGACTTAGTACGAAGGGGAGATTTCATCTTTGGAAGTCATACAAGAGATATGGGGCTAAAGGCCATGGAGCAAAGCCACTTGAAAGCTTTCATTCAACTCAACTGCTTAATCAAACAAAACAAATGGAGCTTTAGGCTAACGTGGTCCTTAGAAAAAAGAAAAACCTAGGAAGTCTGCAACCTAACCATATCATTGCAGACGTAAGAGTCTCACTCAACTTGGAAGTGTTAGACTTTTTTTGTTGTGTTTGTAATTGACAACCCAAAGTGAAATAGTTTCTCTATTCTACTTTCTTTTAGCAACTGGGAGCAAATGTCTAAACAATCCTGACCCAAGAGAAAGATGCACAAAATTGTATAGGAATTAAGTCCAACGAGCAACACCTAGACGAAAATTCTCAAAGATGTCTAAAGTTCCCATTTAACCAATAAACCACTGAAACACAAAACTTCCCATAACAATTAAACCAAGGGAGATTAAAAGACATCCCATCAACAACACAATTTTTCCAGAAGTTCTTTATTCCTCTTTCTTGGAATTTTCCCCTCTCACAAATTCCTTTACATGAATTATGGCGACTCTAAAAATAGAGGAGGAGAAGGGTTTCAAGGCTTGAAATTTGTACAACTTATGTAAAATATCAACCAATTCCATTAGAGTTTTAAGCAAACCCAATCAAAATTAAAACTCAATTTATCTAAATTGATCAAAGAACAAATTGCATAAACCATTTGTTAATGAAATAAAAGAAAGTATAAACTTAGGAACATCACCTTCTGATTCTGTAATGAACCCAATTAAGGTGGCCGGGCTTGATGGNACTCCATCTATGTATGAGAGCAAATAAATGTTTTGAAAGGGCATCCAACTGGCAGGTAGGTTGTTTTTACAATTTAGTAGATGTTTTATTTTTCATTTTTGACTTAGTACGAAGGGGAGATTTCATCTTTGGAAGTCATACAAGAGATATGGGGCTGAAGGCCATGGAGCAAAGCCACTTGAAAGCTTTCATTCAACTCAACTGCTTAATCAAACAAAACAAATGGAGCTTTAGGCTAACGTGGTCCTTAGAAAAAAGAAAAACCTAGGAAGTCTGCAACCTAACCATATCATTGCAGACGTAAGAGTCTCACTCAACTTGGAAGTGTTAGACTTTTTTTGTTGTGTTTGTAATTGACAACCCAAAGTGAAATAGTTTCTCTATTCTACTTTCTTTTAGCAACTGGGAGCAAATGTCTAAACAATCCTGACCCAAGAGAAAGATGCACAAAATTGTATAGGAATTAAGTCCAACGAGCAACACCTAGACGAAAATTCTCAAAGATGTCTAAAGTTCCCATTTAACCAATAAACCACTGAAACACAAAACTTCCCATAACAATTAAACCAAGGGAGATTAAAAGACATCCCATCAACAACACAATTTTTCCAGAAGTTCTTTATTCCTCTTTCTTGGAATTTTCCCCTCTCACAAATTCCTTTACATGAATTATGGCGACTCTAAAAATAGAGGAGGAGAAGGGTTTCAAGGCTTGAAATTTGTACAACTTATGTAAAATATCAACCAATTCCATTAGAGTTTTAAGCAAACCCAATCAAAATTAAAACTCAATTTATCTAAATTGATCAAAGAACAAATTGCATAAACCATTTGTTAATGAAATAAAAGAAAGTATAAACTTAGGAACATCACCTTCTGATTCTGTAATGAACCCAATTAAGGTGGCCGGGCTTGATGGACCTCTAGCTAAGTTATTATCCTTTTTTTCTATTTGAGTTGCTAAGTTGTTCTAGTGGCCCATGACCTTAGTTATTGTGTGTAGAAATTGGGCCATGACCTTATTTTGATTACTATCCATTACAGGGATGTCTGCCAGTATATAGACTGGAGGTAGTGGTTTGTAGATAATATCTAGAATGTTGTTTGGATTGATTTTGATGGAGGAATTGGGGTGCCTCGAACACCCCAAGCTGTGATTATTTTTTCAGTCTAATATCCATTACAGTTGCATTTTTCATTTCGTTCCATATTCATATTTCTATTTCTTTCATATCTTAGTATCTCCTTATTTTTTGTTGAGGGTTCATAACAGTTGGCATCAGAGTCCAATGATCCTTTATGGTGGGCAGAACAAGGTTCAAGCCATAGGAAGAAAATTTACTGGAACAAATTCTTGCATCAGTCTTGCAGATTAGAGATTTAGTTGATCGAATGCGTGAAAATTACAAGCGTTTTCGATAATAATTAAAGGAACTTCCGAATGAATTTATAGAATCTTTCATTGAGTTGCAAGACCAAGTTAGCATGAAGGAGGATGAAGAAAATGAAACGAAGGATGAAGAGAGTGTTTAGTCGCAAGACCAAGTCATTGTGATGCAGGAGAATGGAGATAAGGTAACTCTGTCCATGAAAGTTTATTCCAATCCAAAGATCCCTCTCATTCTCTCTACTCAATGGAAGCTCAGTGGCTCCTTCTTCATATATGAGTTCACCGATGACTCTGATACCTCTATCAGGATAGAAGACTTCAAGGCTCCCATTGTAGAGATCGTGAGCTCTGAAGATGCAGCTGTGGGTGAGATTCCTTTGCAGAAGGAAATCAAACGGCCATTCAAGAAAGAAGAGAAGCAAGCCCCTGCCGGAAAAATTTCCTTCATGGGAAGAATTCCAAACAAATGGCCACGTCTCGTATGACATCTTCCATGGCATGAAAGCTTCACTCAATCTCTGTTTGTGTGTTTGTTTGGAGAATATTGGGTTTGTTTGGCTCTGGGTGAGCTCTTGTCAAGTAACCCATAAGCTAAATCCGTATTGCAACCTCCACTCGTATGACCAAATCCACCATTATTCCTCCACTTCCTCAAGTGTGTCTGTACATGTAAAAGTGGTTGGCTAGGATTAGATGACTAGGACGATAGAGATTTATTTAAATTGAGAGATTGTTGAGATTTGATGAATGTAAATATTTTATCTTTATCTTAGAACATTTAATTTGAATTAAGCGGTTATCAGATAATATCTTAGATAAGTCATGAGAGTGTGTATCCGAAATTCAAGGAGTCTGGAATTATCCAGTTAAATGGAAACTATATCTGAAGAGAAGACTCAGTGCCAAGTATCAACAGACGCGTCAGCAAACTCGTTTCCAGTACAGTCCTTCCGTCAGCAAAATCCTATTGCAAATCAAATACTAGGCATATTATTTAATTGAGGATTTCGGCTAAGTGTTGGATCTTTTGATCAATTAATTTTGAGAGAGCTTTGAGATCTAAGAGAGATCCAAGAGCAGGAGTGTGAGAAAATTCTTGTGAAGATTTTTCTAGTATTTTTTTCTCTTTCTCTTTTTGAGTGTGTGCATACTCCTTGTTGAAGTTGAGGTGATCGAGTTCAGCAACTGGAGTTCCAAGATGGAAGTCAATGCTTTGAAGATCGCCAAAGGTTCTAGCTACTACTGTGGTAGAAGACAAATAGATCATTTGTCGGGACAAGTAAGAGAGTCAAATTACAAAGGTTTTGAAATTGAGAATTACTTGTAATTGATTTTCAAATAATAAGATTTATTTTCCTAGGTTTGGTTGCCCTGTAGGGTTTACCTTTAAATAATTCTTTAAAGGGTTTCCCTTCGTAACCAAAATTAGTGTTACACACTTTATTTATTTTATGTATTTGATTGTTTATCAAATTATTACGTGCTTGACGACTAACCAATTTGTTGAGTGAATTGGTATATATTTCTGTTGCGATACATGGGTACTTGGGTAATTTCAGTGTCGATTTCCAAGGTGCCATTACTAAAAGAGCAACCACGTTCCTATTAACAAAACACATTCATTTTGCAGGTAGTTCTTGACTTGGACAAAACTCTAGTGTGTGCATATGAAACTTCTAGCTTGCCTGCCATTGTTCATGATCAAGCAATAGATGCAAGGTTGAAGTGGTTCAAGATCCAATGTGTACGCAAGGATTTTGAAGGGAAAGAAAAGTTCAATTATGTGAGTGTCTAAACGTCCTAGCTTGCAAGAGTTTTTAGGATAGATTAGTGAATTTGCAGATCTTGTTCTATTCTCTACTGGTCTTGAAGATTATGCTAGACCACCTTTAGATAGAATAGATGCAGGGACCAGATTTCCTTCTTCTTTATCGACCTTCAACAAGTAGAACGGAATATCGAGAACATATGAAGGATCCTCTTTCATTTGTTGGTGATAAATTGGATGAAGGGGTGAATAGTGGACCTCAACTGCTTGATATATTGCCACTTAGGAGTGTTTTTGGATGGTGTGGGATAATTTGCTAAAACAAACTTAGTGGCCTTTTGATAGAGGAAAACAATATCATGAGGAATTAAGTTGTCAAAAATATATTTTAGTGGCCACTTATAATTGTCATTCCATAGGTTGGATGACAATGATCTCAGGCTTTGCAAATAATGGACTCTGTGAAGAGTGCTTGAATTTTTTTATTTTTTTTTTAAAGATGCATTGTGTTTTGGAGAATCTGAACTCCTTCTCATGCTGGAGCTTGGTTATGGCTAGTGGGACCCCTTTTAGAAGTGCACTCAGAAAGCTGAGAATAGAGAGGCAAAAGCAACCTAAGTTTTTACTTTGTGCAGTGATCTTTCTAGACAATATATGGTTCAATAGAAACCAAGCAATCCACAAAGGCCCATACTTGGGTGAAATTAATATAGCAAGGAATGTTAAGAAGCAGCCTGAGGAGCACTTACAAGCTTGGAAGGAGAAATATGAAAAAATAAAAAGATGGAATTCCCCTGCACTAGCAGAAGGAAAGATCAATTCCAATGGAGCAATAAAGAAGAACAAATCTGCAGTTGCAACAGTATGCAGAAACAACAATGGAATTATAAGAGAAATATGGACAGAAAGACAATGTTTAGAAAATCCATACATGGTAGAGCTGGAAGCTGCTTATCTAGCTTGCAATCTTGCCAAAAGCAGGGGACACGAGAAGATCCATATAGAAGGAGATGCTCAAATGATTATTGAAGAGAAAATACATGGATAAATGTCGGGTTCTTCAGAGAAATGTTAAATGTTGGCTTGAAGGATCATGCAAACAAGCACGTAGCAGATGCAACATTTATGCATGCAAGCTTTATTTTCTTGAAAACACTCATGTGACAAAGGAAACCTACTGCTACCAAGCTGAATTTGAGAAGTTCTTTCCCTTGATATTGCCAGGAGCACCACTGCCTTGATTGGCAAGGAATTTTTTGTTGGCTCTGCTGCTCTTGTCTCCTTGCTATATTTAGTGCCCTTTTCCCTCAACCTTGAACACGAGGTTATTTGAAATGGTGGACAATGTAATGAATCCAATTAAGTTGGGTTGGGCTTGATGGGCCTCCAACAAAGTTGTTGTCCTTTTGAATTATTTGAGTTGCTAAGTTGTTCTAGTAGCGCGTGACCTTAGCTATTGTGTGTAGAAATGGGCCCATGACCTTATTTTGGTTGTTGTCGATTAGGAGGGGTGTCTTCTGGTATATAGACTAGAGGTAGTGGTTTGTAAAAAATATCTAGAATGTTGTTTGGCTTAATTTTGATGGATGAATTGGGGTGCCTCGAACAACTCCAAGCTGTGACTATTTTTCCAATCTAATATCCATTACAGTCTCATTCTTACTTTCCGTCCATATACATATTTCTATCTTTCTCATATCTTAGTATCTCCTTTTTTTCATTGAGGTTCATAACAAATTCTATAGGACATCAGTTTGGGCCTTTTCAGTTTGAAGCATTTAGCATCTGTTGGAACGGCATAATTATATATATATATATATATGAATACCTGGATGGATTAGAATCCTTAGATTGTACAATCTTGATTTCCTGTGAGGTCTCCTTGCTGGTAGGTCATAGACCAGTCAAATTTATCTTACAAAGGTGCCGATGGGTATGAGCTGCTTGAAATTTGCCAGCGTTGAAGGTCTTCCCTTGGATCATCGTCACCAAATGACCATGGCCTTCGATCGAGCCTTAGAGCTGCACGTAGTGGGTCAGATTAGTTGAGAAAGAGTGACTGGAGGTGGAGAGAAGCAAATTGTAGTCGGTCGTAAAAAAAGTGAGAGTGAGACGAAGGTATTTTCAGGGCTAGCAGGTCACCATTAAAAAGTATATGTAGAAGAAATTTTTTTGAAGGATCATAGGTTGCCATAAATGTGATTTGCATAGGGATGAAAATCAATTATAATATTTCCTTCACAAATTTCGGTCATGGGTAATGTAAGTTTGTTGTCACTAACCACTCTTATCATGAATGAATGCATGTCATCATAATATCATATTATCTGCAAACTTTTTTTGATGTAATTTTTATCCAAAAAAAGTCTTCAATTCTCACAGGTTGTAGAAAATCAAATGGTCAAAGGTAAATATTTGACATGCGTATTACTCGGAATGATTAAATATACGATTTTTACCTCTCTTATAATTTTTTTTTATCTATATATGGACTACATTTATTGAATTTGTTTGGACTATATGAATCAAGATTAAACTCGAAAATTAAAATTACCACTTTGATACAATGTTAATCACCAAATGTCTTAAAAATTTAACGACTTTAGGTCAAAACCTTGAGGATCCCGCAAAAGAAATAATATTGCACAAGTAATATTGTTGAAACTATTTTTTGTTATACATATATATTTCACCCATGAATTAGTACGAAGGAAGCCACATGGACGAAATAGACACTACAAGTACTATAAGATATATTCACCATTCTCTTATTCTTATCATATGGGAATCACAAGGTATGTAGCACATTACCGGACAAGATTCAGGCTCGTCACTTGAATTGATCTTCTTGGCCAACACCAAGGCATTGTTTTGTTTTGTTCTTTTGAACTTTCTAAACGATTTTTCTTAGCTCTTTATACAAGTTTTGTTTTTAATTTTTTTATATATGT
This sequence comes from Pterocarya stenoptera, assembly GCA_003123785.1. Classification (NCBI taxonomy): domain Eukaryota; kingdom Viridiplantae; phylum Streptophyta; class Magnoliopsida; order Fagales; family Juglandaceae; genus Pterocarya; species Pterocarya stenoptera. The sequence continues at coordinate 127,542 of QEOT01124311.1, read as the reverse complement.
ACATAAGAATGCATATATAGCGTGTCAAGTGACACATGTCGAACTTTCTTATATATTGATGTGTCATTTTAATGGTTTACTGACAAAACTATGAATAGAAAAAAAAAAAAAAAACTAATTCAATCATTCTTACAATTACTAAGTAAAAAGATCAATTGAAAACCTTATGAACCAATTTGACTTTGAACCAAACTACAAACACTTCTAAGTCTTTAACCCTTTAGTTATCCCATAAGAGCATTGGTAATGGTCTAGTCATTGCTAAATCTAAATTTTGGCTAGAATTTCAAGTTTTGGCTATAATATTAGTCTTTGCCTAGGTGAATCCATATTAGACTTAAAGTCAAAATAATAATATGATACTATATATTAATAATATTTTACAATTTTTTTTTTTTTGTAATATTTTACAAATGCACTTCATATATTAATTAATAATTTAATTTTTACTTAAAATAAGGTAGAAAATAGAATTATATATTAATTAACAATTTAATTTTAATTTCATAATTTAATTATTATTAATGAAATAGAATAATGTAGAAAATAAGTGACTATTTATCAAAATTGAAATGGATAATATAGACTTTAAAATAATTAGATAATATAATGATTGTTAGAAATGATTAAAATATTACTTTAGTGAGTGAATAGTGACTAGTCAAAGATGAATAGGGAGCTTAATTTACTGTAGCTCATATATTGAATTTTAGTAATTTGCTAGTCCAATGTAAAAGATTTTACTCATACCTAGTCAAAATTTAAAGATGCATTGACATTTGACTAGTCCAATAGACAAATGAGTATACCATTATATATATGATCATAGGGTGATGCTACATCCCCCGCTGGTAGTCCCGCTTGGGTGTAGCATATAATTTTTTTATGTGTGTTTTTTAGTTTTATATAAAAATAATTATTAAAAAAAATTATATAAAAAAAAAACCTTAAAAAAACACATAAAAAAATATGTGCTAGACCTCAGCGGGACTCCCAACAGAGGATCTAGCATTTTCTATGATCATAATAAGTTAGAACATCTGTATAAAGGATCTTTTTTTCAAATGTGAATGCCCTTACTCACTTGGTCCCCACTAGTGGAGGAAATCCTTGCGCCTGTTGATCTACTTCTGCAGCTGGAGATCGAGTCCATACGGTAAGGCCTCAGAAGTAGACCGAGGGCAACTGGGAATATAGATCTCAATAGGCACAATCCTGTCACAGTAGAGATACATCCGATAAAAGCTGCCGATTTTTATTTTATTTTCTTAATTTATTTTATTTTCTTGTTAAAAAAATATTTTTAAAAGAGCTTAAGATTTTTTTAAAATGTTTAAAAGAATTTAAAAAATGTTTAAAAAAACAAAAAATTAAAAAGTTAAATAATAAAACTTAACTGTTTAGGCTATATTTAATTGGTTGAGCGATCTCAATCAATCTCAAACCAATCATTCATGGAATCTATTCCTTTTTAACTTTTAATTAAAAAATTAAATACATCTCAATTTACTATATACATTTACACAAATATATCAATCTATTTATATTTAAATAAATTTTAATATAATTTACAAAATATTACTATTAATAAATCAATTCAAATCATTTAAAAAAATACTAGGAAGTTCGATTTGGGCTCCCATTTTCTTCTTCCCGTCTGACGTGGAAGGACAATTGGCCTTTCCGCTTTCTTCTCCTTCTTCTTCTCCTTCCTTTTTATTTTTTTTTAAATTTTTGGCACATTTCTCCATTTTCCGCTTCATCCATCCTATTTCCCTAACCATTCTCTCTCGCGTCTCCCCCTACGGAAGTTCATTCCCCAGTTTCAAAATTCAAGAAACTATTAAACCCATAAATCAAAAACACAAATTGATCGGAACCCAACTGAGCCAGTGGTGGAAGGCTTGCATTCCGACTGATGCGGTGCCATGACTAAACAAATTTATTGGAGATTGTTCTCCTGCATTTCGGAATGGAAGATACCGATTGCCTCGAAAAAGTTGAGAGGCCCAAATCCTTCTACGGAAAAACAACCGAAAATGAACGAAACAAAGACATGATGGATTATTGAAGCTTTTCTCAGGGAAAAAAAATAGAAGAATAATAAGAGATTTAAGTAAAAGCGATCAACTTGGTAGAGGAAGCCATGGGGGATTCCGGTGTTCTCAATAGTACGAGGAATATGTTCGAGTGTGGACTTGTGGTTTGTTTCCTGTGAAATTGGAGGGGCGGCCAAGCACTTGGAAGAATTTTCAACCTGAGGTGACTGTTTGGGACCCAAAGATTATTATGCTTAGCCATATAGATTACTATGCAGAGAATGATTGAACTGAGGATGAAAATTTCTCAAGAAGGCAGCGGATTTTCATAGTTGTTGAAAAATTGTAGGGAGATGGAGATGGAGATGGAGGAATAAAATGGAAAAAATAAAAAATAAATAAAAATAAAAAAAAAATGAAAGAAAAGAAAGGCAATGGCCTTCCCACGTGAATGAAGAAAACGGGAGCTGAAATCGGACTTTTTCCAATCATTTAATATCATCTCGTAGTCTATACGCAACCGAAGTGATTTTAAGTGAAAGAGTTGGTAATGACCAATCCATTCAAATCAACGTGCGTGTCCGATATTCAAACCGGGCCTAAAACATCCATGCGTACCATTGGTCCGTGTTGTCCTTTCAAGCATGAACGAGGGCACGGCGTCGTGGGGCCCGGGGGCCTCCCCCACAAAAGAATTCTGAAAAAAAAAAAATATCATAGGCAATTTTCTTCCATTGACTGGGCTCCACTGTTATAAATGCTTCGTCGCCAAAACTTCCCATAATAATTTCTACATGTCTTTTCTTAAATTTCTCTATATTTTGTTCAAACAAAATGGTAATTGATAATACTGCAATTAAAAAAAATTCAAACCAACCAGATAATTTTTAACTGCAAGCCTGCACATATAGGGTCTAATTGGGGGCAACTGTTGGGAAATTTCCACAGTACTTTATATAGAGTATTATGGGGGATATGTACCATAGACTATGGTCTCGTTTAGGAATACAAATTATCTAATCATCACATCTTATCTTAAAATTTATTGTAATTAATTCCTTTTCAAAAATATTAAAAAATAAACATTTTTTAATTTTTTAATTTTTTTATCTAATCATTATTTAATCATTATAATTTTCTCAAACTTCCAATCAAAACAAAAAAATCTATTTAACTTTTTCAAATTTTAAAATAAAAATTATATTAAAAAAATTATATTCTAACAATATTTTAACTTTATAAAATTTTTATTTGACTTTCTCTCTATCATTTCTAAAAATCCAATAAAAATCTTAATTCAAACTATTTTATTACTATTTACAAACTATTTCACAACTATTCACGAAATCTTCATCTCATCTCATATATTCCTCAATTGAGGCATAAATAATATGAGTTGGAACATGTCAAGCTATGTTGTTTGATTTTAAGGTCCTAAATTAATGTTCTCTTTTTAGATAATTGGTAGAAGAAAAGTGTAGGATGAGATTTAAAAAAATAATAATAATTCAAAATTTATGTAATACCTCATACTAATTAATAAGTGTAAGTGATATGTTAATGATTAAAATCTCTCCATGTACCGGAAAGGGAGAAATGGTCATTCCCAACCCATAGAGATGTCTCGGATCTTGATGAAGTGGCCTGAAGCCCACGATGGTAGTTTGGGGTGTCGGTTCGGTACCTGTACATACATTTATAACATTAAATAACAAAGACTATAAGAAATGAAAATATAAAATGAGATGTACAGATTGATGTGATACGGCTTGCGGCTTATGTCTATTGGTAGTTTGGAAGGCAAATCTACTATAAGAGGAATATTTTACGGTCTCTCATGATCCCTTGTACCCTACTATACAAATGAGAGTTGATCACCCCTTTTGGACTTGAGATCAAGATGGTCTTTGGAGTCTACTCCTACCAAAGATATCAACAAACTTTTTTTACCGAATTTTTTTATTTAATATTTAAAGAAGTGTTTTTTAATAAATTTGTAATTTTTTTTAAATGTCTAAAGAATTTAAAAAAATGTTTGAAAAAGAAATTTGAACGTTCAGCGAAGAATTTCGCTGGCTTCCCTATGTGGGAGTAGCATCACCATCATAATAATTGAAAAACTCATCACCACAAAATATACACCAATAGAAATTAATCACTTTATATATATGTTGAATTCTGAGGAGTTGCAGATAAAGGAGGAAAATACCATGAAATAGCAAGGATGGAGAGAAAACATTCTCATTAATTAATACCACTGAAAGCTTACAACGACAGCTATATATGTACAATGAATCAAATAATACGACAAAGAATGACAAACTAATTCTAGAAGCAGCTACAAAGGGAATATTCTAACATGCAGACTTTTGCTAAGGTGTCAACAAGAGAATATTCTGACATTAAGTGGGAAGTCCTCTCTATGGTGTGGCGGTAGGTAGAGTCGATGCATCCTCAAGTAACTCATTTGATCCTTTTGATGAAGTTTGAGAATATATAGATATATATATATATATTTATATCTTCCAGGTGCATATACATAGCACAAGATCAAGTCATGGGAGAGTAAGATCTCTTATTGTTGTTAACCAAATCTGCAAAATTGGCGCTGTAAATTTCCAATCAATGTCATCTCTCACCATGCAAACATCCCCTTCTTCTTCTTTGCATGAATGGTGTGTTTTCCTCAGTTTCCATGGCGGGGACACCCGTCAGAGATTTACCGCTCATCTGTATAAAGCTTTGGAACAAAGAAACCTTTCCACCTTTAGGGACGATAAAGAACTGGAGAGGGGAAGATATATATCTTCAGAACTCTTGAATGCAATTGAAAACTCCATGTATGCGGTCGTCGTTCTCTCTCCATACTATGCTTTTTCGAGATGGTGCTTAACCGAACTCGCCAAGATTGTTGAATGCATGGAAAGGAAGGGGTTGATACTTTTACCAGTTTTCTATCAAGTGGATCCCTCACACATGAGAAATCAGAAAGGTACTTTTGCAAAAGCTTTTGTTAAACATGAAAACAATCCCAGGATTGTCGGAGATGATCTGCGAACATGGAAATCTGCTTTGAGCAAAGTGGGCAATATCTCCGGATGGGATTTACATGATAGGTAAATATTTTACGTTCTAGATCTTCAAAAACCTATTTTCTGAAAATAATATGTTTTGGTTCCAGCACTATATATATGATCAACTATCTATAAATTTCAAATTTTTGTTTTTATATAATATATTTTATATTAATTATAAGTACATAAAAAACATTTCATTTGAACAACTAACTTATATCTTTTTTATTATGATAACCATATTAATCTCTCTCTAGCTTGAGACGGCCGGCCTGTGGCCGGTTTGAACTTGAAGTATTGATGAAACGTGCGTAATGGGTTTTCCTAGGATTTTAGTTCATAATTTGTGTGCTAGCGATAACATGGCCATGGCTGCATGCTAATAATTATATTCTTGTTGGATTTAATTGTGATAGAAATTCTTATCTTTGAGCGGCCACACATATATATATTAAAATAATTAGTTGGCTTAATTTCATTAATTTCAATCGTCTCAATTTTGGCAGAGACGAGTCAATAGTTATTGAAGAGATCGTAGGAGAGATACTTGCTAAATTAAATTCTACATTCTCGATTGTTTCCAAGAAGCTTGTTGGAATAGAGTCTCGTCTAGAGAAATTGATGAATTTGTATTTAAATTTTAGACCGGATGAAGTTTGCTTTCTAGGTATCTGGGGGATGGGTGGTATTGGGAAGACCACTCTTGCACGTGCTGTTTATGACAAAATTTCTAGTCAATTTCAATCAGTTATTAGCTTTATTGCTGATGTTAGAGAAAGAAGTGGAGAAAATGGCGGTCTAGTTGATTTACAAAAACAACTTCTTTCCGATCTCTTTCAGGATAAGAGTAGCGACATAAAGGATGTCGACAGAGGAAAGAACAAAATTAGACATAGACTACGTCATAGAAGGGTTCTTGTTATTGTGGATGATGTGGATCAAACCCAACAATTAGAAGCATTAGCAATTGAGCGCGATTGGTTTGGTGGAGGGAGTGTAATCATTATAACAACAAGAGATAAGCATCTGTTGATAGAACGTGGATTGGCTGAAGATGAAATATATAAGGCTAAAGAATTGGATGATGATGAAGCTCTCCAACTCTTTAATTGGAAAGCCTTCAAGAAAGACCTCCCTCTAGAAGGTTTTGTGGAGCTTTCCAAGCAGATTATACATTATGCTCAAGGCCTTCCTTTAGCTATTGAAGTTTTGGGTCGATTCTTATGTCGGCAAAATGTAGACTTTTGGGAAAGTACTTTGAGAAGTCTAAGACAAAACCCCAAGAAAGAAATCGTGGATACACTTAAAATAAGTTTTGATGGACTCGAGGAAAACGAGCAAAAAATTTTTCTAGATATTGCATGTTACTTCAAAGGGGAGAAGTATGTCGACCGTGTCAAGAGCATACTAGAAAGTTGTGATTATCACCCAAGTAGTGGTATAGAGATTCTTATCAGTAAGTCTCTCATAACAATCTCTAGAGGAAAACTATGGATGCATGATCTACTCCAAGAAATGGGTCATGAAATTGTTCGTCGCCAATCTCAGGGAGATCCTGGCAAACAGAGTAGGTTGTGGCTTACTAATGACATCATTCGTGTACTGAAGAACAATAGTGTAAGTGGATCTTAGAATAATAAGCTCATTGAATTGTATATGTTAATGCAATTAAAATTTTCAGTATACTTAATTATAGCATGAACTGCACTAATTTGTTCTCGTTGGTCACTAGGGAACAAACAGGATCGAAGGCATTGTCCTAAACTCTCCTCCACAAGAAGAACTACACTTGAATTCTGGCGTCTTCTTGGAGATAAAGAACTTACGATTGCTCAAGATCATAGGTAATGTGCACCTTTCTCAAGGCCTTAGTTATCTTTCTACAGAGTTGCGGGTTATGGAGTGGCATGGATATCCTTTAAAATCATTGCCAACGGGTTTCCCGCCTGATAAACTCGTTGAACTCACTATGTGTTACAGCCACATTCAACAACTGTGGCAGGGAACTAAGGTAAGATGTTTGCTTGAATAAAAGTGTTTTTCTTTGAATTCTTAAAAACTAATAAATTAATGTATGCATCAAAGTTAATTCCCATATTTATTTTTATATCCCAGAGTTTATACAAGCTAGAGCATCTTGATCTTAGTGACTCTCGGTACTTGGTGGAGACCCCAGACTTCACTAATGCCCCAAATCTTAAGAGGCTGATTCTTCAAGGTTGTACAAAATTGCGTAATCTCCACGCATCGGTTGGAGCACTAAAACGCCTTATTTTTCTGAATTTGAAAGGTTGCACATCACTTACTAGCCTTCCTTGTAACATTAGTTGGGATTCCCTAGAAATTTTGATTCTTTCTGGCTGTACGAGACTCTGGAAGTTTCCAGAAACGGTTGGAAATATGAATTGTTTGAGGAAACTTGATTTAGATGGGATTGCATTAGTAGAGCTTCCATCATCAATTGGGCATTTAACTGGCCTTACTTATTTGAGTTTGAGAGGCTGCAAAAGCCTCTTGAGTCTTCCGAGTGCTATTTCTGGTTTGACATCTCTTAAAACTCTTGCTCTCTCTGGTTGTTCACAACTTGAGGAACTGCCCGAGGAACTAGGGAATTTGGAACATCTGGAGGAGCTCGATTTAAGTGAAACTGCTATAAGGCAATTTCCATCATCCATTGCATGTCTACAAAATCTTAAAATGTTGTCCTTCCAAGGATGTTCAGGTCTACCACCTAAGTTGTTTCTCAAACGATTAGTAACTTGGTTTTTGGGGAATCCCGACATTGGTTTGGTGTTGCCTACTTCGTTGTCAAGTACTCTATGCAGCTTGAAGAGATTAGATTTGAGTAATTGCCATTTAAAAGATGGAGCAATTCCCAGTGACCTAAGTGAATTATCATCACTGCTAGCTCTAGATCTAAGTGGAAACGATTTCACGCTCTTACCTGAAAGCATCTCTCAACTTTCGAAGCTTATTAACATTTTCTTGAGACGTTGTAGCCAGCTTCGATCATTGCCAGAACTTCCGTCAAGTATAGTATATGTTGATGCTCAAGATTGTATCTCATTGGAAACAGGTTGTAATAAAATTCTTACATGGGTATCATATAAAACTGGAATTGTAGCTATGCGAATTTTTCCGACCCTTAAGTCACGTCGATGGCAAGTCTTACAATGCAACCTATTGAATGGAAGAACCCTTAAGGTATGTTAGTTTCTTTTCTCTTGCACCATCAAATTTTTAACTTTATTTCAAATTGCTCCCATCCTTTGTCAAATATATATCATATAGAGGCCTTTAAATGTTATATGTACGGTCAAATTACAGTGCTTTTTTTACCCCACTTGGTGAAGATAAGGACACTATAATATCATCTCAAGTTCACAAAATGGATGGTGCCAACAAGATTAAGTACTAACGAAAGTTTCAATTTAAGAACAGTAATTTCGACTGAAATCATGGATATTGAATGGTTTAACGTGACAAAATGTCATATTAATATATATACCTAATTAGTTGAACCATAAAAAGTTAGCTTTCCGTTTCCTTTTTTTCTTAATTTAATTTATTTCTCACAGGCAAACATTGATCTTGCCAAAGTCATCTTTGGTAGTTCAAGAGGAGTAGGAATTCCAATGTGGTTCCAGAATCAGAGTATGGGTTCCTCGATTACAATCGGGTTGCATCCTGATTTGGATGATAGTAGAAAGTGGTTGGGATATGCTCTTTATGTTTCCTATGAAATCAATGACCTTGAAAGTTGGGAGTCAACACGTTTTACGAGGTTAGATTGCGAGGAGCTTCATTTTGTTACTGATGAAGGTCCTCTCACAGCCCTCCTAATGTACGATACACTCCGTAAATTTTCCAATACTAATATGCCAGAAGGATATTGGATATATGCACCACGCATATGGTTTGAGAAAAAGTCAAACGAGGTGGATACATGGAGTTACATTGAGGTTTCAATTACGATTGGCAATCCATTCATGAAGGTGCAAAAGTGCGGAGCTCATCTAGTATACGAGCAAAATGCCCATGAGTTTATCGATGCAGTTTTATCACATCCTCTTTCGATTATACAAATACAAATCAATAAGAAGTTTGGCTTATAGACTCCAAAAATTGTCGATATTGAATTATGCAACTTCAAAATGATATGACTTTAGCTACAATAATTTGGGATTGGTGGTCACTGTAGCTAGACCAAATTGATAAATAAATATTTTGAGGTACTTGCTATTTCCTTTGCTTTTCTTCTACACCATTTATTTCATTTTAAAGTTTTTTCTTNGGGGGGGGGGGGGACTTGTGCTTTGTTCTAGTGCTCCCACAGCTAGGATTTGAGCCGGAAACAAAAAGAAAATTGATTTGTATTTTTTTTTAGGTAAAAATGTAATAGACATATGTCTTTTTTTATTGGTGTTGTGTTAAATATTTAGAATGTATTTGCTGTACTTGTATTAATGTATTTTCATATAACTCTTAATTTAGAAAAAAATTAATTGAAAAAATATATATTATTAAATGTATAATATTTTTATTTTTTATTTTGACTAATAGATAGATAATCTAATGTGGGAATAAGTTTTAAGTGAAATAGCCAAATGTAAAATCATGTCATATTATGCAAATTTTAAATTTACATAATCCAATGCTAATGTTCAGAAAATGACTCAAAATTTGTACTAGTCCGTTAGGCGAGACAGTATGGGAGCCCACAACCGGCTTTGATACCATTTGTTAAAGACAACCATTGATCCTAAAATCCTTAACACTCTCTGCAAAGTAGCTATCCAGGTGGTTCCAGTTTTTACTTTCTAAACCTGATTACGCCAAAGGATGTTGGTGAAATAGAATCTAGTGGTCCAATTTATTGCATAAAGGTTTTACCTCAAATGAATATTAGAATGCAACTCAAACAACTAAAAGTAATTTTTCTATCGAGGACCCAGGCTGCATTAACAGTGGCTCGACCATCCGTCTGAAAACACTACTTGAATCCTTGCTTCTCAGATGCTATGAGGTCTCTCTCTCTCTCTCTCTCTCTCTCTCTCTCTCTAAACGTGATATATATCCCTATATTTTACAGGTAAACTATGCACAAAGCAACATGCACAAGTACGTTTTTCCTCTAAGTGCATCCCCGCTATGGTTCACACTTGATGGTATCATTGGTATGGGGCCTGTAGTTAGTGTTGACCTACCTCAAAATTATATATGATGACAAGGGGTGTGTGGGATTTGCTGTATATGTTAGTTATGTTATCCGTGACCAGATAGGTGTTTCCCCCAACATCTTTGGTCATTTGATGATCATGATCTTGAATGTTTTTTGGTCTTTCCCCCCCACCCCAGACACAATCGTTGCTGGGCTAAGTAGACTTTTTTTGTTCCATTTGCATCAACGAAGCAAGATCCGAGCTTCATTTGGAACCAACGATCAAAATATGGATTTTTACAGCTAACGATTGACAATTGTTCAGTACTGTTGTGGAGAATTTCTGAAAAGTTAAGAAATTCAGGTAAGTAGGGTTCATATACTAGTTTACACAAAAGAAATGAAATGAGCTTGACTTTGAAAATAAACATGTTTGTTTTCGAAAAGAAATCTAAAAATGACCTCAAATGTTTGTTCTGCATATGCATAAATTCTATATAAGAGAAAGTATTTTCTGTCATGAGTGGTGTAGACATGAGCTAATTTAATGTGTGGAATCCATTTAGTATATGAGCAAGACTTGATTGGGCGTGTCCATACAATGGCAGAATTAGTTGGAACAATAGCTCAACTTGCAGTCACGTGCCCTCACTATTCCAGGCCCTTCAATCATGAGTTCGAATTAAGGAGATGAGGATAGGAGTAATAATAAGCAATGTCGTATTGATGATAAGGAGGAAACCAGAAAAAGTGATAGCTCCGAAATTGGCTATCATCTCAGCATACTGAACCAAAAGATAAGAAAATGTATAAAGTTTCTGCATAATCCTAGGAAGGTTAGTTTGAATTAAGATCCTCTAAATTTCTTGTCAGTAAGATTCACTTCAAGTTTTTATATATCTATTCCCCACTTAAATCCTTCACTTTCAATAAAAACTTAATAGAATTTTTTTTATGCTTATGTACTGTCTCTTTTACAATGATTATTATTATTATTTACTGGCCATTTTTATTCTATTCTTCAGGAACATCATTTATTCTTTGCATGTGATCACTGTTTCCCTCCAATTAGTGAGATTCCAGACTGCTTAACCTATCGTGGCATAGGACCTTCAGGGACAATCGAGCTACCTACAAATATGCATAATGATTATAAATGGGCGGAACTTCTTATTTGTGCTTCATTTACATTCCAAGAGAATCAAGTTGAATTTCTGATTCGAATTTCTTGAAAGTATGGAATCAGAAATTCCTCACCACCTTATGTTTTTTTGACACGGATATAGATAGTTTGAGACCTATCCATGTATACCGCACTGCCAAGCAAGAATTCAAGTGGTTACATTTACATGGATTTATTTGGCTAGATTGTATATTCCAATTTGGTGGCCTCCAAATAGAATAAAGCACCATTCTCCGTGCTGCTGGATTGTGAACAATTGTGGTCTCCGTTTTCTTTCTACACCAGATTTGGAAGAGTTTATGCATTTAATGCTCCACTTCCAGGTCTCTTTTTTTGACAATTGGGGTCTCTTTCATAAAGAAATAGTGGAACAAGATTGTCCACAACTAGAACCATTCTCGAATCAAACAGATCAAGGATGCACTTCAATGGACTCAGCTTTTGCTAGTAATGTTGAGTCTCACCCCACATCAGCAGAGAACCAAGCCTACATCTTGGAAACATCAACCATCTTTCTCAAAAGAAAATTTGAGACTCTGTTTTCAACACTCTTTGAAGTCTCTCTCTCTCTCTCTCTCTCTCTCTCTCTCTCTCTCACACACACACACACACACACATAATTCTTAATGTTACAAGGGCTCCAAAATGATTATCATGGATATTTCCTTCCTCAAGGTGACATACCACTGTGGTTCAGTAATCGAACGTCGTTCATCATCAAAGCATCTCTGGTGCTGCAATGGCAAAAAAAAACGACAGATGTATGAGTTCTTGGGTTGAGGTTGCACCACCCCTTCTCATTTCACTGACTAAGATATCCATTTCTCCTGTTCTGGAGACTTTTACTGAAGAGGAGGTTGAAGAATATCATGATGATCAAGCAGGCTCCTAAATATTTGAGAGTGCTTGTGTTTGGATTTCTTTCGATCTGTTTGGTGTGAAAACCTTAGAATTAGCAAGTTTTGCAGTTCATCCTTACAAATTAGTAATCGATTTTGTTTTTCTACCAACTTATTCATCTGGAATTCAGTTATATTTCCTTCTTAATGCAATTTTCTTGTAAGATCCCTCTATACTTCAAAAAAAAAAAAAAAACCATGTAACCACCAAGTTGATGGCTCTAATGTTCTATGTGACATTTGCTACACAATTATGTCTCTCGATCGGCAGAATTACTATACGAGTGACTGATTTTTTTTTTTTTTTTTTTAATAGAGTTACTTTAGTTGTAAGCAAATTAAGGTGGTTATTTATATATAAGAGAAGTCTACAAATTTATGTATCAAATTTCTAATCTTTAACAAATTAAGCAATTCACTCGATACTAGGAATGTCAAATCAAGCTACAAAGTTGTGTCAATGGATTGATGCATAGAGATTCTGCATGAGAATTGTTTGGATTCCATAGGTTAAGCCTGCATTTAAGCATTTGATATGGGAGAAGCACACACAATCCCATATCCTAAGAATTGCATTTAAGCCTGAAATTCAAATTTTATATGTATATATAGATTTTTATAAATCTCGAAAGTCTTCCAATTTTAAATGTTAAGAGGTGCAGTTTTTAAACACTTAACATCTGTTATTCTTATATCATCTACTAACTCTCTTCAAACAACTTTCGTTTTCCCTCTATAAAAGTTGAAAAAATAAATATGGTGCGACTTTTAATTTATCTAACTCAAATTGAAAATTTTAATATAACTATTTAATATGGGTCAACCAGAACACTACTTATTTAATTAAACGGGTCAAACCTTAAAACCTTTATCCGACTCATATAAATAGTAGGTTGTCACACGGCCTGTTTTGACCCATTATATGTAAACAGATTAAACTAACTTGCATAACCTAATTGTCCTTATTCACATAATTTTATATGAGAATTAAAATTTATAATTTTTAGTATCCACTATATCTTTTAAAAAAAAACACCTACCAACAAAACCAATATTTTTGAGATATTAATCTATAATAAAACCAATATTAAAATCCCAACAATAACAAACATAAACATATTGTGAGAATACCAATAAGTCCAATATTATAAATCACAATCTCAACAAAAACAAACATAAGCATATTAAAAGAACACCACTATTAAAACCCAACAATAACAAATATAACAAAATTGTAATAATATCAATGTTACAATCCCAAAAATAACAAAGATAAATTTAAACATTTATAGAACATGAAGATGGAATTGGAGCGTCCTCATTGTTCTCATCGATATCCATTCCCATAACATCTTCAGTTAATTTGCCCAATTTCGTTTATATTGAAAAATTAACATTTGTAAAGTTTCATGTCAAATAAAATTTTTGTATTGAAAGCACTACAATAACGTCACATTGCTCATCATACAACCAATCTCTGATGCAAACTAGTGCTTCAACAATATCTAGTTTAAGTACACTCCTAAATTGATCAATGACATGTCCACCAACACTAAATATAGATTTAGATACAACTATAGAAATGGGAACACGAAAATGTTACGAGCCATAAAAGCAAGATTGGGATAACAAAATTCATTTCCTTTCCAAAGTGCAAAAATATCAAGCTCTGTGTTTCTATCTGCAAGAGCTTCATCCAAATTGATCTCCAATTGACTTTTTTGTTTATGGGCAGAAGGATCATCAATTTGAAATGTATGAAACTCATGCACAAAAAATGAAAAATAGAAAGTTTCAATGCAACATGATATAAATCAATATAACATAAATAATTAAAAAAGTATATTATTTAATTTACTTTCATTGCTTGTCTAGTCTCTCTACTAAAAGATTGAATTGAGCTTACCATACATCTTTGCAAATATTTCTTTCAGAAGTTGTGGTTGAACTTGTAGAAGCACTAGACCTATATTCCATGAAAAGACATAACAATTTCACACGAGCATGCGAATACTCTTGGGAACTATTTTTCATAAAGCTTCTTATAAGAAAACTCAATAAATTGAAGCCTGTATCAAGGATCCAATATAATTGTTATAACCAACATGGCATTGAACTCTGACCAATATTTCTCAAACTTAGTGAGCATTTGATAAGACATTCTCTCATGTAGTCATTTTCACTCTCTCACTATTCCTTCAATGTCAAATAAATCATAAAAATTACTGGAAAATATAAGCTGGCTACAAGATATTTGGTTCCACCAAAGTAACAAGTGGTATCATAAAAAATAGCACTCTCAAGTATAAAAAAAAAAAAACAAAAATCGATCTAATAGGTACATCTTGTCTTAATCATTTCTGACTATTTACAGACATTCGATTGATTGAATCTAAAATTTTTTGTTTCATTGTTTGTGATCTTTTGACATATTTGATGCTTTTACAAACTTTTTGGATAGTACAATCAACCTCTTTTAATCCATCTTGTACTACCAAATTGAGGATATGAGCAAAACAACGAAAATGAGAGAACTCATCATCACAAACAAGGGCTTTCTTAATATCAAATTGGGTTTTTACCAGCTTCATCATAACATCATTAGAAGAAGAATTGTCTAAAAGTAAAGTAAAAATCTTGTTCTCAATTCCCCAATCACATAGCAGGTTATAAAAAATTTTTGAATAAAGATATGCCATTATGTGGTGCTGGCATAAAAGAGAAAAAAAAAATCCTCTTTTCTAAGACCCAGTTCATCTAGAAAATGTGTCGTAATGCATATATAACCATCAGTAGTTATAGAAGCCTACAATTATAATGTCAAACTAATTCTATTAGGAGCATCATTCAACATGCATTTAACCCTTTTTATTTCTTGTTGATGCATCTTAACCAAATCAACCTTAAAAGTATTCTAGATATAAGGGAAATATTATAACACAAATATTGTAATGCTACTCTTATATCAGAATATTCAACAAAGTGAAAAGGTAGCCCATGCTTCACAATTGCTTCTATCCCCATCCTGCTTACTTTTTCAAGGTCAAATTTAGAAGTGCTTACTGTCACTAATCCATTATATTGGCATAACACCATCTGACCAACATCTCGTGAGTTTCTTATAATGCATGTTTCAATGAGACGCTTCAAATTCCCAGTTCCATATTTACTTGCTACCAGGTATGTAAAACTACACATCTTGCACTAGGCTTGCCATCACCTTTGTCAGAATTAGGAGTTATCTAAAAAAAACCCACACATTTGAAGCTTTGCTTCACTCTAATTTTGCATATTTGCAAATGAACTAAGATATCTTCCAGTGAATCCAATTCAATTAAGAATAATACTTAGTCCATCGGTGAAATTCATCGATGGATTCCACCGTTGGTTTTATTTATTTATTTTTTAATTTTTTTAATTAATGATTAAGAAAGTATTTTTTACTGCTATTGTGATTTTTTTCAAATGTTGAAGGGTATAAAAAGTTAATAGAAAAAAGAAAAGAAAAAGGCCATTTGACCTTGTTAGTAGCACCCATCGGTGGAATCCACCAGTGGGTGTAGCACCACTCTTCAATTAAATTATCATTTTCGCTTTCAATGTTTGGTTCATTACCTTGCTGCCTCAATTTTATGAGTATAACAACAACAATTTCAATAAACATAACTAACTATATCATCAACAAATAAATAAACATAGTTAATAGGATTAACAAATCTACACATAAACACAATAAACACAACAACCAAGTTTGCTACCAAATATGTCCAATTAAATTTTCACATGACTTACTATAAACACAGTAGTAACTATTAACATAACTAGTCAAGCAGCAACAAAATGTAACTATCAGATGAACAATTCTTTCAAATTTAATTTTGAGAAAGATACCATGGGGTGGACTTGCAACGTGTAGAGAGGGTAGACTGGCAGTGTGTAGAGAGAGTGTGACGCCGATATAGAATGATCGAGAGAGAGATCCTGATGGATTAAGAGTGAGACTATTTGGAGAGTGACAGTGATACTTGAGAGAGATTGATAGACGAGAGGCAAGAGGCAAGAGGACAAGAACATCGGAGAGTGAGACAAGAGGCAAGAGAAAGAGGCAGAGAAAGAGAGAGACAAATGACAGAGAGTGAGGCAAGAGGCCATGACCAACAAGAGACGGAAAGAGAGATAAATGTCGAGGCCCAATAGAGAGGGGACCAAAGATGTGTCGAGAGATGGAGAGTGAGAGTGAGTGAGGCGACAAACTAGAGATGAAAAGAGAGACAGACGATGTGTCAATGACGATTGACAAGAGACAAAGATGTCAGAGAGTGAGAGTGAGACTTGAGAGAGAGAGAGAGAGAGAGAGAGAATGTTAGGGCCTTTTAACTTTCAGGGTTAAAAGGACAAATTTTAATTTTGAAATAAATTTAAATGGGTTATGCGAAATGATTTTCAGTTGACCCATTTATTAATTGTGTCTTAACGGGTTAATCTGTTCTGATCCGAACCCATTGATATCAAACTCAAACCAGTTAATTTAATATTGTGCTCGTATTGAGTTCACGGGTCATGTAACATATTGCCACCCCTAAATCACTCATAGGTCTTCAATTTTCTTGTTTTTTCCTAAAAAAGGGAACGATATCTCAATTTTATTAATTGTCGTTATTTATGGTGGAAGAATACCATACTATAACAAAATCTTAGTAACTACAAAAATACCAAAACGTGAGATTTAAAGAGCCTATCTCAAAACTATACAATCAGATATACAATAGTACTATAGCAATTTACTTGAATGCACAAAACAATATAGTTCTATGTCTTATGCCCAAACTTAGAAATGTATTCAATATCTAATTTGTACTCATCCCAAGCTACCTTTAAAGAAGTGAGACACAAGTGAGATGCCTAAAAAATGGTGATTGAGTTGCCTCTAGCACCAAAGTTAGAAAGTATATTGTAGCAAATTGTATATGAAAAACTCTGTATATTCAATGTGTATTGAAATTTACAATTGTGTCCTATTTATAGTGTAATAAGGTTTGTGTAACAAAGGAAACCTAAATACAAGCTATTCTGACCTAAACTTACAAAACATTACCCTAATAATACTTATCTAATTAAGGCTGGAAAATGTATGGTGTAGCCAACTAGAGTTTAGAAACAAGATTACCAAGCTGACTAGGCGGATGAAGTTTTGTAAAAAGCTTAGAAAGATTGTCTTAAGAAGATAAGAAGTGAAGATGCAAAGTGTCTTACTAAAGGTGATGATGGACAAAATGATAATTTATCTCGATATGTTTGATACATTCATGAAAGACGTCATTATGAATAATTTGTATGGCACTATGGTTATTGCGGTGAATGGGAGAACTAGTCTTCTATGAAACGCCCATGCTTCTTAAGAGACATCGAAGCCACAATAGTTTAGAGGTGGTGTTGGCTAGTATGCGATACTCTGTCTCAGTACTAGATCGAGAGACAACTAACTGTTTCTTGCTATGCTAGGAAATCATAGATGTACCAAAGAAAAATAATAGCTAGTGGTGGACCGACAGTCATTGGGATCACTAGTCCAATTAGAATCGTAGTAAACCCAAAACTCAAAAGAAGAGAATGAGGAGAAGTGAAGTCCATGTAATAAAGTGCCCTTGACATAGCACAAAATACTAGGAAGAACAGCAGAATAATAAGTGTAGTGCAATGCATTCATAAATTGGCTAACGAAATAAAAAATATAAGAAATATATGGCCGACTAACAGTGAAATAATTGAGACTACCAACCAATTGCCCGTACAACGTGAAATCTGAAAGGGGTGTACCATTAGTGGCAAGAAGCTTAGCATTATATTCCAAAGGATTAATGCTAGCTATCTTATTATCAGTCAACCCAACTTTAGAGAGTAAATCAAAATCATATTGGCTTGGGAAAGATAATAATCACTTGCACCCAATATGACCTAAAGTCCATGAGAGTAGCTTAAGTTCCTCAAATTCTTTGTTTTAAAATCTTGACTAAGAAAATACCGAAGGTATCTAATGCCAATAATGCCATATCTGGTAATAATCATATCATTAACACAGAGAAGGATAAGTATAGTACCACCATCAGTAGTACAGAGAAAAAATGCAAACTCATATGAAGTAAGAATAAAGCCTTGCTTAGCAACCAAAAAGTTGAATTTGAAAAACCAAGCACAACCAGCTTGCTTTTGTCCATAGAGAGCACGACGAAGACGACAGACTTTATGTTGAGGAAAAGATAATTCTATATTGCAAATAGGGTAATGAGAACCATTCACGGTGTAAATGACAAGATTATGTGAAAGTGAAGAATATTGGAGAAATAAGGTAGGGTTAGAGGTCATGTGATTACAACATGCAAAGTCAATAAACCAAGGAGATTTACTTGAGATGGTGGACAAGAAAATAGGAGATCGGGATAAAACCTGACAAATTAATGCCTCAATGTCAGCTGCAGTGAGTGGAGTGGGTTGAGAATAAGACTCTAGTGCAAAAGAATTAGTGGAAGCTACAACGACAACCTATGAGAAAACGTTCTTTGCTTGATTCTTGTATTGTAGTTCATTGCATTAGAAGATAGAGTGGCCTGTGCATTTAGAATATTTTTAGAAAATAATCTTGGTTGATGAAGGGGTGGTGAAGATCCAAACATATTGCCAAAAGAAGACTTGGAAGGAACATGAGAGGTGGTAGCTACAACAAAATTTGGAGATTGCAACTTCATTGTTGATCATTGATTTTCTTCATAAATGAGCTTGTCAACAACAACCATGAGAGTTGAAAGTGGTGTGCGATGCAAGAGAGAGACTCAAGTAGACTCAAAGTCTCATGAAGTTCCATCATGAAGTGCAGATAGTTTTTCCCATAGATTATGAACATGAGAATAAAAATTAGCAATAGACTAATTTCATTCTTGTGGTACATGATAAAGCTTAGTCTCAAGCTAAAATTGCAATGAAGAATCATGAGTATAATTATATTGCTTCGAAAGAAAATCCCATGCAACTTTTAGCATTTCCAAATTTAGGGAGCAAACTGTGAATAGGGGGAACATACGTGTTGATAAACCAAAATAGGATCTTGTAGTGCACACTATGCCAATCTTCCAGGCGGCTTGCAAGAGACTTCAATACTTTCACCCTCTTGTTGCTTAGGGCAACAGTATCTCATGAGATATAGCGCCACAATTTACAACAACAAGAAATACTTCCATGTTTTGTGCCTACATAATATAATTGAATACATCTAAAATATTTTCAATAAGACAAACAATATTATCAAGGTTTGAAGAAAGGAACATTTTGTGTCCATTGTAGACTATAAAGAAAACAACAAGGGGACACTAATGGCTACTACAAAAATGTGTGATACAGACAGTATTAACTAGTGGCATCAGGAATGTGTCCTCTTTGATACCATGTAGAAAAATGTATATGAGAAAACTCTATATATTCAATGACTATTGACAATGCACAAGGGTGGCCTATTTATAGTGTAATAAGGCTTATGTAATAAAGGAAATACAATCAAGACCTAAACACAAAATATTTTGACCTAGAATATTTACAAAATATTACCATAATATTTTTAGAATATTAGACAACCCCAACCCCATCCAGTCTGGTTCAGATATATATATATATTAAAAAATAATTTTTTAATAAAATGTGGTCGTTTTATCTAAAGTTAATGCTTTTTTAAAATAGAACATTGTCGTATTACATTAAGTTTGATTTAAGACTTAACCCTTCAGGCGCTCTCTCTCTCTCTCTCTCTCTAAGTTGGATTATGGATTTTATTTTGTTTTTCAATTCGTTGCCAATGAGGGTTTTGGGTGGGGTGGGCGGACGGCCATGGAGGCCAATATACCTCCCGACATGCGAACGAGGGCACCCACCCACAGAGGGTGGGGCCAAGTCCTTAGGGCCCTGCTTCCCAGAACTTGGACACTGTTCACAACACAAAGGGTAAGGATTTGAAGAAGAAGAAGAAGACGAACAAGAAGTAGGAGATGCAGAAGAAGAGGGAGAAGAAGAAAGGAGAGAAGAGAAGAGGAAGAAAGAAGAGAGGAGAGGAGGAGGAGGAGGAGAAGAAGAAGAAGAAAATGAGAGGGTGAGATGTGGCAGGGGTGAGATTAGGGTTAGAATTAGGGTTTTTCTTTTACATAAGTGAGGCGGCAGGCAAGCGGGCAATGATGAAGGTTCCCCCCCGCTCCCCAAAATTTTGATTAAAACTCGTGTTGTACGTAATTAAATTCAAGTTTTGAATTTTAAATTTCATAATTTTCAGCATATGATCAATAAATGACACATTAGTATGCATTGTTCTGTAAATAAAAATTATAAGTACGAATAGTATTTTCCAATTTTAAAAAGCAGTCTGCAGAACCCTTTCATTTTATATTTTCTTGCATCAATATCTCAATATTTGTTGCACTGCACTTTCCTTACTACATCGAACTTACTTCTCAGTATTTTACTCTTTTAACTATGAATCAGTCAAAATTTTTAAAAGATTTAGCATGGATGTCATAATTGATTAATTTTATTCAATAAAAAAGCGACTAGCTCAATTAACATACTTGCTTATATATATATATATAGGAAAAATATTAATAGAAGCCACTGTTTGCAGCATCCATTTTGCACACATCATGTGGCTTCATCCAGACCGTCTATTTCTTAAAGTGAGAAAAAAATAAAAGGATGAGAAGAAGCCACATAGTGAGTGCAAAGTGTGCACTCACAATAGTGGCTTCTCTCTAGCATTACTCATATATATATTATGCATTCATAATTTATTTAGAAAACATGTATTTTATATTATATATATTGAGTCATCTCATACTTTTTATACAAATTTTTACATGTATCCAACCCGTACCACCCACCCAATAAACCGGGTGGATTGTTTGCCCGGTACCATGTGGGCCAAAAGGAATTGAGCGAGTTAAGGGACGGGCCCTCGTTATCCAGCCCGATTCTAGAGCAAGTGGCAAAACTTTATGCACGGAATGAGACTTCCTAATTTATATTATATTCATTATCTAACAAAATCTCTAGCAATAATATCTTCCTCTGTTCTTGCGAGGCAATGATCTTGGGCAATGTTACAGAATGCTAGTAACTTGAACAAGGAAACAAGGGAAAGAAAGACTTCTGATCATTCGAGGGATTAGAACCTCCAAGAAAATGATTTCTGTATAAGACTTCAGATGATTTTCTCATAGCATTCTGTAGGTTTATATACAAGAACCTATGTGAAATGAGTTAGTTATTTCTGTTACAAGTAAGGGCAGTATCGTAACTTCCTATTTGTAAGTAAGGCTAAAACAAACTTATCAATCTGTTAATGAACACGTGTGTTGCATATGATTCTAACTATACGATGTCGTATTCACTTCTACTGCATATCTCAATGAATCTCAACACTACAATTCATTCTTCTGCATTGCACCCAACCTCAACACTCAAACTCCCAATCTTGCACTGCACCAAAGAGACGCTTACTCCTCTTAGTAAATAATGCGTTTTTTGTTAAGGTATCCAACACCAAAGACAAGTGCTGTAAATGATCCTCCTTAGTTTTTCTATAAGAATGTCATCAAAGAAAACTATAACAGATTTTCGAAGGAAAGGCTAAAATACCTCATTCATGAGGCCTTAAAAAGTTGCTAGAGCATTGGTTAAGCCAAAAAGCATAACCAAAAAGTCATGATGCCCATGGTGTGTTATGAAAGTTGTCTTCTCTATATCTTCTACCCTCACTCAAATTTGATGATACCCTGATCTGAGATCCAACTTTGAGAAAATTGTGGCCCCAAACAAATCATCCAAGAGCTCATCTATCACAGGTATTGGAAACTTATCTTTAACAATTTCTTTGTTGAGAGCCATATAGTCCATGCACATATACCATGTTCTATCTGATTTCCTCACCAAAAGTATTAGAGAAGAGAATGGAGATTGGCTATTTCGAATCATCCCAGCAGGTAATAGCTCATGCACTATTTTTTCAATGTCAGACTTTTAATAAAAGTGATATTTGTATGGTCTTACAGATATAGGCTAAGTTCCCTCTTTCAAAAGAATCTGATGATCCTTATTCCTTTTAGGAGGCAACCCTTTAGATTCCTCAAATACTCTTGCAAACTTCAGCAACACCTCTTCAATGCTAGGATCCAAAATCTACAACTTCTTGGTGGAATCTTGAAGAACAATCTGTAAAAAAAATTCCCTTCCTCTCAAATGCAGTAAGTTGACAAAATTGAACTTCTTCCACCAACTTTAGCCAATTAGGGCTTAAGCCCTTCAACACTACATATTTTTTATCAACACAAAACCCAAAGTACTCAGCCATTGCATCCCCACAACTGCATCACAACCACCCAGAGAAAGCAAAAAAAAAAAGCACTCACAAACTCAGTTCCTTGCATCTGAAATTGAATTCCTTGCAACAACCCTTCACTTTAGTACCCTCTCCCCATTTGCAACTCAAACTTCAATTTGTTCCTTCATATTTGCATACATGTCAACTTTCTTGGCCACCATTGGGTCAAGGAAGTTATAAGTGCTGCCAGTATCTACCAAGATAATGACAGAACACCCTTTGACTTTTCCCTTGATCCTCATGGCTTTTGGACTTAAAGAACCAGCTATAGCACTCAAAGAAATCTCAGGCATCTCACACTCCAACTTGAAGTCCTCAAAACTGTCAATATCCAACAGTTCCCTATGCAAATCCTTATTAACATCTGAACACAGTTGCATGCCTTCCATCAAGTAAATTCTAGTCTTTTACACTTATGAGATGGATTCCATTTTTCCTCACAAAAATAACATAAGCCTTTATCTCTTCTTTCTTTCATTTCTGCTGGAGAAACCTTTTGAACAGGTAAGGTGCTTCTAAAATTTCCCTCCTTATTTCCAACATTAAGTTCCTTTCTAAAAATAGAATTTGTTGTCACACTTGTCCCTAGAGGATTAGAGGCATTACCTCCTATAAGATGTGACACATGAGAAAAATGCTGCCCAATCACAGTTCTTTAACTTCCTCGAGTACTATTAATGTACTCTTCTTGGATCTTAGCCAATCCAAAAGCAGAATTTAAATCATGTGGATGCAGCATTCTAATTGGCAGCCTTACTTCATCTCTTATCCCACTTAAGAAACAACTCAGTTTATAACTTTCAAACAAGCCTTTCAATCGATAAGAAATAAGCTCAAATTGAGACTTGTATGCTGCAACAGAAGCAGTTTGTCTAAGTCTAGTAATGGCTTCCATAGGATCATCATAGGAAGAATTATCAAATCTTAGTTGCAAGGCTGCTACAAATGATTCCCAAGTGCTGAAATTGCCAATTTCCTCCGCATTTTGGAACTAGACTAAGGCACTGCCCTCCATATAAAAAGAAGACATTAGAACCTTTTGACCATCAGGCATGGGATGCAAGGAAAAATAATGATTAGCCTTGTAAATCCATCATGTTTGATTCTCACCATCAAACCTAGGAAATTCAATCTTGATACTTTGAAAAGGAACAACAAAGTTATCTTCTTCTGCCTGCAATTCCCACTTTCATTTCCATTTCTTGAGCCAATATGACCCCCATTAAAAGCCTCTTATAACAAATCTATCTTGGTACTTAATTCTTCCAAAGCACCTTGATGGTCTTTGACTCTCCTCTGATGGTCTTCAACCCTCTTCTACTGCTGCTCTTGTGATTGTCTCAACCCCAAAATCAACTTTTTCAAATCCTTGTATCTCGTGCCTTCCGCCATCTTCAACCCAGTAATTGCACAGCTTCAATACCAACAAAAATTTACTTGTCTCTGATACCACTTTGTTACAAAATGCTAGTAACTTGAACAACAAAATAAGGGAAAGAGAGACTTCTGATCATTTGAGGGATCAAAACTTCCAAGAAAATGATTTCTATTTAAGACTTCAGATAATTGTCTCATAGCATTCCGTAGGTTTATATACAAGAACTCATGTGAAATGAGTTAGTTATTTCTATTACAAGTAAGGGCAATATCGTAACTTCCTATTTGTAAGTAAGGCTAAAACAGACTTATCAATCTATTAATGAACATGTGCGTTGCATATGATTCTAACTATACGATGACGTATTCACTTCTGCAACATATCTCGATGAATCTCAACACTGCAATTCATTCTTCTGCATTACACCCAACCTCAACACTTTAACTCCCAATTCTTTGCACTGCACCATCCTAACAAACAATTAATGGTAGAGCTGAATCTTTGGATAATGACAAAGCTGGGTCTTTGGTGTCGACTTTATCAGCCTCCACATCCAGCCTCCTCCAGGTTGCAAATAGATGCCCCATCCTTGTTGAACTTAACGTTACCAAGGTCTGGTTGCCTCCAATAAACCAACAATGGTTTTCAATTTTTCACTAGTATTGGAAGCCTCTTCAGAAATCTCAGAATAGCTGCATCATTAGCCTTAATGAACTCTTTTGGTTCAGAAAGCCATTTAGTTCATGCAACTAGTGAGCAATTCTTATAAGAAATATAGAAACTTTTGGATATTCCCCATTGTAAACCCCTTATTCCTTGCTAACCATAACTCCCACAAATTGAGTAAGTCTCTTTTTTTTTTCCTCACTCCTTCCGAAAAATTCTCCCAAAGCCCATCTCCTAAGATCCTCCCTTCGTCATCCAGAGGGGGTGGGAGCTTCAGCTCCTCCTCCCCTCTTTCCCTTCAGTACTTTCTGACATTGTCCATTGACTTTTGTTCAGCCTTTAACTTTATTTTTAGGAAATAGCACAGAGATGTAGGAGTTACCTAGTTAGAGTCAAAGTTGGAGTCCGAAGCCCATGTTGGCAACGAACTCCAACCTATTTTTAAAAAAAAAAAAAATCACATAATCAAAAGGGGGTCCATAACGCAGGACCCCCTACTGAAGTAACTAAACATCATTGTTCCACTTGAAGTGGAACGGCTCCGTTTTGTGAAGAAAGGGGTCCAAAATGCAGGACCCCTTTCTTCCCCCCTCACTTTCGCACAGCACTTGCAAGTTTGCACAACTCCCCTTATCTCTCTCCTCTCCACACTGTGCTTCACTTCCCTAGTTGCCTAAGGTTGCCATGAGCCACCTTTTTGAGTTCATCAGTTGATTGTATTTGTAGGCCACTCACTCACTCACTGAATTTTTTTTATACAATTTTAGGGTTCCAAAATCATGTAATTATCATATTGTGGTTTGAAATTTGTGAAATGTGTATGATTTGTTGTTCATTTTTTGCATTTCAAAGATTTCAATTTTTAGGCTGCTAAATTTAAGAATTGGGGGATTTAAGTTTTGGAAAAACTAGATTTTTTGTTCTTGGAAACGTTAGCTCGATGCTCGTTCGATTGTGGCTCGAGCGAATTTCACACAGATTGTTCGCTCAAGCCTTCGCTCGAGTGTGGCTCAAGAGCACCTTCAATTTTTGTGTTTTATTTTATTTTAAAACCACAAACATGACTAGACACATATGTTTTTACTTTTCAATGTGTTTCCAATGTGTAGATAATTTTCATAACATGTTAAATGATGGTGTTTTATTAATTATTTCAAATAATTTTATACAAAGGTTGAGCAAACTCTGAATGCTGCACCATCTCGCCGTGAACTTCCACAAGAGGATGATGCACAGTTGTTGGCATCACCGACAAGTACTTTCGACCATAGACCCCATCTAGAGCAGCTACCTCCTATACAAGTAGTTTAGTCCCAATAGATCTACAAGATGTTGATATGCTTAATGAGAAGGAGAAGATGATGAATGTTGAGGCCGATCGACCAACACGACCTAGTAAAAAAATATCGTGGACATGGAAACATTTCACCAAAGTTTTCGATGAGCGTGAGAACACGCAGACTCGATGCTACTATCATGGACAACTATGTGGTTGTCATTCGAAGAAGCAACGCACGTCAGTATTAATAACACATCTTACGGGCTGCCAGCGGTATAAGATATACAAAGGGTTGGTGGCAACTTATTAGACGAAGTTGAGTTACAAGACTTATACGGCCACTAATGGCACGCAGATTAAGAAGCTGTCAATCCCTTAATAGAGTAAAAAAATGTTGAGGGATATGCTGGCGGAGATGATCATCACAGATGAGATGCATTTTACCACTGTTGACAAAACAGGTTTCCACAAATGTTTGCACAAAATTGAGCCACGAGTTCCCATGCCTTCGCGGTGATGCGCGATTGTTTGAAAAGGTATGCCAAGGAGAAGGCAACGATGAAGGAAATGTTTATTTCCACTTGCCGAAGAATGTCATTTACAACTGATACATGAACCTCCATACAGAATGTGGGCTACATGTGTATCATAGCCCGATTTATTGACAATAAGTGGACGTTGCAGAAGTGGACTTTTGATTTTAAAGAAATTGTTGATCACAAGGGTACATCCATTGGCAAGGAGATGAATGACTGTATAAAGGATTGGGGGATAGGAAAAGTGTTTTGTATCACGATTGGCAATGCCTGTACGAATGACACTGCCATTGATTGGTTTAGGCGAAATACGATGGTAAAGGAGGATATCATTCATGAGCACTAGTTTATCTATGTTTGATGTTGTGATGATATCATAAACCTCATAGTTTTTGAGGGGTTGAAGGAGGTTAATGATTCCATTACTAAAGTTAGGAACCTTGTAAGATATGTGAGGACTTGCCCCCAATGGCTCCGCTAGTTAAGGCAATAGCCGAACAACTTGAGATCCTATATTCTAGTATGTTGCAACTGGATGTTCCAACTCGATGGAACTCTACATGCATGATGTTGGATGTAGCGCAGAAGTACCAAAGAGCATTCAAGTTGATGAAGGTCGAGGATGGGGGCTTGAGGTATGCTTTGCTGGAGTCAGTTGGGGGCTGAAGGGGGCTCGGTGCAACGAACATAATTGATTGGGCCAATGTTAGATATTTTTTTCAGTTATTTAAATTATTTTATGATATAACTATGCAGATATCTGGGACAACATATCCTACTAGGAACATGTACTTCAAGGAGCTCTCGGGGCTTTATGATCACTTGCAATAGAGGTGTAATGACAATGTAGATTTGTTGAATGTTATGGCTATAAGGATGAGATATAAATATAATAAATATTGGAGGATGTTAAGAAGATAAATAGATTATTATTTGTGGTTGTAATCCTTGACCTCTACAACATCAGTCTTCAACCGAAAGTGGCAACTCCTTAAGCCCTACCGGCTCCACATATTCCTTAGATGACACATATGCACAGAGTTCAAATGTTTTGATGACACGGTATCATTAAATCCATGCATCAAGAAATATTATGCAGTGTAAATATGAGGTTAAGCATTGGATCTTGCAGATCCAACAAACATCTTCTAACCAGTAGTGGCCCATGATTCCCACACGCCTTCACAGCCATTGACGGTTGTTCGTCGGCATATCGGACCATCCACCGGACACTATTTTCTTATGTTATCGCTTATCCTAACCAAAGATCATGAGGAAAAGGAAGTGGGTGTCTCTTTCAACCAAACTGGACCAACAAAGTGCAGCACAACACAATCTACTACGACCTTTTTAGTCTTAGTGGTGTTGCAGTCCGTTTATCGGACTATAAAAGAGCCGCTTTAAGAGGCTTCCCGTTGTGGGAAATGGGTAGGAGTCATTGGCCTCAAATCTCGCTTTTTTTCTTTTCTCTTGTTGTATTTGATGGTTTGGGGATGATTGTTTGGCCTGCGACCCTTTAGACTCCTAAATCTTGTAACTGTTTAATATATTGAAGGTTGATTAGAAAAATAAATAAATAAATAACTCCCACAAATTAATGATTGGAGTTAAGGCTGCAAGCTTCTTCACCCGATCATCTCTTTTTGACAGTTGATACATAATAATAGTCATCTGGATTTCCAATTCAGCTGTAATACTAAAGAGAATCTAAATATATTGAGTGGGTATTTCCTAACTTTAGTTCTAGACCCTTCCTCAAATAAGTGATCCAATGATTCTATGTGAGGGGAGGACAAACCGCAAAAACATTCAGAAACCCGAGGAATCCCGCAACTCTAAACATTACTATCAACGAGTGCATCCCCAAAGTATAGTTTCCATACAAAAACAGACATGTTTGTAGGAAGATTAATGGGATTCCAAATGCAATCAGATAAAGGAAAAGAACACTAATGGGGATCTAGCTATACAAGATTTGGTAGAGAAATCGCCGCGCGTATCTGTAGGCATCCATAGCCTCTTGTCCTCAAAAGCTTTCAACTGCACGTTAAATTACATTACCACTTCTACAAGCTGATCACCGCCCAAACGCCTTAGTAATGCTTCATCAGATGTACCATGAACATGTAACTTTTGAAGCAAAGTATTAGGCCTAGATACATACAAGCTTTGTTGAGCCAAAGAGCGGCGAGCCATCCTTTTCTCAGCTTTATACCAAACATTTTATAGCCCCCTCTCTAAGGTTCCAGGTGCTATTGCTTAAAACCATAGGTATGAAGTGAAAAATAGATTTCCAAAGAGATGATGATATGATTTAGCAATAGGCTGAGAAATACCATTAACAGAGCTAGCTGAAATACTTTTTTGCATAAAGGAAACCCACAAAGATTAGGGGTATTAAAGCAAGATAGAATTTATATATATATATATATATTTATTTATTTATTTATATATACGTGTGTGTGTGAGAGATTGGCATACAGGCTAATACATGCCTGTGAAAGGAGCACCTAAATGCATTGTAGGAAAGTTGCCTTCTTTAAAAGAAGTTGCATTTACAATAATGCTCCCTTATGAACTAGTGACTGACTTATGAACCAAAAAAGAACTTTTGGCAGCTTGGTGGTTCTTCACTGAGGATAGGAACCAGGTCAGATAATCCATCTCCCTATCTTAGGCTTGGTTTTGTTTCACAATTCTTTGAAACCATCTCATCTCATCAAAATATCCAAACATCATTCAAACACAAATATTTTTCAATTTCACTTTGTCATATTTTCAAATTTTTCATCTAATTATTACCTAATCATTACAACTTTTTCAAACTTTTCAAAATAGCACAAAAAATAATTTAAAATATTTAAATTCTAAAACAAAAATTATATTATAACCTTTTTTAACATTATAATTGTTTTTCAAATTTTTTTCTCTCATTTTTCAAAACCCTATAAAAATCTTAACTCAAACTATTTTACTGTTATTCACAAATTATCCCACTATTATTTACATATATTTCATTTATCTTATCTCACATGTATAACCAAACGAGATCTTAATACTTTACTCAAAGAAGAGAAATAACCAGCTTTTTGAGCCCCATTCATGCAAAATGAAAACTTAGGGGCCGGCATGTTAACACTGCTGCATAAAGAACAGCCATTGAGAAGATACCATGACTAGTTCGATCTGGTATTGATAGAGTAGGGCACATACCCATTTCCCTTGCCTCCACAAGGGAAATTTGATATTTTCTTTTTGGATGCTCACCAAATTCTTTGATGATCTTCTTTTGGCCAAACCATTTTTTTTAAATAAATAAATACATAAATAAATTTGTACCTTCTGAAAAGCAGAAAAACAAGCACAGTAAAAAATGATGCAGAAAACATATCGAATCAAGATCTTCTATCTGAATTCCTTTTTTGTCCCAATTGCAAGGTAAAAATCTAAAAATGGAAGATATAATATATAATGTCTAAAATAGTCAAAAAAATATTATACATTTATATCTCCTCTAATTTAGGTAACATAATACACGGACCTCGGAAGGAGGAAATCATGAAAATGAATAAATTTCCAATTTCTAAATCATTTTCCACGTGTGTTTAGCACGCCTCCTGGTGCTACCTGCCAAAACGAAGAAAACGTTGCCATGGACGGTAAAGAGCCAAGGATGACCTAGGTCTTGAGACAATAATGTCGATTGTGCTTGACACGTGGCATCATAACAGCCAGACTATTTTCAAAATTTTTTTTTTTCCTCTCTCTTGGTCTAGCCAAGAGTTTTTTGGTTTTCTAATAATATAGGGATAATAATGATTGGTCAATAGACTCAATACCCATAATTCAGAAAATAAAAATGGCATTGTATATGAGGCGGAGAATGATTGGTGGTGGCTGTGGGAACAGCAGAACGTGGCTGGACGTGAGTGGTTGAGAAAAAGAAAAGAAAGGAAATGATGCTGGACGGTCACTGGTGAATGAATGTGAGTTTGGTCGGTTTCCAATGTGCTCATATTTGATTTGACCTGTCCATCGTCTGAACCACCACTACTTTCCGACACGTGTCGTCGTATACTAATCATGATTGATTTTAGAGTTGGTTTAATCAGAGATGGTTTTACCGTTACATAAAATGTAAAAGTTAAAAAAGTATTATTAAAATATTATTTTTTAATAATATTATTATTTTAATATTTTAAAAAAATAAATTATTTATTATATTTTATGTTAGAATTTAAAAAAATTATAATAATAAAAAAATATGAGGTAAAACATTTTTTGAATCGAAATGATACTTAATTTAAATACAAGAATATAAAACTCTTATATTTTTCATTAAGAATAATATTACTTATTATCCCAACTTCCACCACTCTATGAATAAAATAACTTTTTACGTTTCTTGATAAGACATTATTTAATTGGGTAATAATAAATTGATAATTTTTTATAATAATTTACAAATGATTAATATAATTGTCTTACTTCTTAAAAATAAATCTAATTTTACATTACTAATCTCCATTAAAAATAGAATTATAAAAAAAAAAAGTTATAAATTTATCATTTTCTTATTTAATTTCACCTCATTCTATTCCCATCTCATTAAAATAAAGTGGTATTGTTTATCAATTCTTACATTCCATTTTCCTTTTTGATATAATAAGTTTTCCATTCATAATTGGCAATACCACGTCAAACACAGCAGAATGAGAATGAAGTAAAAGTATAGTATGCAACACTTTGTACAGTTGCATGGATGAGGTTCTTGTACAGTATGGAATTTACATATGAATATTAACTATAGTCTATATTAATTTATCTTTATGTGAATTGAGTCATACAATTCAAGAGACATATTAATTAGAGATGATTCTAATCCAAAAGGAGTTTGGCTACGTACATATACTTTTACGTATTTTTTGTGCACTTTAATGATGTAATTGATTAAAACAGTTATTTTATATTTAAAAAAATAACACAACCAATCACATGAGTGAAATATTAAAAAAATACGTAAAAGTGACTGCATATAAAATGTTTTATTCAAAAGTAATCTTATATTTTTGTTTACCTTAAATCTGTATAAAGATAGACGGAAAAGAATTCCCATTTTTTTGCTAAATGGCATGGTAAATCGAAGAAACTTCTAGTGATGAAAAAGAAAGGCCGTAATGGAAAAGCAAAACCCCCACCTACTGCTTTGAGATGACATATAGTAGAATGACTTTTACTATATATAGTTATTTTTGTGTATTTTTTATACACTCTACTAATATGATTAATCAAAATAATTATTTTATATTAAAAAAAATGATGAGTCAATCACAATAATACAGTGTATAAAAAATACGTAAAAGTAACTACACATAAAATTTTTAAAATAATTAATTTTTTATATAAATCTTATATTTACTTATTTTTTTAAAAAAAGAGTAGCTTGTGCATTCTATAATTATAAATATCATTACATAATGTCGAATATTGTTACCATAAAAGGAATTGGAGCACGCCCCTTAGAACATGCGCTGGAATCACATTTCAGTAAAAGGCGAATAACGTGGGGCCAGAGATGCAAGACTTCCACCAAATGGTGGGGTAACATGATATATGGGGCGGCAAAGCTAAGTTTTATTAATTAGCTAGGAAGCTCACTCAACTCCCCGACACTCCATAATATATATACCCCCCTCGACTCCACTGCATTTACCCCCATCAGCTACACCAAGTCTTCAAGTCTCTCTTGATTGATCTCAAAACTCATCTCTAGCTAGCTAGCACAAGGAGCATCTATCATTATGGCCAAGGACATTGAAGTTGGAGGGCAAGGTGGTTTCTCCGCCAAGGACTACCACGACCCACCACCAGCACCATTGATTGATGCTGAGGAGCTCACCCAATGGTCCTTCTACAGAGCCATCATTGCTGAGTTTATTGCCACCCTCTTGTTCTTGTATATCACTGTTCTAACTGTAATTGGATACAAGAGCCAAACTGACAAAACCAAGGGCGGGGAGGATTGTGGTGGGGTTGGGATTCTTGGCATTGCTTGGTCCTTTGGTGGCATGATTTTCGTCCTTGTTTACTGCACAGCCGGTATTTCAGGTGAGTTCTCTCTAAGTGTGATTCAACATGCATGGTTTTAGAACCAAGGTCTTGAATTTGAATTTTGTCGACTCTATACTTTATCCCTTATATAAATGAATGTTTGTGGTATTGATAAGTGTTATTAAGGAAAAGTATGATCTACAAGTGAGGGGAGAATCAGAATATAATTTAAATAATTAAGTTTATCTCTGCTCGTCTACTTAAAAATTCCTCAGAAAATGGGTTATTTTCGTTTGAAATCTGGTCTCCAAACAAGAAGGAAGAGACGTGTGCGTGATCTGTACGTTGTAGATAAATATGGGTTATAGATTTTCTGAAATGGTGCAGGAGGGCACATTAACCCGGCGGTGACATTCGGGCTGTTCCTTGCTCGGAAGGTCTCACTGGTCCGAGCAATATTGTACATGGCGGCTCAGTGCTTGGGAGCCATATGCGGATGCGGGCTGGTAAAGGCATTCCAGAGCGCTTACTACAGCAGGTACGGCGGTGGTGCTAACGAGCTTGCCGCTGGATACAGCAAGGGCACTGGATTGGCCGCCGAGATCATTGGCACATTCGTGCTTGTATACACTGTCTTCTCTGCCACCGATCCCAAGAGAAATGCAAGAGATTCCCATGTTCCTGTAAGTACTATATATACCCTGATCTTAGGTGAATTAAAATGAAGGTTTATTTTGGGTTTTACTAATCTTGTTCATATATATGTGAATTAAAAGGTATTGGCACCACTTCCAATCGGATTTGCCGTGTTCATGGTTCACCTGGCCACCATTCCGATCACCGGAACTGGTATTAATCCGGCTCGAAGCTTCGGAGCTGCCTTTATCTATGGCAAGGAAAAGGCATGGGATGACCAAGTATGCACTTAGCTTTCTGATCTATATGTCTATATTTAGTCCTGTGGATTTATGTAACATAGTGATTCTAACTTAGAATTGGGTTTGATCGATGTATTTCT
The DNA here is from genome assembly GCA_003123785.1 of Pterocarya stenoptera. Taxonomy (NCBI): domain Eukaryota; kingdom Viridiplantae; phylum Streptophyta; class Magnoliopsida; order Fagales; family Juglandaceae; genus Pterocarya; species Pterocarya stenoptera. The sequence goes on along the minus strand of QEOT01124311.1, from coordinate 93,850 downwards.
CCAGTGGATTTTCTGGGTCGGACCCTTCATTGGTGCCGCAATAGCTGCATTCTATCACCAGTTCATTTTGAGAGCTGCCGCAGCTAAAGCTCTTGGGTCCTTCAGAAGCTCTTCCCACATGTAAATCACCAAAAATATGTGCCTCTCTGCTCACCGATTTATGCTTCAAAGAGCAGTGACACTTTTATAAGGAAAGGGAGAGTTTCAAAACCATGGAATTTGTACTATATTATGTTCATGGCGAGGATGCCCATTTGCCTAATTACTTGTGTGCTCTGGGCACTCGTTTTAAATCTGTCCTAAATTCCAAGTGTCGCTGTCTTATCCTAATTCCCCTGTAATTTTTCTCTTCTCTATCTGTTTACTGTCTACCCGTGATGTTATGGTAGAATTTATCAAAAAGTGCTTTGTATTTCCTACTGTCTATAACTCTTGAGCTTTATATCTAGAATATAATATATATATATATATATATAAAAACACATACACATGTAATGAAGCCATTTGATATCCAAGAGAAAAATCAGAATAACTCCAAAAAGCTGTGATCCCAACTGGATACTTGGCAGTCTTATTGTCTTGTCCACCACAAGAAAACGAAACCAAAGTCTCCTCTGTTATCATTTTACCTATGCTTATTTTCTATTTTATTTGATGAAAACTATATTTACAGACTTAGAGTAGTGTGCAAGTACCGCTAGGACAATAAGTTAACCGGTCCAGACAGGAAAATCCAACCTGACCGGACCGATAACACTAACGATCGGTTTCGGTCCATTAGTTTCCAAAATTTCGGTTTTTTGGTCTGGTCTTAGGGTTATAATTTTTTTAGATCGGATCGGACCGACCGTAATACATATATATATTTAAATTATTTTTTATATAGTACATCATATACCTCTGATCATTGATATGTTAAATATATTATTAAATATTAACTAATATATTTTATGATAAATCATAACATTATATGCAATGATACATACTCTAGTCACGTATTATCTACACCTAATTAAAATAGTTAGGTACATTTTTTGTAAGATACCTGAGCTACAAGTATGAAATATCCATGAACCAATTATTCATTAATCATATATAAAATATTAAAACTTTAATATAGGTCATTATATATTAACTATCATGATTCATACACACATACTATTGAGTATTAAGTACTAAATTAGTAGCATCATTAATATAATTATAATTAATAATTTTATTAATGAGTTAATTAGTTAATCCATATTAAAAAGTTTACTTAATTTTAATTTTATTATTTTATATAATTTTTATCATTGAATTTAATGGACTTTTTTGTATGTTGGGCTGAAATATACAGTAAAATGTAAGTTTGGTCTTTAACAAAAAGTGACCCATTTTGCATCGGCATGGACTGAAGTGGATCAATAGATAATGGTTTGGTCCGGCCTATAAGTATAATCCATTTAGTCTCATGATGGAAAATGGGTATTGAAAGTTTAGTCTGGTCCAAAAATCTACCTTTGGACCAACCAAACCAATTACACCCTTGAATCCCCCGCATTTCATTTGAAAAAAGTGGATAAATTTTATATTTATATGAAAATTTTATTTTTTAATAATAAACTCCACTTTTTTTTTAAGGCGTACTTGGAGTTAGGAAAAAATCATAAGTGTGGTGGCCCATTACACATGAACTCTTGGAGGAAGGATTGATAATATAGCTAAGCTAAATTTTGAAGTCCAAAGAGGCATGAAAAATGTGTCTGGTTGTGTGACAAATACAGATCAGGCTTTATTAATCTTGAGAATCATTGATTTAGCTACTCAACTTAATTAATATCGTCCAGTGAAGTCCAGGTACTCCATTCAGCTGTCCCTTGAACAAAAAATAAATAATTAATTAATAATTAAAAAAATGGAAAAGTTCTATCCAGTTCATGTGTGATAGATTAGGTCACCATCAATGAAAATTAAATATATTAAAATTATCCTATTAATTAACAACATAATCAACACCACATGATCCAGACTGTTCAATAAATGAGTATTTTCTATGATTTTATTCTCCTGAGTAAAATCATGATTCCAATTAATTGAAATGAAGAAAATATTAGAGAGAGAACATTTGCTAAGATTTGGTAATTATATGAGAGAGAGAGAGAGAGAGAGAGAATATTTTGTAATAACAGCAAAATCCCAATAATGCCGTACTTGGTGGTGGTACAATCTTATAATATTGCAACATGTGGTCATGGGCTGATCCAAGCCCAGCTGGTACTTTCCCCCCGTAATTGTGGGCTTTGACAATCCCAACAATTATAAGGATTTTTTTTCTTTTTAATGTTTATCCTTAAAGTTTGGAATTTTATTTGAATCAAATGCTTTGAACTGAGTTAAAATGAGTTATTAGTCACCCGAGAGCACCCATAAGGACAAGTTAGAGATTGAGATGAGATAAAAAAAAAATTTATAAATAGTAGTGAGATAATTTAAGTTATAAAAATTGAATAAAAAAAATTATAAAATTATAATATAGTTCGAGTGTGTAGATATCACGCGTTATAGACTCTTCGAATGCAATTATGATTAGCAAGAACCCTCTCCTTCCGCCCGAAACTATTTGCAATCATTAAGACTCAGCAGTGAATAAGCTTACTATGAATGCAATCTTTTTGTCCCATAAAAAAAAAAACAATCGTTGCTTAAGCTATATCGAGTTTTGTTGCAAGGGATGCCCAAGACCTAATGCTCAAGGTTTAACAAAGTATATATAAATATATATATATATAGCTTTGTCGTTCAAATACTACATTGCCTTAGACATAGAATACTGAATACTGATGAACTAAACTTCTCTCTCGAAATTCCATTGATTAATACGAAATACGAAATAGAATCTACAGACAATATTAGTAGCTTGATCCACTTATTATTGAACCTCATCTTCCTCATCATAGCTTTCAAAAGTTTTCACTTCATTCTATCATATGCTTTCGACATGTCGAGCTTTAATACCAAACTGCCAGTCTTCATTTCTTTCTGTTTTTCATTGAATGAAGGACTTCAAAGGCCACCATTACATTATCTGTAATTGATCTTCCTGGTAAAAATGCACTTTGACTACCAAAAATGATATTAGGCAAAATACATTTAAGCCTATTTGCTAATACTTTTGCAATCAATTTATATTTGAATGCATTGGAACTTTGTCTCATATATTCTATCTATAATTCAAACTTAAAAGACTTTAATTACATACGTTTCAACTTAATTACTTACTTTATGTTATCTCAAGAATATAACTACCAAAATCAAATAATATAATTCTCTTGATATTAGTAAAATTCAATTGGCTTTAGGATAAAAATTCTAAAAAAAGCTTTTATTTTTAGTTTTATTTTCATTTATAAATAAAAAATCTTAATAATCAAGTTATTTTTGTTATAAAATTAAAAAAGAAAGAAATAAGCTCACGTAGATTGAAAAATATCTTATTAAAAAGCTGTGAACAAATAATTCTCATATTTATTCAGAGAAAGTCTACTCCCATCTACACCGCACATATTGCTGACATGTTATTTCTTTCTTTCCGAAAGCTAAAGAGAATTATTTCTTATTATTCAAATTCCCACCCCCTGCATCTTTACATCATCCTCCACGCGTCCACCCGACAACAACCCCCCCCCCACCCCCTTTTTTCCCGGGGCATTCTCCTGTAGATTTACTCCCCCCTCCCTTGCGTCTGGTCAGAAATTTCCCTACGTTCTGTCGGAAGCCCTCCACTGTGCGCCACTCCTCCTCCGTGCAACCATCCGATAAGCTTGCTTCCGTCGTAGTCTAGATTTACTCTTATTTTTATTTTACTAGTTTTTTAGGCAGTGGTAGCACTATATCTTGGGGGTGATTCCCCATTTTTGGTATATACTGCATTGTTTTTGGTTTTTTTTTTTGATGTTATGATGCATTTTTTGTGGAATGCCATGGATGTGAGTATGCCAGAAATGAATACATATCTCTTGGTTCAATTTGTGTGCCTATCAAACCTGTATTCCATATGACAATGGTTGTATTGATTTTTCTAGTTCGAGAGCATGCTTCTTTTCACTAAATATTGTGTTAGTGCTTCATAACATTCTTCTTGACTTGCATTGTAGTTTCATTTTTTTTTTTTT